>CM077237.1:32047294-32097294 GCA_039654775.1 Spinibarbus caldwelli
CAGTGAGTCTGTCCTCTGAAGGCTGGCTGAGGGTCGCTCATGGCAACTGGCTCCTGAACGCTCTTTTTTCTTGTTTTCTGGTCATGAGGAATCGCCTCTGTGTTTTCGGTCTAACAGCTTTGCAGATTCAGCTAGAATTGTCTTTGACTTCAACATTCAAAATGACCTTACAGGCAGACAGACAGACAGATCAAATATTACTATTATTATTATTATTGTTGTTGTTGTTGTTGTTATTATTATTATTATTATTATTATTATTATTATTATTATTATTATTGTTGTTGTTGTTGTTGTTGTTGTTAGTTTAATATAGTATTAAAATAAAATAATATTATAATATGTGTATGTTTAAAATGTAATATATAATATTCAGTTAATATTCAAAATCAAATCAAAAAAATTAGTATTATCATTATCAAAAAAAATAAATATACCAGTTAAGTTATATATATATATATATATATATATATATATATATATATATATATATATATATATATATATATATATATATATATATATATATATAATCAAGTTATTAAGATCATTAGTTACATGCATATTATATACTACAGATGTACTGTATAGTAAGTTCAAGCACCTGGAATTTGGAGTCAGAACCAAAATTTTATGTATAATTTAAAAATGTATTTACTGAACTATTTATTGGCATTTTTTAAATCACAATATTATTTTCTAATAGCAGTAAGCTATTTATTTTACAGTTCAGGGGCTTTCAGGCAATATTTTCAATAAGGTTTGAGTGTACTTTAGTTTTGTCTGATAGGGCAAATGATACTGAAACATTCACAAAGCCACAAAAAACAACACTGGACAATAGTAAAACCATCCTCTGATGAAAAGCTACTAATAAAACTAATCAGTTTTAGATTGCAGGCTAAATTGTTCAGCGAGAGCCTCTAAAACAACCTATTTACTCAGGCAATTGAACTCTGGTTCCTAATGGTTTGGTAATCGCTAAGAGAGTTTCTTCTTCAGGCTCTTTAAGGTTAATTGATATATAGACCCCTTTCCCTTAACAGTTGCAAAAATGGATACAAAAGACAGTATTATACAGACATTTAATTGAACACAGCCTGTTAGATTAAGACTTTTTAATGCACTGTACAGTAGGCACCACTGACTTTGAGAGCTTTAATAGAAAATATATTATGAAGAAAAAAAAATAAATAAGATATGTTTCTGAGACTTCTACAGAAGTCCTTCAACAAAGACCTCTACACTTTTATTTCAAACCCCCAGAAAGTCATTCTCCAGTGTATGGCACTTCAAAAGTCAGCTTTGAAAACTAAAGCCTATCAATCAGCTTTTATTCAGTGCTCTTACTTAGCAATACTTGTCCTTTCACAATGTCACTTCAGGCGAAAGCAACAGAAAAACACGACAGAAACAAAGAGAGCTGTAGCGTAAAACCAGAGCGGAGAAAACACATCGCTCGCACATTTCGCGTACGCTTTATTAACACAGAATACCAAAGCGACGCGAAAGACCAAGGGAATCCAAACTTTCCCACTTCAAACGTGGCGTGATTATCATGAAACGCTTTCTTACGGTCGGTGGGATGAAATAGCATTATTTACCAAAAGAAAGAAACGCGATGGTGAAAAAAAGAAAACAAATTCCCCGAATGCCTTTCAGAAGACGGCGATGAATGCGAGAGAGAATATTCCCGAGAATAACGGTAAATGAGGCTACTGTACTCTCCTGCTCTCTTTTTATATATATTAGATCGGATCCAATTTACATAAAGAGATTGGTTTGAAGATTGGAGCTCACGGAACAAGGGGAAGAAGGGAAATTTAAATGAGGAAGCCTGATTTGAAGATTTTTCTTAAAACACTAGCCGGACCGCGCATGCAGATGTGCTGCTCATAAACACATGCAATAAAGATGCTTCATGTGCAAAGTAATATTTTATATCAGATATCTAGCCTTACTTTTCCTGCTTTGCATATTAAAGGAATAGTTCATGCAGTGTAATATATGGCATATTATGCTAAATTGAAAAAGAAAATGCATGCATTGTAATGTGCAAAAGATTAAACAAGATTTAATAAATAAATAAAGCAAATAAACACATAATCACTCTAAAAATGCCAAATAGGTTATTCATTTTGTACTATAAATATTGTTCACTATTATGACAAATTGCTTGTGAGGTTCCTCATTGTAAGTGGAAAAAAGGGGGGAAATTGCATGCATTGTGATGTACCATATTTAAATGTGCAAAAGGTGGAACAAGATTTGAAAAACGCATGCATTGTACAGTCGCATATTATGCTAAACTGAAAAAGCATTGTAAAGTGCAAAAGATTGAATAAGATTTAATAAATACATAATCACTCTAAAAATGGCAAATAAGTTTACTTTAAATATTGTTCACTATTATGATAAATTGTTTGTGAGATTCCTCATTCTAAGTGGGAAAAAAAAGAAAAAATACAAGATTTATACAGTATTTTTGCCTGTTCCTCTCACAAAGCTTTCATATGGAAATTCCGCAGTACTTCTATTGTAGCATACTTCGTTTTGTCTTTTTTGGAGGTTGACAGGATCAGTCATTGTATGAACTGCATGAAACACAGAATTGTTTATATAATGCTAAATATCCTAAACAGGCTAAATATTCAAAAAGCTGCACATTTTATCCATACCTGCACTCCCTGGGAATCTAATGCATATTGGTTGATCTATGGGAACACTGAAGAAAAAAGATATGTGAAGACGAGTATATGAAAACATTTTCATCTCTGACTGAACTATTCCTTTAAATCTATATGTGTGAAACCAAAATAATCACTGCCTGCACAAACTTTGCACTACTTTGAGAAGTTGGGTGTTAAATATTGCCAGCCAAACAGCATCTGATCAACTTAAACAAGTTTAAGTGAACCTCGGAGCAGATATAAATTGCCTGGAGACGGGATGTTGAAAACACGGCGTGCAATTCACTGTCAATATGTGCCAAATTGTGGGCTTACTGATGTTTTCTGTGTAACACAATATTCTACACACTCCTGTAGCCACTATAACAGCTGTGTGACGCATAAGACCTTGAGCTGTAAAAGCAAACTCTGCCAGCCCGGCTCACAAATTCATTTGCAAATTTCTCTGACAATATGAAAGGCCGAGTCTATTCAGTCTGACACGGAGCGGAAAACGCCTGTATTTTCATGGAAAGCAGTGTGTCGTGTGTTTGCTGCCGTGCAAAAACCAACGTTTATGGACAAACTGGACGGTCTGATATAGGTTTAACGACTGCACTGACAGACCTGGAGGCAAGAACTGATATCTACCCCATTCAAAGGTCCAGCCGACAAACTGAGATTGACAAATTAAAAATCGCTTAAGTCGAACAGCTGCGAGCCAGAATGAGCCTTTCTAGTCAGAAGACCGGCCTCTCGTTACGAGACGGGACCCTGGAGCGGTTTGCACCGCTCATGGGGTGTCACCAGAAGACAATTAGCCTATTGGGGCAAAAGCTGGCTGCTGTTCTAGAGCTATTAGCATCAGCGTGCATGGCTTGCCTTCTGGGATAGAGGTGTAAAAACCACATATCCATAATCACATCTGCATAATTGCGTCATTTATTCTGCTTGGGCTCGAACATTTCTGACTTATGGTTTCATGCATTTAAACAGAGTTTGAGTGAATTACCCAAGACAAGAGCATTAGCGGGTGTGCACAGACAGCGTTCAATTAGCTAAAACGCTTAATGCAGCTCCAACTTTGCAGGTTTTATTCTTTTTCCTATTGAAAAAGCATCAGCATCTTCAGCTGTGAATGATGGAAGTAAGATTTCAGACATTTCTAATGTTGCGAAAGATTTCTATTTCAAACAAATGCTGTTCTTTTGAACTTTCTATTCATCAAAGGATCCTGAAAAATTAAATGTATCTCAGTTTCCCACCAAAAATATTAAGCATTGCAACTGTTTTCAAGACTGATAATAATCAGAAATGTTTCTTGAGTAGCAAATCGGCATATTAGAATGATTTCTGAAGGATCATGTGACACTGAAGACTGGAGTAATGATGCTAAAAATTCAACTCTGTCACAGCAATAAATTGCATTTTAACATAATATTGCTTTATATTATTATTAATTTTATATTATTTACACGTTTAATGCATGCTTTTCCACATTTTGCACAAACAAATGGACTGGTTTCTTTTCAGCTCATCATTTTTTGGGCATTTTTAAATTCACTGAGAGGAGCAGCAAGCATGTGAAGTTTGTCATGGCAACCAGAAACATTACAGCTACAATAAAAGTAACAGCAAATCTTTTAATAGCAAAGAAACAGTTTTCCATCCTGCAAACCCTAACAGAGATCCTAACTACAAGAAACTGAGTATATTTTACTACAGGACATACCCAGTCAGCAAATTTCCTTTGGCGCGGATCTGGCCCATATCAACAGCTAAAGTGTGGCCCAGATTAGTTCGTGTTCGCCGGCCCAAAACTGGTCCACATCTTTTTAGCCAGAACTGAACCAAAACAGTGCCATAACCCAACCCAGAGTGAGCCAAATACTAAAAACAGACATGGCTGAAATATGGACCTTATATGGTATTCTTATATGGCTGAGTTCTGTAAAGGGCTGACGGCCCTTATGTGGCCCACATGTGGCTGATACACCAAAAGCCTTTATTCAACCAGATTTACACCACACCTATCTTTTTAATTTAAAATACTCATTACACAGTAAATCTTAAACACATCTTAAACACAAAAATGGATTCACACTCATTTTTTAAAAATGTTTATAGTATTTTAATAACAGAATTACAATACAGAACATAACATAACAGAAGTGTGCTATTTTGTAAATGTCAGATGAGTGAATAAATGTGCAAAAATTGATAAGTCTCGCCAGTCTTTCTCACTCACAGTCTGTCAGGAAAAAGAAGAGAAAAATGAACGTTAGTAATTCATAATTAGTATCATACATTAGATATTATTTGAAGACAAGCACATAAATGACTGTAAATCAGCACTGCACACATTCTTTTCTACCACCCAAGATATGAGTGCTGCTGTGAAGTCCCTTTTTAAATTTTAATTTTCTAAATTAAATTTTTTTTCTACTTTAATAACAGGCTATTTTTAGACATAATAATAATATACATAATATTAATGAAAACATTAGGGGTGTAATGGTACCTCAGTTTTGAAGTCACAGTTTCAAACATTTTTGGTACAGCAGGAGAAAACATACAATTGTTATTTTTTATTTTTTTTTTTGTTTGTTTTTTTAATAAACGGTGGTTTACTGAACAATTTGTGTCTCTGCCTTTAAATAAACTCAATTATAATTACAATTTTCTTAAGGATAAAAAATCTATCTCAGGTAATGCTATAGGGAGCCCTATTAGAGCACATTACAAAAATATTAAAGGCTGCAATTAACAACAGAGCCCAATCTATTAAATTCAAATATTTTAGATACAATGACCAACACTAAAAAAAAAAAATATGCAAACATAATTTGCACATTGCAATATTCTAGCAACAAGCTGTAGACACTGAATGACTTGCCTGAGGTAAAGGTATTGCTGTTTTATTGGCATTTTTCCGCGGTTGCAAAACTGATCGAGATTAAGTGACATGAGCGTGTTTATTTCGTGTTATAACCGGTTGTAACTAGTAGAAAAGAGAATTAAAGGGAAGGAATGATCGCGTTCTCTCGCTTGCAGAGGTCTGTCTGTCATGCCACATCAAAGAGCATCAAAACGGCATTTATGGATTCACTTTCCTGATAAAATAGATATAATTTTAAAGATGAGACTTTGTTTCTTATTAAAAAGAACAAAACACAAACCTTGCGATTACAGGATGTAATGTATAGCCTAATTATGTATAGTGAGGATTTTATTCACGGATATGAACTGAAACGTGCAGTGGTTAAAATGACACTGCATTTGTTTGGTACAATTTTCTGGACGAATAAGTGTAGCATTACACCCCTAGAAAACATTTAAATCACCAAAACTGCACTTACCTGAATAATATGTGTATGCAGGGCAAAGGCTGTTGTTGTAAATAGGGAGCTTTTTCATCATCTTCTCTTTTACAGCGGTTGAAAGAGGATGCAGAGCGGGAAATAACGGATACATTTTCAAAATTTCAGTAATCCACCAATAGGAATAAGGGAAGACACAAAGCAACCAATAGCATTGTTGAATGGGCTGAGATGTGGACTGCCACTAACCTGCCACACATGACTATAGCAGTTTATATGTGTTTTTCCAAATAAAAGCCAAATGTTAACCATAAGTTAACACATTCCATGGCGTGCCATAGCCAAGCCATATATGGCTCTCATTTGTGTGCTGTCATCTGGACCATATACCTCAAAACATATTGTCATCCAAAAGAAAATTCCCTCCAATTCTAAAGCTATGGCAAAACATATATGGGGAAAGTTTGGCCCATATGTGCTCAGTCATGCCATAACTGCTATCAGCCACATTTGGCCCAAACGTTCTTGCTATCTGGGTATTTACATAGTCACCTCGTGGAAAAGAGACGTCTGAGGTCAGAGTTTGCATATGTCGTACATTACAGGAGTTAAAGATAAGATCTGCAAGCCAGTAAAGGAAGGTTTTCAAAGAATAACAAGCACACGTACAGTAAACATCTGTACATTCGACCAATGCTATCAGGCCTCATCTCACTTTCTCAGGCTAGTTCACGTGAGGCATCTGAGGACTGGGAAACTGTGTCAGCTCTCCAACGCAAAAGCGGCTCATCCAGCAATAGCCTTTCTTCACAAGAAACCAACCCGGTGCTATTGTCATGCTGGTGAAATAGAACTTAAATCAAACCCTCAGAGAACACCTTTCATGTTTTTGCAGTAATGCCGGGCGATATCTCTTGTGACTCTAGTCACGTGTGGAAATACAACAGGCTTTCCGCAGACCAAAAATGTTTTTGACACGAATGCAGTTTAGCTTGGCAAATGATAATTGCTCAGTACATAACCTAAGGGCCATTGATCGCTTTGGCTCATTATATCTAACGTTCTCAGAATAGTAAGTGCACCTCCCGTGCTCTGCTGTGCCTTTACGCTGCAGTATTGAATCATTTCATTAGTTTGGGAGGTAACGGTATGGAATTCTACCTCAACCGCTTGCCTAACAAATTAGATTTAATGAACAAATGTTCTGAAAAGTGCTCCTCGGAGAGAGATCCTCAGAGAGTCGAGGCGAGGACTGTATCACAGCGTCCGCTAATCTTCATATGCTGCAAAACTGCCATTGTGCACGAGTATTACAGACTGAGAGTTACTGTACAGATAACGCGGTTTCTGAATGATCTATAGATTAATGTTGATGAAACATGTGGCAGGACGCTCAAAAAACAGCATGAAAGACAATGCCACAGTGCTTTAAACTGGGTTAATTTAAAGGATTTTATGGTGCAAAATGTCTCACAGCTGCAGCAAAACATACTGTGAGTGTGAGCATAAAAATTACAACACTAAAATGCTAAAAACTAAACAGAAATCGATCTTTTAATCAGCAAGGATGCATTAAATTGATCGAAAGTGACAATAAAGATATTTAAATGTTACAAAAGGTTCCTATTTCAAATAAATGCTGTTCTTTTGAACTTTCTATTCATCAAAGAATCCTGAAAAATAATATATGTAACTTTTCTACAAAAATATGAAGCAGCACAACTGTTTATAACATTAATAATAACCCGAAATGTTTCTTAAACAGCAAATCAGCAGATTACAGAAAATTCAGCATTGCATCACATGAATAAATTACATTTTACAATATATTCAGAAAGAAAACTGTTAATTTGAATTGTAATAATATTTAATATTTTTTGATGTATTTTTGATCAAATAAATGCAGCTTTGGTGAGCAGAAGAGACTTTTATCAAAAATGATTTCTGAAGGATCATGTGACACTGAAGACTGGAGTAATGATGGTGAAAATTCACCACTGTATCACAGGAATAAATTACATTTTAACAGAAAACTGTTATTTTGAATTGTAATAATATTTAATAATTTGAATGTATTTTTGATTTTAAAAAATGGAGCCTTGGTGAGCAGAAGAGACTTATTTCCAAAAATGATTGATCATGTGACCCTGAAGACTGAAGTAATGATGCTGGAAATTCAGCCTTGATCACAGGAATAAATTAAATTTTAATATACATTCACAAAGAAAACAGTTATTTTGAATTGTAATAATATTTAATAATTTTTGATGCAAGAGACTTCTTTCAAAAACACCTTGCCGAATGGTAGTGTATATTACTGTAGATAAACAAGTCCACTTACCAGGCGATGACTCAGCTACTGGATGACTAGTGGGCCATCATGATCCATTCCTATTTTATGGATGTTATCCATCCAGAGGGTGTCGAGCTCCAAAAATAACAAAATAGCACCATAAAAGTATCATAAAAGCAGTCGACCCGTGTTATATTCCGAGTCTTCTGAAGTTACACTGTAGAGGGATATGAGGCATGAATGACATTTAAGAGCTGCAGGAGACTTTTCAGCAGAAAACAACTTAAATGCGGACCTTGTTCCTCACAAAAAGACATCATATGACTTCTGAAGACTTGGAATATTGCACACAAATCATATTGACTACCTTTGCAGAGCTCAACAATGCCAGTTTTGACATTAAACAATGAGTAAATGATGACAAAACCTTCATTTTCTGGGTAAAGTAACCCTTGGTCAGCATACTAGCATCTGAAAAACAGCCATATTGATCTATCCAGCAGCAAAGTGTGTTTGTGTTTGTGTTTGTATGTGTTGTGCTGGAGTGGATCACAGATATGGGGAATCTTTGTCATTGGTCTGGAATAAATGAGGCAGAACACAACAAAGACTCGACGTCCACGTCTGCAGCACAAACACCCGCCGCAGCTGTTGAGAGACGCTGAGATGTTTGATGAGATCCTGACACAGAATCATCAAGAGTCACTCCCTAAAAATAGCACTAATGGTGCAGACATATTTTTAAAAAAACATTTTGGGAAAAGAAATGGAGGAATGACCACGGTTAGGGTTGGACACTCAAGAGTGGCTGCCCATCTCAATGTGTTCCTATTGACATTATTGATTTCTCATTTGGCGAGGCTCTTCTGTGCTTTGTGGACTATTTGGACATTATGGGAAGATGCAATGACGCATAAAGGCTGGTGCACAGATTAACAGCGAAGACTGGAGACGTCTGTGTTTGCATGCGTCCTATTTTCTGCTGCTTATTTAATGAAATTATTCTGCTTTTTTCCAGCAGGTGCAGGCATTTGTAACTTGAATGCGCGAGGCACCCGGAGTCAATCGCTTCTAGTTATTTTACATATGCATATGCTGCTTGATTTTGTGAATTGGTATTTGTTATCATATTATTTTAATTCATTATCATAATAATAAAAACACTGGTTTGCAGCAGGGCAATTATAGTAATAATAATAATAATAATAATAATAATAATAATAAATATATATATATATATATATATATATATATATATATATATATACAGTACCCTCCACTGATATTGGCAACCTTGGTAAATCTGAGCAAAGGTGGCTGTGAAAATAAATCTCCATTGTTTATCCTTTTGATCTTTCATTCAAAAAATTCACAAAATTCTAACCTATCATTGAAGTAAAACAATTCAAAGTGGAGGGGGAAATCTCATGGTGAAATAAATGTTTTTCTCCAATGCATGTTGGCAACAATTATTGGCACCCCTGGAAATTCTTAAGAGTAAAATATCTCTGAAGTATATTCCCATTCATATTTAAATTTTTTTAGCATACCAGGGAGACTAGGAGCATGAAATTGTGCAGCTATGACTTCCTGTTCCAAAGGATTATTAATATAAAGATAAAAAAGGCCAAATTCCCTTAATCACCCATCTCAAGGAGTAAAACCAAACAATAAAGTTCTGATGTGCAGAACAAGACTGTTGAGCTTCACAAAATAGAAAGTTGCTGTAAGACAAAAGCTAAAGCATTGAAAATCCACATTTCCACCATCAGGGTAATAATTAAGAGGTTCCAATCAACTAAAGATGTTACAAATCTGCCTGGAAGAGGACATGAGTCTATATCGTCCTAATGCACGGTGAGAAGGAGAGTTTGAGTGGCCAAAGACTCTCCAAGGATCACAGCTGGAGAACTGCAGAGATTAGTTGAGTCTTGGGGTCAGAAAGCCTAAAACAAAATATATTAAACAGCCCCTACATCACCACGTATTGTTCAGGAGGGTTTAAAAAAAAAATTATCCTCGCTCACCCAAAAACAAAATCCAGCATATTCAGTTGTCAGACACGACTGGAACTTCAAATGACACTGGCTTCTATGGTCAGATGAAACTAAGAGCTTTTTGGCAGCAAACCCACCAGATGGGTTTAGTACAAACAGGGATAAAAAGTACCCCATGTCCACGGTTAAATATACTGCTGGATCTTTAATGTTGTTGGCCTGTCTTTCTGCCGGAGGTCCTGCACATCGTGTTCAGATACGTGGCATCATGGATTCTCTCAAATACCAACAGATAAAAAATCTAAAGCTGACTGCCTCTGTTAGAAATCTTATAATGGGCTGTGGTTGGATCTTCCATCAGGACAATAATCCAAGCACAAACCTCAAAAACAACACAAAAATGGGTCACTGAGCATAAAATGAAGCTTTTGCCATGGCTGTCCCAGTCCTCTGACCTGAACCCTATAGAAAATGAGTGAGGTGAACTAAAGAGGAGAAGCACCAACATGGAGCTGTGAATCTGAAGAATCTGGAGAGATTCTGCATGAAGGAATGGTCTCTGATCTCTTATCAGGTGTTCTCTAAACTTTTCAGGCATGACAGGAGAAAAATCAGGGCTGCTATCTTGAGAAAAGGACGGTGCCAATAATTGTGGCCAAAATGAACTAGAGAAAGCATTTATTTCACAATGACTTTCAATTGTTTTACTTCAATGATAGATTAGAAATTTATGAATTTTGTGAACGAAAGATCAAAAGGATAAACAATGCAGATTTATTTTCAAAGCCACCTTTGCTCATTTTTACCAAGGGTGCCAATATTAGTGGAGGGCACTGTAAATACAGGTGCATCTCAATAAATTAGAATGTCATGGAAAAGTTAATTTATTTCAGTAATTCAACTCAAATTGTGAAACTCGTGAATTAAATAAATTCAGTGCACACAGACTGAAGTAGTTTAAGTCTTTGGTTCTTTTAATTGTGATGATTTTGCCTCACATTTAACAAAAACCCACCAATTCACTATCTCAACAAATCAGAATACTTCATAAGACCAATAATAAAAAAAAAAAAAACATTTTTAGTGAATTGTTGGCCTTCTGGAAAGTATGTTCATTTACTGTATATGTACTCAATATTTGGTAGGGGCTCCTTTTGCTTTAATTACTGCCTCAATTCGGCGTGGCATGGAGGTGATCAGTTTGTGGCACTGCTGAGGTGGTATGGAAGCCCAGGTTTCTTTGACAGTGGCCTTCAGCTCATCTGCATTTTTTGGTCTCTTGTTTCTCATTTTTTGGTCTCGCTTCTCACAGCCAAATTCTGCTGGAAAATGAAATCAGCATCTTTACAAAACTGGTCAGCAGAAGGAAGCATGAAGTGCTCCAAAATTTCTTGGTAAACGGGTGCAGTGACTTTGGTTTTCAAAAAACACAATGGACCAACACCAGCAGATGACATTGCACCCCAAATCATCACAGACTGTGGAAACTTAACACTGGACTTCAAGCAACTTGGGCTATGAGCTTCTATACCCTTCCTCCAGACTCTAGGACCTTGGTTTCCAAATCAAATACAAAACTTGCTCTCATCTGAAAAGAGGACTTTGGACCACTGGGCAACAGTCCAGTTCTTCTCATTAGCCCAGGTAAAACGCCTCTGACGTTGTCTGTGGTTCAGGAGTGGCTTAACAAGAGGAATATGACAACTGTAGCCAAATTCCTTGACACGTCTGTGTGTGGTGGCTCTTGATGCCTTGACCCCAGCCTCAGTCCATTCCTTGTGAAGTTCACCCAAATTCTTGAATCGATTTTGCTTGACAATCCTCATAAGGCTGCGGTTCTCTCGGTTGGTTGTGCATCTTTTTCCTTCCACTCAACTTTCTGTTAACATGCTTGGATACAGCACTCTGTGAACAGCCAGCTTCTTTGGCAATGAATGTTTGTGGCTTACCCTCCTTGTGAAGGGTGTCAATGATTGTCTTCTGGACAACTGTCAGATCAGCAGTCTTCCCCATGATTGTGTAGCCTAGTGAACCAAACTGAGAGACCATTTTGAAGGCTTAGGAAACCTTTGAAGGTGTTTTGAGTTGATTAGCTGATTGGCATGTCACCATATTCTAATTTGTTGAGATGAATTGGTGGGTTTTTGTTAAATGTGAGCCAAAATCATCACAATTAAAAGAACCAAAGACTTAAACTACTTCAGTCTGTGTGCATTGAATTTATTTAATACACGAGTTTCACAATTTGAGTTGAATTACTGAAATAAATGAACTTTTAAATAAACTTTTCCATGACATTCTAATTTTTGGGGGGTTTTGGGAGGAGACCAGCTAAACCATCTTATATCAGCTAAGACCATCAAATCACTTTATGCTGGTTTAAGTTGTAATGTTATTCAACAGACAAAGACATTTTGACACAAATAGCCAAATTAGAGTTGTGTGAATGCTTACATCCTCAAAAAACAAACAAAACTACACAAAAATATGAGAAAACAACATCAAATGCATATTCTATAAGGTTTATAATTCTGGATGTTAATAAATTCAGCAGTGATGGGGGTGAACTGGATCAGAATTAGAAATGAAGCGACTAACCAATCCTGATGTTTGTTGCTTGTAGCTGGTTATGACAAAAACCTAAATCAATATGCAAAAACTCATTATCGCTTGACTAGGATGCCAAAAACTCCACTCCTAAGGAATTTTAAGAGAAAAAAACAAACAACAAAGCTGATATTTAAGCGCAACACCACAGAGAACTACATTACATCTACCGAGTTATGAAAGAACAACCTCTGAGCGATGAAATGTTTCCTCGGAGAGCTTGCTGCCACTAATATGACAAGCATTTCAGACCTTTCCGTCTTACACACAGTGGTAAAACCAGCAGAAGAGAGAAACAAATATTATTCTGTTTTTCTAGGGAATGACTGAAGGGCTTATGAGACAAAATCTCCCTCTGCAGCAGCGAGCGTTGAGAGAGATATTTGTTAATCATGTTTCTCTCCTCTCATTGTGCACTTCCTCTGATGGAGTGTTTACCAGTTGCTTTCCAGAGACGGCAACCAATAAAAGCTGCGGATGACAGTTGGTGGTATGCGGTGAGATCATTTGATTCATTTCGGCATTTTGAAAGTGACATTTTTATTCCATTCCCTAGAATTTGGGGTTTGTTTGCTTTTTTTAACGCAATGCCTCATGCAACCGCAAGAGCTTTCAACCTTGTTTCTATTTACTCCTGCATTTTAACGGGAAATGACAGTAAAATGAAATGAATATGAAAATAAGCCCTGCAAAATACGCACAAATGACAACCTGCCAAAGTTTCAAACCTCTGCACGCCACAGGATCCATTTTCAGCTAATGACAGCAGTCACCACTTTCTGAAACCCTGTTATAAAGATCAATTCCATTGCGCCGTACATATTTTGACTCCATCTCTCAAATCAATCCAAGGACATCATTTCTGTGCTTCAACATGGCCTGACAGATAAACAGCAGCAGATCAAGGGGGTCTCTTGGCTTTCAGTGAATCAACAGGACGTATATTTAGCCTTTTAGAGCCATTCGATCGTACATACAAAGGCGCCATGGACTTCACGAGCACAGCCATTAGCCGAGACGAGACCCCAGGATCCATAAAAACAAGAAAGCCGGGACGTGTTGATGGGGTTTTGTCCATTTAGATGACTGCTGTTGAGGCAAAATATAGGACCTTTTTTTTTTATTCCAGACTGATTTAGTTTCTAGACTCAAGTATGAAGAGCTAAAACTCAACAGGACTGAGACATATTGGTTTTAACAGTGAATACTGAGTCTGTGCATAAGTACGGCCAGAAATAAATTGGTTTGAACTCAAAGCACTTTTAAGGAATAACTAGTTACTAGACTGCAATAAATGACTTTCTAAATGAGTATCTTTGTCTTGTTTTTCAGTAAAATGTCTAAACATTCTTTGAATTACAATGCATTTACTTTAGAAGCAAAATGACAAGATGTAATGTCTTGTTTTTTGAAAAATGTATCAAAATTAAGTGACTTTAGGTTTAAAACAATAATAAATCTCTGCCAGAAGGGTTGGAAACATCATCTTATTTTCCATTTGAATTAAGGTTCCTACCATCAGAGGTGGGTAGTAACGAGTTACATTTACTTCGTTACATTTACTTGAGTAAATTTTTTGGGTAACTAATACTTTTAGAGTATATTTAAAAATGGGTACTTTTACTCTTACTCAAGTACATTTTTAGTGAAAAAACGGTACTTTTACTTGGTTACTGTGGGCGACGCTCCTCTCGTTACTTTATCTTAATGCAATAAAAGTTAAAAATGCTTCAATTTATTCCAAACGTGCCGTCTGCTTTTGACGAGCGATGAGCGATGCCCATTCGCGAATGATTCATTCTTTTGAGTCAATTCTGTTCAAAGGCTTGATCAAACCAGTTGGCAAACCATTGAATTGGTTCGCAAATCAGTCTGAATGATTCGTTCAGTTCCCTGCCGCACGCACTGAGTTGTCTGAAGCGGTTCTCACTCAGAGTTGTAACAGAAAGTTTAAGAACATCAAGAGCATTGAAGACGTGGCTTTGGATCTACAGTCAACTGAAAGCAAATCTGCAAAGGCTATTGTTTGCTAGCTGTGAAGATCTTTATTAGATGAACACCGCGTGTGCTGTCTACCCTTCTACAGGTATAGATAGGCTACATTCGATTACAATACACTACACCACAATGGCATTACCAGTTTGTTGTACATGTACCTTATACATTAAATACGATGTATAATTTATACATTAAATAAGCTGTCACAAAGTACGAAAGGAACACCCGCCAAACCCGCGTTAGCGCTGCGCAGCGGTGCGTGACCTGTTCCAGGAGGAATGCCTTTGCCTAGACACAATTAATATTGATATTTTCACAATATTTACTATTACAGAAATATACATTTGTTTACATTTTGCAGAACAGACGGAAGAAGATCCGTCAATGTGCATTTGTTTCGTTATGTTCAGATGTTCAGTAGCGGTCATGTGAGGAGTTTTCACTCTTCTCCATGTCAGAAGTTATATACATATATACATATATAATACATAATTAATATACTTTAAAATAGAATTTAATTCAGTGATGCAAATCTGAATTTTTATCAGCTGTTACTCCAGTTTTCAGAGTCATATGATCCTTCAGAAATCATTCTAATATATTGATTTATTAGTGTTGTTGAAAAAACCAGCATATGCTGGTTAGGTATGTTTTGAAGCTGGGATGTTGGTTTATGCTGGTCCTTAGCTGGTTTAAGCTGGTCCTTAGCTGGTCATGTGCTGGTCTTAATCTGGTCAGACCAGCACATGACCAGCTTAAACCAGCATAAACCAGCAAAGGGCCAGCTTAAACCAGCTCAAACCAGCATCCCATGCTTTAAAACATACCTAACCAGCATATGCTGTTTTTTTCAACAGGGAACAGTTTTGCTGCTTAATATTCTTTGGAATCTGTGACATTTTGTTCAGGATTCTTTTATGAATAGAAAGCTAAAAAGAACAGCATTGATAATAAATCAACATATTGGAATGATTTCTGAAGGATTATGTGACACTGAAGACTGGAGTAAAGGCTGATAAAAAATTCTGATTTGCATCACTGAAATAAATTACTTTAAAAAAAACATTGAAAATTTTTTGAACGGCAGTGTGTGTGTGTGTGCGTGTGTGTGTGTGTGTGTGTGTGTGTACTGTATATATATATGTATATATAAATTTTATCTAAATATCTATATATCTAAATAAAAATAGACTATATATATTCAATATATGATCCAAAGTAACTAGTAACTAAGTACTTGAGTAGTTTTTTTATCCGATACTTTTTTACTCTTACTCAAGTAACTATTCAGACTATTACTTTTACTTTTACTTGAGTACAGTTTTTGGGTACTCTACCCACCTCTGCCTACCACACGGGCAGATAATTTTCTTGTTTTAAGTATAAACTCTATAATGTATCTTGACTTAAGAAGATGATTGTGCTGTATAACAAGTCAAAATGGGTTAAATATATATATATATATTTTTAGATAGACTAAACAAAATGTAATCATGAAAAATGCTGAGTTTTATCAATGCATTTGCTGCACAAAAAAAAAAATGTAGAGGAACATTGTTGAGGCAAAACGTTGGAACTTTTTGGATTTCTAGACTGATTTAGTTTATAGACTCAAGTATGAAGAGCTAAAACTCAACAGGACTGAAACATATTGGATTTTACAGTGAATATGTAGTCGGTGCACAAGTGCAAATGGAAACAAATTGGTCTGAACTTAAAGCACCGAAATAATGAACACTTTTGAGGAATAAAAAGAAAACTTTATCCTTGTTAGCAGCATCAAATTTTTGTAGAAAAACCATATAAAGGTTGCTCTATGTGGCACTTCTTGGCCAAATGTGGCACTGCAAAATACAAAAAGACCAACTTTAGACAAACTAAACAAGACGGAATCATGAAAAACATTTTATCAATGCATTTCCTCCACATATGATAACATTATACTTTTGGACACTTTTTGTAGACATATGGTGAAAACACTCAGGTTTTAGCATTTACTAAAGCAATCCATCAGAAAATTTAGATATTAAGGCAAAATGTTGGAACTTTGTTGAATTCTAGACTGATTTAGTTTCTAGACTAAAGTATGAAGAGCTAAAATAGACCTGAGACATATTGGTTTTTACACTGAATATTGAATCTGTGCACTAATACGGCTGGAAACAAATGGATTAGAACTCAAAGGACTGAAACAATGAATAACTAGTCACTAAGAAACAGTTATCCATGTTAGTAGCAGCACATTTTTGAAGAAACGCCATGTAAAGGTTGCTTTATGCAGCGCTTCTTGGCCAAAATACACTGCAAAGTGCAAACAAACCAACTATAGACAGACTAAACAAGATGTAATCATGATAAATGTAGCATTTTATCAATGCATTTGCTGCACACGTATGATAACATCACACTGTTGGACACTTTTTGGAGACATGGTGAAAACACACACAGGTTTTAACATTTACTAAAGCAATTCATCAGCATTATCTACAAGGACACTATGACATTTTCAGCCGGTTATTCGTGTGGCCTTTTGCCACTTTAAAATGGTACAATATAAGAGAAAGGTGGCAAATGCACTAGAGATGAATTAATAAAGGTTATTTCTTAAAGTAATTAGATCTCTAAGATATATTTTCATTGCAGCGCATTAGAAAGTTAGCCCCGACAAAACCCGTTTGTCTCGGGCTGAAATGAGATCTAGTTTACGGCTTCAGATGTTTCGCTATAAACATTTTGAATGAATTCATTACAAGGCTTTTCGCACTGCAGGGCTGAAGTGTCTCCACGGAGGATTTGTTTCCCCGTGAGAGGTGACCTGTTTTGTTTTTAGCTGTCAGCTGCAACCTGTCTTGGGTTCATACGCACAAACACACACTCGTCATATCACATACACACTTTAAACCGCACCACGCAATCACCTTTCAAGTACTGTCATCTGCTCTGCTTGCCTCCAACCTGAACTCTCCTGTCATGAGCTCCAAGACAACAGATGCTCAACGCCAGACTGAGGCTGTCGATACAATACTGCTGAAATCTCTCCAATTACAATATCAAAGAACGAACCAATGTGCTACTGAAAAACTACTTAAAAAGTTACAAATTTACATGCATATTAATTCATATGAATAATATTCAAATATCAGTTAAGCAAACATGCAGCCATATACACATTTTGGACAGTGATTCAACAACAAAGTCTAAATGCAAGCAAAAAAAGTCTTGTCTATTTTAGCTTCTTGGCGATTAATGCGTAGACATTACTATCAATTTGTGTTATGACTTAGATATGAACATTATATTTAAATATTACATTTAAAATGTTATTTAAAATTCATAATACACTGAAATATCAATTGAGTAAACACAACTTCATGAAATAAAGAATAAAGCAGCTAATTAGCAACAGAACAAAAACAAAAAAAAAATAGGGGGGAAAACAACTGGAATAGGAATATATAGTTTTTATCTATTATCTATTTTTATCTATTATTATCTATAAAAAAAATTCTAAATTACTCTAAATTACATAATGTTTTCCAAAATATTTATTTTTAAATTAACCAATGATGAAAAAAGGATGCAAGGAAAAGCTAATTGAATTAGCTAATTAAATATAAGCTAATATTCATAATATTCAAATATCAATTAAGTAAACAGTGCTTCAAGCTGTAAAATAAAGAATATAATAATAAAATAATAAATAGAGCAATAAATTAGAAACAAAACAAATAAAACAACTGAAAAGGAATTAAGTAATATATTGTTTTTCATATATTTAGTAGTAGTATCAAATGTTCAAATATAAAATATGAAATTAATAAAACTATTATGGATCTTTTAAAGGACAGCAATCCAAAAATAAGTCTGAATGGTAATATCAATAACTAGATAGAATTTTTGTTGATGTCATTCTGATTTATATGTGATAAAAGCTAATATACATATATTTTACACAATATTATTATTTTTAATTTCCTTCAGAACAAATGCAAGGGAGAAATAATTGAATTAGCCAATTAAATAATAGTTCATATTCAAATATCATTTAAGTAAACACTGCTTCAAATGGTAAAACAAAGCAGCAAATTAGCAACAGAACAAATAAAACAACTGAAAAAGAAAGTAAATCTATATTTTTGCATGCAATGAAACAGTAGTATCAAATGTTCAAATATAAACTTAATAAAACGATTCATTTTTAAACTATATGGATTAAAGGACAGTGACCCGATGAATGGTGATGCCAATGACTAGAGAAAGCTTGTCCATGTAATTGTGATTTATGTGATAAAGGCTAATATGTTTAACAACAGATATTGAGATTTAAAAATGTATGGTAAATATATAGTTTAGCATGTATTTAAACAATAGTATTAGATGTTTGAATATAAAACTACTTGTCAAACTATATGGATTTTTCCAGTACCAATGAATTGCGATTGGATAGAATTGGATAGAATTCTCTTTAACATCTAGAGAGAATAGTTGCATGTAATGGTGATTAAATAATACAAATTGATTTTTAAATACACTGAAATTTGCAAGAAGACGCAATAGAGACCTAACATTGCTGATGATCAGGCAAGTGGGCCTGTAAGTACTCATTACTATCAAATTATAGAAAGATTTGCATCATTATATTGTTTGCATTAATAGAGCATCAGCTTAGTCCCAAAGTACTGACACTTCAGACATCTTACTCTACACACTTGTGAGTATTTCCTTCTGCTCACAAGGATCAGTATTCACATTCACTTCCACCAAAGCCAATGTCCATGCAGCGCACGTGTCCACCTGCACAAACACACACACAAACACACATGCTCCCTAAACACGCTGGAGAAATTGCCCAGTTATCCACTCTTGACAGACCAGTAACAACAGGCCTCATTCGCATCGATCGCACTCTCTATACACTCTCTCTCTCTTTCCCATCACTCAGCAATTAACACAATCAGACCTGACCATGCATTCATTAACATGGCTGCCCCCCGGACACCAACCGATGCCATCACAGCGCCTGTTTACTCTGAGCTGGCTTTTTAAATTATCAATCGGAAAAGCAGGAATTGCATGTCCCCTACCTGGCACTGCAAACGCAAAGTAGAGTTAATATCATAGACTTCCTCTATTCATCTCCCATAATCCCCTTCTCTATTGGCTCTGCCCCCTGTAATTACACTCCGAGATTGATATTTGCCCTCATGGCCAAATGGATATGCATTTTCGGAGAGACTTTGAAAGGCAGAAATGACGATAAACCATCCAGGAGACTTTTGTGTGATGCGTTATTTATCTCTTTAACTACACCCCGATTGTTTACAGCTGGTATTGTGTATTGATAATCAATACTTATGACTTAATAATGCCATTCCTATTTCTGCAATTAAATACTCATGGGTTAACTGACCATAAAACAGTATACAGTTGTTTATAGTAAATGACTAGTTACAGTAAAACCAACAAACTGACACATTAGTAACAAAAGAACCAAGAAACTATGGTAATAATATGTGTTTTGCATATTTACCATGGTGGCATGATCTGATATCATCACAGTATTTTTTTTAAAAACAAGTCAAGCTTCTCTACAAATTCTAGGAAATAAAAACATACATTTAATTCTATTTTTAAACAAGTAATAAAAACAAATATCCAAAAAAAAAAAATTTAAACGCATATCTGAGATCTATTCTTTGAAAACAAGTACAAATAAGGATAGAAATCATTCTGATATGCTGATTTGGTGCTTAAGAAATCTTTGTAATTATTATCAATGTTGAAATAATTAGATAACATTTTTTATGTTTTTTTCAGGGCCCTTCAATAATTAGAAAATGTAGAAATTAATTAGAAAATACAATATTTGATTATTTCTGTATCTTTTGTAAAAAAAAAAAAAAATCTTTTTTGTAACTTTTGTTCCCTATCTGTCGGTCACTATGAGTTATGTTGACCGACATTATGGGGATTCACTTGGGAGCCACAATCATCTCTGACTTCTTTAAGAGAAAATGCCAATGAATTTTGCTACGAATGCAATGAATGCTAGTGGATTTTGCATACCTGAGCCACTCCCCGTGCATACGGGTATAAATAGGCGACAGGTGCATCCATTCATCAGATATTTGCTTCAGAGCCGAGTGGATGAACAGTGCTGATCTCCACAAAGCCTTTCATCAGACTGACTGGAAGCTGTTCTGGGTTGGCGTTACGGTGTGAACAGCGGCGTCCATGTCTGCAGCGATTCCCCTGGGCACTTCAACTAAAAGAGCAGATTTCCTAAAAGAGCAAATCACGAACGGCTCGCGTCTTTTTAAAGATGCTCTGACCACGTCGTTTCCTATCCTCCGTCGACAGCTACGATCGTTGTCTTCAGTGTCTGGGCATCCAGCACGCTTTTTCGGCCAGAAGCCACTCGTTTGCCTCCATCCTCACTTCCCTCGATGGCGGGGCGGCTAGGGGGTACATTGACATTCCCCAGGTGGAGAGTGCGGTTGCGCTGCATGCCATGGCTATCCTGCGAATTCACCAAGGCAAGGTATTTAAATGCACAAGGGTAGTACCAACCTGAGGTTGATGCAGGAGCTGCGCTCAGCGACTGACCTTGCCCGACGGGCGAAGTAAATCACAGTGTGGTCCCTCGGGAAGGCGATGTCCACACTTGTGGCCCAAGAGTGTCATCTATGGCTCAGCCTTGCTGAGACGAGCGATGTAGACAAAGTGTGCTTTCTCAACGCTCTCGTCTCCAAGGCTGGACTGTTCGGCGACACTGTCAAGGACTGTGCCCAGCAGTTCTCGACAGTACAGAAGCAGACCGAGGCCATACATCACATCTTGCCAGGCGTGACGCACCATCTGCCACCGCTCCGCCGCGGGCCAAGCCCCAGTCTGCTCATCACCGTGGGCGCCCTCCTGCGTCCTCCTGAGCTGCTCCGCCCCGTGCTGAATCGTCACTAAGGCTGGCGCATCGAGCCTCTTGCAGGAGCGCGACACCCCCCGTGTCCCAGCCGGCCCCTAAATCGTCCAGGAAGGCGACAAAGCGGCCCTGACACAGGCAACCCGGGGATGTGAGAAGCTGCTCTTTCTCAGGAGAAGGCGAGGACAGCGCTGCTCCTTCCCCCGGAGGAGGGCCGGGTGGAAAATCTTCTGTTTCATTTTGTTTTTGTTCCGCGGCTGGCTCAAGGGCCAGCGGTACCCACATTGTCAAAGAAAGAGCACTTTCCCTTTCCACCGGGTTCTCAGGCTCACGGGCTGACAGTGAGCGATGCGCTGCCTCCTCACTCTCGCCCACGATGCCACCCTTTGCCAGTAGCCAGGAAGTTGCGGTTGGGGGACGGCGTTGCCTCTCCACGCATCTCTGGCCAGTCCCTCCGGGGATGCAGTTCTGCTGAGATCAGTCAGAATGCGATGCCTTCTGGCCTATCCGGCTCAACTCCCCTCAGCTGCACTACCGCGGGTATGTCGATTGTCCCTTTGGTGCCACTCGTATGGAGTTTGGGGGCGAGGCTTGTGCTGCCTAACCCATCCCGCTGGCTAATTCGCACAATCTGACGCGGCTATGCAATTCAATTCGCCAGGCGACCTCCCAGTCGGCGGCATTCTCGAGACTTCAGTGGCAGTCTGGGACGCACCTGTCTTGAGTGAGGAGATTGCGGTCCTCCTGGCAAAGGATACAATCGAGCTAATCCCTCCAGCCGAGATGAGGCAGGGGTTTTAAAGCCCTTATTTCATCGTACCCAAAAATGCAGCAGTTATCCTGAAGGACGTTTACTTTCATGTCTCGATTCTCCCTCGACACAGGCCGTTCCTACAGTTTGTGTTCGAGGGTTGGGCATGGCAGTACAGGGTCCTCCTCTTCGGGCTGTCCCTGTCCCCCCGTGTCTTTACGAAGGTCACAGAGGGCGCCCTTGCCCCGCTATGAGAAGTGAGCATCAGGATCCTCAACTATCTCGATCATGGCCCGCGTGCGAGAACAGCTGTGTGATCACAGGGACCCAGTGCTCCGGCACTCAGCCAGTTGGGGCTTCAGGTCAACTGGGAAAAGAGCAAGCTCTCCCTCGTGCAGAGAATCTCTTTTCTCGGTGTGGAGTTAGACTCGGTGAGTATGATGGCACGTCTCACCAACGAGCATGCCCAGTCCGTGCTGAACTGCCTGAGTTCCTTCAGAGGCAGGATGGTGGTACGACTGAAACCCTTTTCGCGTGACCATCACGCCATTGTGTTGCTGGACGGATCTTATCTTTCTACGGGTCGGGGTGCCCTTATAACAAGTGACGACATGTCGTTGTCACGATGGATGCCTCCAGTGTGGGCTGGTGCGCTACATGCAACGGGTAGGCAGCCTCTGGGTTCTGGACAGGGCCTCGACTGCTTTGGCACATCAACTGCCTCAAGTTGCTGGCAGTGCTACTAGCCTTGCGGCGGTTCGGCTGCTGTTGCTTGGCTAGCACGTGTTGGTCCGTATGACCAATACTGCGACCGTTTTGTAGATCAACTGGCAAGGTTGTCTACGATCATGTCGCATGTCGTAACTCGCCCGCCATCTCCTCCTCCTCAGGAGTCAGATGTGGTTCAAGTCACTGCGCGCCGTCCATATCCTGGGGGAGCTCAATCGTGCGGCCAAGGTGTTCTCACGACAGCTCACGTTCCCCGGGGAATGGTGACTCCATCCCGAGATGATCCGGCTGTTCTGGAGTCGATTCGAGGGAGCTCAGGTAAGCCTGTTGTCTTCCCGCGGCCAGTTGTATGACTCCCTGACTGAGGGCCCCTCGGCTTGGACGCACTGGCGCACAGCTGGCCTTGGGCTTCTTGCAGGCATGTGTTCCCCAGTGAGCCTTCTAGCACGAACACTTTCAAGGTCAGCGAGGACGAGGAACAGGTCCTGCCGGTTGCGCCTCATTGGCCCACCCGGACCTGGCTTTCGGAACTCACGCTCCTCATGACAGCCCCTCCTGGCGCATCCCTGTGAGGAAGGACCTCCTTTCTCAGGGGCCCGGCACCATGCGGCACCCGCGTCCACTTCTTGGAGCCTCCATGTGTGGCTCCTGGATGAAACGCGGCAGACTTTACTGATCTGTCACCAGTGGTGGTTAACACGATCACTCAGGCTGGAGCTCTCTCTACGAGGCAAGCCTACGCCCTGTATGAAGTCTGTTCGCAAACTGGTGTTCTTCTCGCTGAGAAGACCCCCGAAGATGCACGATTGGAGTAGTGCTTTCTGTCCTGCAAGCAGGGTTGGAGCGTAGGCTGTCACCCTCCACCTTGGAAGTGTATGTGGCTGCTATCGCATCACATCACGATGCAGTGGACGGCCGGTCCCTGGGAAAGCGCGATCTCATCGTGAGGTCTCTGAGGGGTGCCAGGGGGGCTCTCATCCATCAAGAGGGTCGAAGACCTCCTAGCATTTTCGGCAAGCGAAGAGTGCCTTGTATTCGGGCCGGCCTACTCTCACGTTGTCCTGAGACCCCGTCCTGTATACGTGTCCAAGGTTCCCACCACGCCTTTTTGCGATCAGGTGATGAACCTGCAAGCACTGCCCTCGGAGGAGGCAGATCCAGCCTTGGCGTTGCTGTGTCCCGTAAGAGCGCTGCGCATATACGTGGACCGCACCGTGGAGCTTCAGAAGCTCTGAGCAGCTCTCTGTCTGTTACGGAGGTCAGCAGTAAGGGAAGGCTGTCTCCAAGCAGAGGCTGGCCCACTGGATAGTGGATGCTATCGCCTTGACGTACCAATCCCAAGGCGACCTGTGCCCCCTCGGGATGGGGGCTCACTCCACATGGAGTGTTGTCTCCTCCTATGTGTTGGCACACGGCGCCTCTTTGGCAGACATCTGTAGTGCTGCGGGCTGGACGACACCGAACACCTTCGCGAGACAGGCTCCGCGCTGAGTCAGTTTCTTCCCGTGTGTTGGGTAACAGGTAAGTGGCGGGAAGAGCTGCCTGGTGTCACGCTTGCTGCGCAATTCCCCCTCACCCGGGGATGCAAGCACCTTTTTCCTCCTCCAGTAAGTTCCCCGGATGGCGAACCCTGGTGGAGTATCCTCCAGTAACCCTGGCAGTCAGACTGGGCGGAGCAGTCTGACGCCAGGCCCAGTATTGGTGTTAGCTTACCCGGGTCTCCAGTCAGCCCCTGTACTGGGCTAGGTGTCCATATGGCTTGATTCCCTTCAGGCAATCCCATATGTGTATTCTTCCACGGTAAGATTTCCCTCTCGGTAAACCAGTGTCTTCCCTTTGACAGATCACTCTGTCAGGTTCTGCTGGCAGCCACTCCTCCCTACCCCTAGGTAGGACCTGCCCCAGAGGCCCATTCTATATGTAGTACTGCCCCAGGCCTGGGTCAGTCCATATCAATGTCTCCACATGTCACCTCCCTTCGGGCAGGATGTGGCCTCCGTAGCGCCCTTCTCCAGAAGGCCGGCTTCCCTGCCATTACTGCCAAGCTGTAACAACAAATAGGAAAGATTTTAAGCAATCTTTCATTGAAAGTCAAAATCCCTTCTTTTAAGAAACTTCTGTAGTGAAAGGAGCAGCGGCTTGGCTATCTCCAGCAGCGATGTACTCACTTGTGGTCCCTGCAGGTACCAAGGTCAGCGAATTTGCACTGGGCGGTGGGAAGGTTACGACCGTTGCGTAGCATTTGTCTGACATGCGGTCGCTTGACAACATTTGCTATGCTATATGGTTGTGACGGGGTTCAGGGTGTGGCGCTTTCCAGGGCCCCATAATGTTGGTCGACATAACTTATAGTGACCGACAGATAGGGAACGTCTCGGTTACGTACGTAACCCTCGTTCCCTGATGGAGGGAACAGAGACGTTATGTCCCCTTGCCACACCCTCGAACCATCGCTGGCGGCCAGGGACAAGGTCTCGGCTCCTCAGCGTAAAACCTGATGAGTGGATGCACCTGTTGCCTATTTATACCCGTATGCACGGGGAGTGACTCAGGTATTCAAAATCCACTAGCCAATATTCATTGCCGTTTTCTCTTAAAGTCAGAGATGATTGGGGCTCCCAAGTGAATCTCCATAATGTCAGTCGACATAACGTCTCCGTTCCCTCCATCAGGGAACGAGGGTTACGTACGTAACCGAGACGATCTATTTAATGCATCCATTTAATAAATAAATAAATAAATAAATAAATAAAATAAATATTTCTGACTCCAAACTTTTGAACGGAAGTGTAAATTCATTCTTTTTAACACATGCTTTTATCAAAAACAATTTACAATTAAGGAAAATGACAAGCAATTTGTCAAAAGTGCCGACAAATTATGCAGTACAAACCAAATCTAATTTGACCCCAATTTCTGTTCACACTGTTGGTCCATTATGACAACAGTTGACCTAAAAGAGAAAACTGGTTATGAAAGTCGTCAGTTTACGCTGATGTCCTCTATAACACCCCTTGTGGCAATGCTGAAAATGCAATGCCTATTTTTGTTTGCATTATTAACTGTGCTCCGGAACATTTCATAATGCAATGATAAACTGCATGCATTTGCATTCAGGTGCTTGCACAGAGTATGTTTCTTGAAATGTAAGCAGGTTCAAACTGGTTTTCTTTCAAGCTCTTGCATTTATTCAGAAGCAGAACAATAAAAGAAAAAGAAATTAATGTAATGTAAGACTTCAAGCCTCCCCAGAGAGTGCATGGCATGCATTTACACCAGAGAGCTTGCCTGACTCAGAAGTACAGTGCAGATCAAAAGGTTCATTGAGTTTTTCTTAACAGTTCTGTCTGAAATCAATGCAGGATCAAGAGCTGCAACTTTTATGAGTTGTAAAAACATCCCTTGTTCTTTGTTGACATCAGGATTCCCTGTTTAACTCAAGGAAAAAAGAAAGGCAAACGCGAGTCCAGACTGCCAGGATCACAATGCAGCGGGAAAAAAATCAACACAAACGCTCATCGTGTGGAACAAGACTGGATGTCGTGTGGCAGATTTAGGCAGAGCTGCTTTGTACAGCCGCCACAGCTATCCGAATCATCATGCCATTTCACTGATTAGGCCTTCATCAAATCGCTGTTGCTTTCTGAGCAGAGGTCAAGCGCGCCAATCTGCAAAGTCCCCCCAAAAACCGTGCTTTCTGATCCAGAGCACACGGCTCCTTCTCCAGCAGCACATGGTGTCTCAGAGAGGAAAAAGAAAAAGAAAAATACTTAATTTTCTGAACAAGAGCTCCCGAGATAGCTCTCTGCTTTGAGTAGCAATTAATGCATTTTCTTGCTCAGTGGCTTGTCAAACACATTAATCTCTGGCAAAAGGATGAGAAGAAGGAAGCCAGCGAGTGCACGAGTAGTAGGTGATATAGCAACACAATATAGCCGAGACGTTATTTGTCTGTCAAACAAAGTGGCATTTAACTTGACTGATGTGCACCGGGAGCGCATGAGCGACAAGCCGTTTAACCGGCGAGCACCGTCTTACACAAATTATCCCACTTTCCTGAACTATAGACTTCTGTCTGCAATTAAACGAATGCATAGCAACTCCAGCTAACACAGTAATGAGGCATTATTAAAGAGAACTAAAGCAGAAATAAACCTGGAACTGTGTACTTATTTAGCCACTTGTTAGAGTTCACTTGGAGCAAATTGAGCTTCTTTTTCATCTCTAGAGAAAAGGCCATAGCTGAGCACCATAATGGGATACCAGCATTCCCTTCAGACTGTTTAATTAGCTTAACCAGCAAGATTACCTTGGTTAACCATCTCCAGCAGCTATAACAGAGCAGCACAGATCAGTCCGAACAACTGTGGATATTCATCTCAGACTTTCTTCTTTCTTGGAAAAAGTGCAATCCCTGCACAGCTTCAGGTTGTCATGCTGGTTTCTGGAGCATGACCAGCTAATGACTAGCTTAGACCAGCAAGAAACTAGTTATGTTCCAGTCACAGTTAGCTTTTTTCCAGCAGGGATTTACAGAGAATGTCATAAAAACATGGTGGTGCTTCAGGAAAATGGGGGAAAACATGGACATAAAATGCAGCAATAAGTCAACGTTCCTACATTGCTTGAAAAACGTGTTTATCTTTGCAGAGACAGGTGTGTAAATGTTCATGCACCTGCAGAACAAATGCTAGCATTACATATTCAAAAAAAAAAAAAAATGCAAAGCTAATATTAGCATTTATTCAACCAAATCCAACTTTGAATCCACACAAGACTAGTCCTTAAAGGGTTAGTTCACCCCAAAATGATAATAATAATTACAGCGTAAATTACAGCGTAATTACTCACCCTCACGTCGTTCCAAACCCGTAAGACCTTCGTTCATCTTCGGAACACAAATTAAGATATTCTTTATTAAATCTGAGAGCTATCTGACCCTCCATAGACAGCAACGCAACTGAAATGTTCCCAGGTCCAGAAACGTAGTGAATACATCGGTAAAACAGTCCATGTGACATCATATTTTTGTTTTCTTTGCGCAAAAAAAAGGACTCTCGTAGCGTCGCAAAACTGAAGCTGAGCCACTGATGTCACATGGACTGTTTTACTGACGTATTTACTACGTTTCTGGACCTGGAAACATTTCAGTTATGTTGCTATCTATGGAGGGTTCAGACAGCTCTCCGATTTAATCAAAAATTAACGACATGAGGGTGAGTAATTAATGACATAGTTTTCATTTTGGGGTGAACTAACCCTTTAACTAACATTGGGTATTTTATTTTCTTGTAACATCATCACAGCTGCCAGTTCTGGACTATCCTGAACTTAGTCCTTCAAACGATGCATATTATGCAGTTAACAGATGCATTTTATGCATTTAACGTAAATGCATAACATTTCAAATTAATGAGGTCATCGGACAGAGTAATGCATTGGGAATCTCTGAGAAAAAGCAATATTTCAAAGCATAAAAGCATTTTAACATAAATGCATAAAATCAAATATCCATTCAGTTCACTGGACAGTGTAATGCACCAATCTGAATCTGTAAGAAAAAGCAATATTTCAATGCATTTTACACATTTTATGTATTTAACAGGTTCATTTAACAAAGATGCATGTGTATGCTTTCAATATCAAACATAAAATCAAACAATATGCAATAAGGGCATCAGGCAGTGTATTCCATTGGAAATTCCTGAGAAAAGGTCAAATTTAATCCATTTTATCACATTTTATTCATTTTAACATTTTATGAATTTATCATAGATGCATTTAATGCAAATGCTTAAAATAGAAATTATGCAATGAGGGCATCAGGCAGAGTAAATCATTGGGAATCTCTGAGGGGGAAAAAAAACTATATTTTAACACACTTTAATGCATTTAATGCATTTTAACATGTTTAATGCATTTAATTCTTAATTCTAATTCTTTTACATTTAGCAGACGCTTTTATCCAAAGCGACTTACATTGCATTCAAGTTACAGTTTTTTACATTTTATCAGGTCTTGCTTTCCCTGGGAATCGAACCCATGATCTTGGCGTTGCTTGTGCCATTTATCAAAATGCATTTATCAAAGATGCATTTTTTTTTTGCATTTAACAAATGCATAAAATCAAACTTTATGCTATGAGGGCATCAGGCATAGAAATGCATTGGGAATTTTTGAGAAAAAAAGCAATATATTAGGCTCAAATAAAGTGAAAATGAGAAAAGGCACAAGCATCACATAAAATGTGAGCTCTACTATTATAGCTACAGCCATGCGGCAATGCTCAGACATATGGAGCCGCTCTCTATGAACACACAGAACTGCAACTTAATCTCAATGTATGCAGAAATACAGCATTATCTTCTCAGCTTAATTTCGCCTGAAAAGGGGCGAGGAATCCAGCGTCTCCGGGGTCTAATGCTGATAGACTCCATTTTGCCAAGAATTAAGGGAGGAAAATAACAAATTATGCATGTCAGCTTCTGCTATTAAAGCAATTTACAGCATCAAGTAAAAACTCCCTCAAATAGTCTCAGAGCAATTTGCTGGCAGTCTGACACTACAAAGAAGCTGGGAATGCAGAGGGTTGAGCTGAAGATGGCGTGATGAGTAGATCAGGTGTGCATGCTTGACATGCATTCTGTAAGATTAGCATTTCTCTCGTTTTCTATAGGCTACGAACCCTGATCTTGTACAATGCACTTTTGCTAAGCTTTTGATGATCTCACACAACTTCTGCTTGCTCGAGACCATTTCATAGATTGCTGGCTTTGTTTATGAGGATTTCAGTAAAATATCATAATATAGGCATGTGTGGGCATTGACAAAAATACATCTAAGGCAGATTTAACAAGATGTGCCATTTACTAGTACATCTACACGCTATAATGGAGCATGTGCTTTACAAAGTATTTTCTCCACTACATTCAACTAAAAATAATATACTATATGTTTAAGTATAGTCTGTGTTAAGTATAGTTTAAATGTGGGTGATGCTTGCCTGTGAAAAACTGAACATGCATAAATTGATCAAAAGTGACAGTAAAAATATTTATAATGCCACAAAAGATGTACATTTCAAATAAATGCTGTTCTTTTGAACTTTCTATTCATCAACGAACCCGGTCAATCTTCCCTGTCGACGTGACGACGACACCCATCTCTGAACCAATCAAGCACGCTCAGTCTACTATAAGGACTCAGAAATGACGCAAGACGAGAAAGCGTGTTTTTCCTTTACTGATAGCTCTCGCTAGTTTGTCACGCTGTCCATCCTTTTCGAGTTTCCGTTGTAATTATGATTTGTTAGTTTATCTTGTGTTATTTCTGATCGCTCCCTTTTCTCTTCATGTTGTATTTGCTCGACTCTGATTTGACTCTGGCTATTCGCCCGATTGTGCTGTGATTTGATTCCCACTCTCTCTTCAAGAGTTGTTGGCTGGATTTATCTCTTGACTCAAAGTGTTGAGAGAAGGTTAGTATGTCACGTGACCTACACAATGCAACGTAAAATATCGCTTGCATAAAAACACCAGGGTAGGAGCGGGAGCCAATGTTTGTATTTATACTTTGTCAGTGAGCGTATAGTTGGCGTTTACGCTAAAGATTTGTTTTTGTTTTCTTTTTCTTTGTTTAGATTAGCGTTGAATTGGTTGGAGTTATTACGTGTTTTGTTTTATTAATTTCTTTGTTTTGAGCTCCACTCACGTCTCACACTGTTGAGTTGTATATGTTGTATATAATTTGTAAATATCAACTGCCTTACTCTTTGACGTTCTCATTGTCATTGTAAATAAGAAAAGCAATCAGATGTTTGTTTTGATGGACATAATTCTTCACTAACGATTTTCTGATAAACATTTTTGGTTTTCTGGTTGATCATTATGCCACACATCTCATTCCTCTAGTAACAAACAGCCTCCCCGATTAAACATCTTTTTTCTTTATTAATTTATTCTTTGTGTTGACTTCCTTATTCCCTAGACCTTAATTGGCAAGGCAAGGCAAGTTTATTTATATAGCACATTTCATACACAATGGTAATTCAAAGTGCTTTACATAAAAGAAAGTAAAATAATCATAAAAATAATCACAACAATAAAAACAAGGAATTTATAAACTTTTAAAAAGATTTAAAAATTGATTTAAAATGAATTAAAACGGTTAAGAACAGAATAGAAAATGATTATACATAAAATAGAGTGCAGTCAGTTCAGACTTAGCGCAGTGCTCATTCAGTAAATGCACAGCTAAACAGATGAGTTTTGAGTATAGATTTAAATGTGGCAAATGTTTTAGCACATCTGATCTCTTCTGGAAGCTGGTTCCAACTGCGGGCGGCATAGTAACTAAAAGCAAACTCTCCTTGTTTTGTGTGAACCCTTGGTATTTCTAACTGATCTGATCCTAATGATCTGAGTGGTCTGTTAGGTGTACAGTACATTCTGTAAGCATGTCTGAAATGTATTTAGGTCCTAGGCCACTGAGTGATTTATAAACTAGTAAAAGTACTTTAAAATCAATCCTAAATGTAACTGGAAGCCAGTGTAAGGACCTGAGGACTGGTGTGATATGCTCAGATTTTCTGGTTCTAGTCAAAATCCTGGCAGCAGCGTTCTGGATGAGCTGCAGCTGTCTAATGGTCTTCTTGGGAAGGCCGGTGAGGAGACCATTACAGTAGTCCACACTGCTGGTGATAAAGGCATGAACAAGTTTCTCCAAGTCTTGACTGGACACAAAACATCTAATTCTTGCAATGTTTTTGAGATGAAAGTATGCTGATTTAGTTACTGCTTTGACATGACTACTGAAACTAAGGTCAGACTCCAGAATCACTCCAATATTCTTGACTTGATTTTTAGTTATTTGACCCCTAGAGTCAAGGTATGCATTCACCTTGAGAACTTCATCTTTGTTTCCAAATGCAATGACTTCAGTTTTCTCCTTGTTTAACTGAAGAAAGTTCTGGCACATCCAACTGTTAATTTCATCAATGCATTGGCAGAAGGAGTCAATGGGGCTGTAGTCATTTGGTGATAACGCTAGGTAAACCTGGGTATCATCTGCATAGCTGTGATAGAATGTCCACTGTCATGGATGTCCACTTAGACTTATGCTCTCCTATACTCACATAATAACCTCTCCCTCCTAAGTATGACCTGAACCATTTGAGCACCATCCCAGAAAGCCCGACCCAGTTTTCCAGTCTCTCCAGAAGTATGTTATGATCGACAGTGTCAAACGCAGCACTGAGATCTAGTAGTACCAGCACTGATATTTTGCCAGAATCAGAACTTAAGCGAATATCATTTATTATCTTTATGAGCGCTGTCTCTGTGCTGTGATGTGGTCGGAAACCAGACTGAAAATTGTCCAGATATCCATTTGAGTTTAAGTAGCAGTTCAGCTGATTAAAAACAACCTTTTCAATAATCTTGCCTATAAAATGAAGATTTGATATTGGTCTATAGTTGCTCAATATGGTGTTATCAAGATTGCTCTTTTTCAGGAAGGGCTTAACAACTGCAGTTTTCAGGGAGTTTGTAAAAGTCCCAGAAAGAAGTGAGGCATTCACCACTTCTAAGAGATCTGCTTCTAAACAGTTAAACACACTTTTGAAAAAATATGTGGGAAGTGAAGTGTGTCAAGGTAGCAGGTTGACGATTTAAGGTGCTGTACTATTTCTTCCAAAATTTTGCTATCAATTGCTTCAAAAACAGACATAGTAACTTCTTTTTGAAATTGTGGTTGAATCTGTCTGACCTCTGCATAACTTGAGGATGTGCCAATCGCCTTTCTGATATTATTGATCTTCTCAGAAAAGGAGGAAGCAAACTCATTGCATTTGCTGTCGGAGTGCATTTCACTGGGAATAATAAGAACAACAACAGCAGCCAAGTAGGAAGTCGTAACATATGCACAAAAGAGGCACACAAAAAAAAAACTTTTAAAAAAAAATTACTGACCCCAAACTTTTGTGTATTCCAAGAAATCATTTTCTGGTTACAAGTTGCCAAACAGCAGCCATTAAATCAAACCCCGAGGTGCTCTTAAATACACTGTCAAACACACATATATCTTGCATTCTCATTCTTATGAATTAATAACTGAAAAACAATAACGGGGAAAATAGCAGGAGATGGGGGAAAGATTTACATTTCCACAACTAGCATTTACTTGCAGACTCCCATTTGAATACACTCGGTGTAAAAAAGCTTGTTAAGATGCCGGTGGCTGGGAAGGTCGGACACACACACACACACACACACACACACACACACAACACACACAAAATAATCACACTTACTCAGCCCATTATATCCATAAATAGGATAATGACTAGGATGTTTGAAAGTCACAGAAGTGGATTGATCTCCGAGATACTAGAGTGTTTGTTCATGTGTTTCTCTTCTTTCGTTTGCCTTCTTTCCAGCCCGGTGAAACAGAACATGAACTTAATGTGAAAGGTGCTGGTCCCTGGTGTGATTTATTATTTGTTCAAGTCGAGTCAAGTCAAGTCGAGCTTTAATGTCATTCTGCTACATGTGTGGACACATATAGTGGAACAAAATGCCGTGTCTTGCAGGACCATGGTGCTACATACCAGTTAAACATAAATATAAACATACAACAATACAAGTATAAGAAAAACAATAGAGCTAACAGTTAACCATCTGACTATACATATACTATAAATACTATAACTAGTTGACTACATATACACAGACTTAGACTGTACAAAAACTTTACATAAATACTGTACATGAAATTGTGCAAAGGAGATATTTGTACATGAAATTGTGCAAAAAATATATATTTTGTACATTAAATTGTTGTGCAGAAAAGAGATTTTGGGGGAAGCTGCGCATAGTGCACAATGATTTTGTAGTGCAATGCACAAGTAAACATATATTACCCTATTGAGTCTTTGTAGCAGGGAGTGTTTATAGAAAGTGTCTAATGTACATATAGTGGAATAAGTGTGTTACTACAGGTGGTTTGTATAGCCCACTCACCTGTGTGTAGCACACTCAGAACTGCACTTAGGAAAATTGTCAACAGTTTTAATGACTTGGGGGGAGGGGCTGAGGTGTTCATGGTTTCAGAGGGGGACAGGGAGATTGGAGTTAAGAGCTCTTACAACCTGGGGGAAAAAGCTGTTGAGCAATCTGACAGAGCGAGCTTTGATGCTCCAGTACCTTCTACCTGATGGTAGGAGCTGGAAGAGGTTGTGGGAGGTGTGGGTGGGGTCCTTCACGATGCTGGAAGACTTGCTGGAGCATCATGCAAGGAAAATGTCCAGGATGGAGGGGAGAGGGGCACCGATGATCTTTGCGGCAGTGTTCACTGTCCGTTGTAGGGTCTTGCGGTCAGCAGCACTGCAGTTCCCATACCAGACAGCGATGCAGGTGGTCAGCACACTCTCAATGGTGCCCCTGTAGAAAGTGGTGAGGATGGGTGGAGAGAGACTTGCCCTTTTCAGCTGGCGGAGAAAGTGGAGGCACTGTTGTCCCTTCTTGTTGAGTGACGTGACGTTGGTGGTCCAGGTGAGATCCTCTGTAATGTGCACCCCCAGGAATTTAGTGTTGCCTACTTGCTCCACATTTGAGCCGTCGATGGTCAGTGGGGGGTGGTCAACAAAGTTTCTGCTGAAGCCCATCACAACCTCTTTTGTCTTACCCACATTGAGGGACAGGTTGTTAGCACCACATCATTCAGCCAGCTGTGCCACTTCCTCTCTGTAGTGCGTTTCATCATTGTTGCTGATGACGCCTACCACAGTTGTGTCATCGGCAAACTTGATGATGTGGTTGGAGCTGGACTTGGCAGTGCAGTCGTGGGTCAGCAGCGTGAAGAGCAGCGGGCTGAGCACACAGACTTGTGGGGCACCTGTTCTCAGTGTGGTAGTGCTGGAGGTGTTGCGGCCAGCACGGACTGACTGAGGTCTTGCAGTTAAAAAGTCCAGGATCCAATTACAGAGGGAGGTGTTTAGGCCCAGCAGGCTTAATTTGTGGATGAGCTGTTGTGGGATTATTGTGTTGAATGCTGAGCTGAAGTTGATGAACAGCATTCTTACATAAGAGTCTTTCTGTTCCAGGTGAGTAAGAGCAAGGTGGAGAGTGTTGGATATTGCATCGCCCGTGGAACGGTTCGGACGGTATGAAAACTGGAATGGGTGCAGCATGTTTGGGAGACTGGACTTGATGTGATGCATGACTAACCTCTCAAAGTACTTCATCATGATTGGGGTCTGTGCTATGGAACGATAGTCATTCAGACAGGACACAGGTGACTTCTTTGGTACTGGAATTATGGAGGTGGATTTGAGACACGTGGGGACGACTGCCTGGCTCAGCGAGGTGTTGAAGATGTCTGTTGGGACATCCGTCAGCTGTGCAGCACAGTCTCTCAGTACACGTCCAGGTATGTTGTCAGGGCCCGCAGCTTTTCGTGGGTTAATCCTGGATAGGGTCTTCCTTACATCAGCTGGAGAGAGACAGAGTACCTGGTGGTCTGGAGATGTGTGTAGTTTCTGTGCAGGTGTGTCGTTCTGTATCTCAAATCGTGAGTAGAAGTAGTTGAGTGCATCTGGTAAGGATGTGTCATCGTCACTGGCCTGTGGCGGGGGCTTGTAGTCAGTGATGGTCTGAATGGCTTGCCACAGGGTCCAAGTGTCTTTACTGTCGCTGAAGTTATTGTTGATTTTTTTAGCATATTGATGTTTTGCCTTCTTGATGCCATGAGACAGATTGGCTCTTGCTGTTTTGAGAGCTGCCTTGTCTCCTGATCTGAATGCCTCATCTCGGATTTTTAGCAGCCCGCAAACCTCTGCTGTCATCCATGGCTTCTGGCTGGCACGTGTGATGATGGTCTTGGTGACTGTCACATCATCTATGCACTTTTTGATGTAAGTAGTCACAGTTTCAGTGTACTCCTGCAGGTCTGTGTGGTTGTAGTAGGTGGCCGCCTCTTTAAACATGTTCCAGTCTGTGTCCTGGAAGCAGTCCTGCAGTGCTGAGGTAGCATTGTCTGGCCATACAGTGATCTGCTTTTGAACCCGTTTGGCAAGTTTGAGAAGTGGTCTGTATGCTGGGATTAGCATAACAGAGATGTGGTCTGAGTTGTATAAACAAAGTCCAGTGTGTTGTTTCCCCTTGTTGCAAAGTTCACATGTTGGTAGAACTTTGGCAAAACTGTTTTTAGGTTTGCATGGTTGAAGTCACCGGCTATGATGAAAAAGCCATCAGGGTTATTTGTTTGTTGTTCGCTGATGGCGCTGTACAGTTCACGAAGCGCGTCCTTAGCATTTGCACACGGGGGAATGTAAACTCCGACAATAACAATGGCCGTGAACTCCCGCGGCAGATAGAACGGTTATGAATTCACTGGTGAGATGCATTAATAATGTGGGAGCTGGGAAATATGCACTGATATACATATACGGAAAAACCCAGAAACCTGTTGAATTTATTGATTTAGAAGCAAGTACATTGAAGGCCAGGCTAACAAATGTAACAACTGCTATTATAAACCATTATATGCTTGCAGCCAGCACTGCTGACGTCACAGATGTGGAGGCGAAAATGAAATGACGCAAGCTTTTCAGACTGGAAAGAACAAATTCATTGTACAAACATTCCTTTGATTACTTAGAGGCTGATTTTGCATGTCGATCTAGTGTCACGTCTTTGCTGCCCTTGTATTTCCAGTTTAGTTAGCATAAATTCAAGAGCTATTTTATTCTTAATATGTACATGTATATATGACATTAAAATAATGCTGATGTAAAAATATAAATATAAATATAAATATAAATATAGTGAATGTATTATAATCAAAGTGAACATAAAATGTAAAAATTATGAATTCTTGAGCTTACTGGGAATGATTGATTTGTGCACAAAATCTTCAAAATCTACTAAAATGACCAAAAAAAAAAAAAAAAAAAAAAAAAAAAACACGACATTACCAAAACTACTAAGTAAAATTAAAATAAAAAATGGATACTATAAAAAATAAAAACCGATTCAAAATATTAGTTAAAACTACAATAGTATCTGAATGATACTAATGATACTCTTACTCTATGACAACTATTTACTCATTTCTGTCTATTTTTAGCCAAAACACAACAAAGTCGATCTTTTAAATGCAGATAATTGAGAACACCATTAAGTCTGAGCTATGAAAGAGCAGCCGCGGCGCAATAAAACTTTCCTCTGTGAAACTAAGATTTACATGAGCGAAGAGCTGGCCAAAACTCATTAAATACCTTAAGGAACACTTACACATAAGTCTCGCTCGCTTTCAACATAATTGTACTCCAATTTGAAACTTGCAGGCGCTGTTAATGAACAACATCCTCGCTGACGAATGTTGCTCTTAAAAGAAATTAAATTTGGCCCCAAATTCCAGCATCGTGGGTGACAAATGTGGGGTCCTATAATAACCTCTCGCTGCGGGCCGAGGAAACTGCAGCCAAACAAAGCAGATCAAATCAACATTTAATGGGGCTTCACGTAAAACTGGGAGTCCTGTAAATGACCTAACATACACATGTAATAAAATAATGCTAATACGTTGAATTTCTAATACTTTTATTCAGCAAGGATGCATTCAATTGATCAAAAGTGACAAAGGCATTTATTATTAATTATTAATATATTAGATAAGATTTCTATTTCAAAAATAAATCCTGTTGTTTTGAGCTTCACATTTATCAAAATATCCTGAAAAATGTATCTCTGTTTCCACAAAAATGTGAAGCAGCACATCAGCATAATAATTAGAAATGTTTCTTGGAAAACAAAATCAGAAAAAAAAGTTGAATATATTTTTAAAAATTTACTTTAAATTTTCTTTAATGAAATTTATTTTGATATTTATGGCTGTCATGATGCCGTCAGTGAGTTGTTTTAATAGAATAGAATAGAATAGACACAAAATGGATCAATTTAATGAATACTTATTTTTCACTACTTTACTTAAAATACAGAAAGAAAGAAAAAAATAAAGCAGAAATTTGCAAAGATGTGTATCGATTATTGGATGACACTAAGAATCTCAAAATGCCCACACGTTATAATATAATATAATATAATATAATATAATATAATATAATATAATATAATATAATGATATTTAATGAATGGACTTAAGATGTACACAAAATTGATTACTTTAATGAACACTTATTTTTCACAATTTTTACTTAAAATACAAAAGAAAAAACAGAGAATGTGCATATGTGTATTATTGTTCAACATTAATAATATCAAAATGCCTAAATATATTACAATATAATATAATTAAATATAATAATTTTATATATATATATATATATATATATATATATATATATACACAAATATAATAATATATATATTATATAATATTTAGTGAATATTCGTAAAATGTATACAAAATTGATGAATTGAATGAACACAATTCAGAGAATGTCCATATAGATGTGTATAGCTTATTGGCCAACACTAATAATCCCAAAATGCCCAAATACTGTGCAGCATCATATGTCAGCAGAAAGTATTTCATAAATCACGACCACAAAATTGAATATGACAAATGTAGAAATGTAAAACAGCGGCTGTTACACTCAAACATCACCACTGTCAATATTTGAGAAGCGCACAAACAAAAACTCACAGGCGTTTGCTCTTTCGTGTTCGCTTATTTGTCTGTGGAGTCGTGGGAACGGCTTTGGCACAACCTGCGCTTTGCAGGTCTTCGGGTGGATTGACCTCCAGCCCTCCAGACCTGGCAGGGGCATCTCCCTCCAAGCCCTGAGTGATTGTGCTGCTTCAGGTGTCATTGGCTCCCAGCAGCCCAGGTTGAACCATGAATAATGGATCTGCCATAGAGCCGGAGCCCCCAGGGACCAGTGCAGCCCAGCTCAGCGTGAGCCGCATTACCGATGGGCTATTAACAGCCTCTGATTCATAGAGCTGGCCGACTCGACAGGAAACGCCATTAGCTAACTGGGCTGAAATTGCATACTAAGACAGAACATCCCATGCATCGGGGTTGTTTTCGTCAGAGACAAAGGTCTGAGTGGATGGCGAAGAGACAGAAACCGCTTTTTTGACGCCTTCAAAAGTGTCTATTGTGTCTCTTCATGCGGTTCGGGATGAAAACTTTCAGTGTAATTGGTTCAAATAGACTACTGGGTGAAAAGTGTGATTGTGTCTACGCTTCTTTCCTTGGGACGTCTTTGATCAACACTTCAAGCGCCAGCGGTTGCACCAGACCGCCAAAAGAAGACTTTGATGCCGACTGTAATCTGGCTAGGCTATTTAGACTAGTAAAAGTGCACAAATGCCCAGATCAGCGGCGGGAAGGCGTATTGTGTTGTTTTCTCATTGACAAAAGACATCTGTTATCGTCTGCAGCACGTACACTTAAGAAAGTCATATTTTTTTAAGAGTATCTTCGTCTTATTTTTCAGTTAAAACATCTGAAAAGCCCTGGAACAAGATGAATTTATTTGCATGAAACATTTAGACTTTTTTCAGAGAAAAAAACTTTAAAATGAGTGTATTTGATCTTACTGCACTGGCAAAGACAAGAAAACACTACTTCATATCTTATGCAGTTTTGATTCACGAGTTAATGTATCTCTTTTAAGCATTTCTAGGTATTTTTGCTGGAAATCAAGTCTTAACAAAAGCTTAAATACTTATAGAAAGTCATTATTTGCAGTGTATTAACCAACCTAAGGTTAAAAGTGACTCTCTCTATATGTAATACTTAACAGAAAATGCTACTTCTATTCAGCAAGGACACATTAAATTCTCAGTACCAACATTTTTATTTTATTTTATTTATTTAACCTTTATTTAACCAGAAGAGACTCTCTGAGATTAAAAATCTCTTTCGCAGGAGTGTCCTGGCCAAAATGAGCAGCAATACAGTCAGTTTCATCACAAATATTACAACACAAACAGACTAAAAACACTTAAAACAGTTACATACCATTGAGGTATCTTCCATTTGCCCAATAACTGTTTTAAAATGATCCAAAGACAGCAAATTTTGTCATTTATAATGTTACAAAACATTTCTACTTCAAATAAATGCTCTTCTTTTGAACTTTCTATTCATCAAAGAATTCTGACGACAATCACAGGGGAAAAAACACATTTTAAAATATATTAAAATGAAAAAAGCAGTTATTTAAAATTTAATAATATTTAATTTTTACTGGGTGAGCATGCAGTAAGTGACTTCTTTTAAAAACATTTACAAATGTTAATGCATCTTTTTAAGTATTTCTATGTATTTTACTAGAAAACAAGTTTAGTTTTAACAAGTCATTATTTGCAGTTTATTGACTAACCAAGGTTAGAACTGACTCTATTTGCTTTCTTAAAGCACATTCCTTGTCTTATATGGTCAATATCAAATGTTTGGGGTTGGTTTTGAAAGAAATTAATACTTTTATTCAGCATTTTATTCATGCATTAAATCAATCAAAAGTGACAGTAAAGACATTTATAATGTTGCAAACAATTTCTATTTCAACTAAAGGCTGTCTTTTGAACTTTCTATTCATCAAATAATATTTTAATGAGAATCACGGGGGGAAAAATACATTTTAAAATATAATACAATAAAAAAAAAATGCTATTTTAAATTGTAATATTTCACTTTTACTGGGTGAGCAGTGACTTCTTTAAAAAAAAAAACTTTAAAACATTTACAGATGTAAATGTATCTTTTTTTAAAGCATTTCCAGGTATTTTTACTGGAAAACAGAAAAGAAAACTCTCAGAAAAGTTTTTTTTTTTTTTTTTTTTTAATTAATAGAAAGTCACTATTTGCAGTGTGCTGACTAACCTGAGGTTAAAATTGTATTAAAGCACATTCCCTGTCTTATTGTGAACAATATTAAAATTTTAGGATTGGTTTTGAAAGAATTGAATACTTATATTCAGAAAGGAGGCATTTAATTGATCAAAAGTGTCAGTAAAGACATTTATAATGTTACAAAATATTACTATTATAAATTAAAAATGCAGTTCTTTTGAACTTGACATTCATCAAAGAATCCTTTGATGAGAACCACAGGGAAAAATTAATTAAACATATTATATATATATATATATATATATATATATATATATATATATATATATATATATATATATATATATATATATATATATATATATATATATATATATTAAAATAGATTCTTTAAAATTGTAATAATATTTCACTTTTTACTGAATGAGCATAACAGACTTCTTTAAAAAACATCTTACAGACCCCAAACTTTTGAATGGTAGTGTGTGTACACAACAATGTGTACATATGCAAAGCAAAAAATAAATGTGCTTGAAGCTGGAACACAATGATCCGCGCTAACTTTATTTTGCTATGCGGACAACAACGTGGCACATAACACCAACAGGAAAGTCACTAAAAAGAGCGATTTAGCATTGTGTGCTGCCCGAGTTATAATACGGCCGCCTAGCTGTGTAAACCAGCACAACAAAGCCGCTCTTTCTCCAGTGCACAGAGATCTCTCTGATGAGTGTGGCGCTCTTTGTGGTCAGACCATCCTTGTTAGCAGTTCCTCCATGCCTCGCTCTCAGAGGAGCCATAGAGGAAGACGCTATCGCTCGCCGACACTCAATTCATTTAGGATGCAGCGAGGGAACGGTGGAAAAAAAAGAGGACGGCGTGCTGGATGTGCAGCAAGTTTACATCCATGGCAGTATTCCCAGACTTTGAGAAGACTTATGAAGCTCACTGCTCATTTGCTGAATGGATTTCAGAGCAAATAATCATGACTTAAAACATTTGTACAGAACGATGCTATTTGGGAGCGACATATTTATGAATTAACGTCCTCTTCCTCAAACAGAGAATTGCATCTGTTTTGGCAGACCGCTTGACGGATGCCGACGTTTACCGTCTAAACAAACAAGGCATTTTAGCACGCTTAGGTGGCTAAAATATTTTCTTACACAAACCTGAAGGAAGTAAAATCACAAATGAGATCTCTTTAATGTCGAGCTGCTTGCCAGGAACGCAAAGAGATTAAACTGAGAACAAATGGACACATTAGCTGAAGTCCACTGCATGTTTCTCACTTCAGACTATCCTACTTTAAGAGTATTTTTATCTTATTTACAGTTAAAGTCCTTGCAACAAGATACATTTTCTTGAGAAGCATTAATGCAGCATGAGTTTTTTTTAGAGAGTGCATCGTTAAAACAAGTGTATTTTGTCTTATTGCACTGACAAAAACATATTATTTGCAGTTTTACTTTGCAAGTAACTGTATCTTGCTTTACGCATTTTCAGGTATTTTTACTGGGAAACAAGTCAAAAAATGACTCCTTTAAAAATCCATGTTAAGTGCCTCAGATATTTTCTTATACAACTCTAAAGGTAGTAAAATCACAATTTAGATCTCTTGAACACTGAACTGTTTTCCAAGAACACAAAGAGATAAAACTGAGAACAAATGGGCACATTAGCTGAAGTCTCCCATATTTTTATCTTATTTTCCAGTTAAACTATCTTTTAAAAATATCCTTGGTACAATTTTTTTTTTTTTTCGTGAACAAGAACAACTTTTCTTATACAAACCTGAAGCTAAAAAAAAAAAAAAAAACTTGTCTCCCTTCATATGCATTTCATGTAGCTCTCCTGAGAAAAAAAACTCTTAAGAGTTTTAGTAGAAATCTCCAAAAAAAAAAAAAGTCTTAAATTGTGTTCTGACATGCCAAGATTTGCAAAAGTCAGAGATCTCAATATGAACTCAAATATTTCTTATCAAATTCTACCCACAATGTCTGCATTTTGATATCTGACATATTCTGTCAACAATTTATTTCTCCAAAAGAATATTTATAGAAATACAATGCATAAATAAAGGAATCCATTAAGTCTTCTGAGATGTAAAGAAGCAACTTCTGAGCAATCAAATGCTCTGGGAAATTTAATAATAACATAAAAGGTGGAAAACCACAAATGAGGCACTGCAGTCTGCAAATCAAAAGTCAGATGTCAATATGAACTCAAACATTTCTCATCAAATGATCTGAGCTGCTTCCCACATGCAGTTTATAACTCTATACTAGATCTGTTTTGGGGTGTATTTTTATATCTCCTTAATGGAGAAACAACTGAGAGGAAGATGATATTTCAGTGAAAGATCAGCCTATGAAAAACCAAATTTTCTTTTGGAATTACAACATCAGTTCATGTAGACTGCTAGACTATTGATGAGTCAGATATTTCGAACAACTCGACAATTACGGTTTAAGAAATTGCTTGTTTCTCATGTTTCCCTGTGAGTGTTCGTGTTGTTTTCTCTGAATAACTTCATTCAGCTCTATTTCACATTCTCAGAACCATACCTGGAGTATTTTCTCATTTTACTCAAGTTTTATTCCTTTTTATTAATGTGCTCTAGGAGTTTATTAGTGGGATTGTGTTTTATCCACTCTAAGGCTGTGTGATATCGGCACTTTTTTCATTCTCGGATTTATGAATGAGTAATACTTCTTCAGATACACAACACTTTTGTCCATATGACTTCAGAGACCCTCATAACACCTGCTCAAGCCAAACACAGCAGCAATTATGCTGGATATATTAATGCAACAGCAAGAGGAAATAACAGACCCATTGAGAATATTTCATGCTTCTGCAATAACATAAAATATACAAAACTTTCAATGCATGCTAAGATTCCTTTTCTCACTTCTTTCACTAGTTAGAACTCAAAGAATTGGCTTGACAAGCGCAGTTTCCATTCCTGCATTGATGCATTTCTTATTGAAAAGGCTTTTGAAGACCAAAACGTGTCACACAAGTCTTGTACCGCTGACAAAAGCCATACACTTACAAAATAAACTCTCACTTCTCAATCAATTGATGCTTGAGAAAGAAAAAGTATGTGCGCTTGCACAGCCAAAGACACACCGTTGAGTCATGATTTTCTGCTTGTTATTTTGTCATCTTGTAGGAGTAGCATTTAAATGAGCTCAAAGCTAAAGCCAAAAAACTTAAATTTTGACATCATGGGGTTTTTAACCTGCTGCATTAATTTTGCACATGAAAATACGAGCCGGTTTGCAGCAACGTCTGTCAGAATGTGCACCAAGGAGTTTGTTGGATTACAATACTTTTGTTAAGAGAATCTGTGGCATCTGAGGACTGTCAGATCGTCTCAAAAACAGCTCCAAACAAGGTCCTTCTGTGAAGCACAGACAGTGAGCTGCTAGACAGGTCCAGACGGGCAGGTGGGTTGGTTAACACTTCACAGTGACAAATAGGTATCAATAAAGCATGCTGTGTATGACGGCCAAAACGGCTTTATCACAGATTTAATGAAAGCAACTGCATACTGCAAAAATTATCTTCTTTAAAATCATCAAATATCATCCAGGTTTATTTAAGAATAAAACTCAGTAAATTGTTACAAATACAATACAATTGCTTAAAAGTCTACATATACATAAATTGTTCAATTTTTTTTTTTACCAGAACTGTAATTATATATTATTATAAAATACATAAATATTATAAATAAATATATTAATATTGTAAATAAATATATATATAGTATCTCACAAAAAGTGAGTACACCCCTCACATTTCAGCAACAGTTTTTGTATATCTTCTCAAGGGACAATACTGCACAAATGAAACTGGGATATATATTAGAGTAGTCAGTGTGCAGCTTGTATAGAAGTACAAATTTACTGTCCTCTAAAAATAACTCAGCGTATAGCCATTATTGTCCAAATAACTGGCAACAAAAGTGAGTACACCCTAAGTGAACATGTCAAAACTGTGTCCAAAGTGTCAATATTTTGTAGGGGCATCATTGTTATCTAGCACTGCCTTAATCCTCCTGGGCTTGGAATTGACCAGAGCTGGCATCCTCTTCCACTCCTCCATAATGACATCACGGAGCTGCTGGATGTTAGACACATGACGCTTCTCCACCTTCCGCTTGAGGATGACCCTCATGTGCTCAACAGGTTTCAGGTCTGAAGACATACTTGGCCACTCCATCACCTTCACCTTCAGCTTCATCATCACATCATGGTGGTGTGTTTGGGGTCATTATTATGTTGGAAACCTGCCGTTTGGCCCAGTTTCTGAAGGGAGGGCATCATGTTCTGCTTCAGAATATCACAGTACATGTTGGCATCCATGTTTCCCTCAATGAACCGCAGCTCCCCAGTACCAGCAGCACTCATGCAGCCCCAGACCATGATGCTACCACCACCGTACTTGACTGTAGGCAAGACACAATTTTCTTGGTACTCCTCACCAGGGTGTCGCCACACATGCTGGACACCATCTGAGCCAAACAAGTTTATCTTAGACTCATCAGACCACAGGACATGGTTCCAGTAATTCATGCTCTTGGACAGGTTGTCTTCAGCAAACTGTTTGAAGGCTTTTTTGTGAGCCAGCTTCAGAGGAGGCTTCCTTCTGGGATGATGGCCATGCAAACCGACTGGCATATGGTCTGAGCAATGACAAGCTGACCTTTCACTTCTGCAACCTCTAAAGCAATGCTGGCAGCACTCATGCGTCTGTTTTTTGGAGTCATCTTCTGCACCTGACGCACACCACGAGAACTCAACTTCTTTGATCGACCCTTGCGAGGCCTGTTCCGAGTGGAACCCGTCTTGGAAAACCTCTGTGTGACACTGACCACTGTACTGTAACTCAGTTTCAGGGTGTTACTGATCTTCTTATAGTCTAGGCCATCTTTGTGGAGAGCAACGATTCTAATTCTCAAATCCTCAGAGAGTTCTTTGCCATGAGGTGCCATGTTGAACATCCAGTGGTCAGTATGAGAGAATTGTACTCAAAGCACCAAATTTTAACTGCTCTAATAAAAGATACACAAATTTGTATGGTCCTGTCAAGCAGACAAAAACATGAACATGATGAATAGGACATGTGGCTTTGCATGGTTAAACAAAGTATAGCTGTTATCACTTAGGGTGTACTCACTTTTGTTGCCAGCTATTTTGACAATAATGTCTGTATGTTGAGTTATTTTCAGAGGACAGTAAATCTTTACTGCTATTCAAGCTGCACATTGACTACTCTAAAATATATCCAAGTTTCATTTCTATAGTATTGTCCCTTGAGAAGATATACTAAAATGGTTGCTGAAATGTGAGGGGTTTACTCACTTTTGTGAGATACTGTATATATATATATTCATTTATATTATAACAATTTTATAATTATTTGACTTTATAACATTCTTATTACATTTATTAGATTCAATATTTCAATAGCTAACTAAAACTACAACTGAAACTAAAATTAAAAACAATATATATATATATATATATATATATATATATATATATATATATATATATATATATATATATATATATATATACTGTATATAAACAAACATTTTAATAATATTTCTCATTTTAATTTAGTTTAACTTGTATTAAAATAACTAAAACTGAAATAAAAAAACAATAAGAACTATATAGAAATAAAAACTTAAATTGCTAAAAGTTTAAATACAATTAAAAAGAAAAAGGAAAATATAAAAAAATAAAAACTAATTCAAAATATTAATAAAAGCTATAATAATAATAATAAGAAGAAGAAGAAGAATCTCAATGATACTAAAATAACACTGCATTAAGCAAAAAGTTGCAATAAAATTAAAAACTGCATGAAGTAAAAGTTACTCAAAAACACCTTTGTCTGAAGACACCTGTGGTTTTCTTATTGGCTTTTGGTGGCACAGCTTTTAATCTAGAGGATATCAAACTGATTTTTTAGATTAATAATGAATGGACTCAAGACTTCCTGAATGTCCTGCAGGTACAAACAAAATCGTGGATGTGGTCAGCAAAGCCATGGTGCATGCAGCGGCACAGAGCCAGACGCAAATCAATTATGTGGCGGTTTGGCAGTGTTGCACATGTATGATTGGTGAACGCACTGCAGGGACACGCTTTCAGCACCGGAGTGACGCAATCGTGGATTTATGGCAGCGAGACGAGGTGCAATGCGCAGCAGGTGCAGCTCCTCATGCGCTGCCAGCAGTGTTATCACGCACCTCCTCTTGGACACGCGCTCCTGTTGTGAGTCTGGACGAGGGCCTGTGATTGGAGGATATGTACATATCTATCCCAGTATATAATATCCCCCAGAGCTATGCTGGGAAAATACCCGATGTACAAGCTACTCAGAATTTCAAGTAGTTATAGTGCAGCTACATAGTTTTTCTTTTTTATGTTACACAGTTTGGGGCTGTAGGATTTTTTATTTGAAAGAAAGTAATACTTTTATGCAGCAAGGATGCATTAAATTGATCCAACATAACAGTAAAGACATTCATAATGTTACAAAAGATTTCTATTTCAAATAAATGCTGGTCTTTTCAACTTTCTATTTATCTGTGAATCCTGAAAATAAAAATGTATCACAGTTTCCACTACAATATGAAGCAGCACAATAAAAAAATTTTCCTCACATTTTTTTCCACTAATAGTGCACTTTTTTCAATGTACAATAAACATCATTAGAATGTTTTACAAGAAAATACTATTTCAGTTTTATTTATTCATGTTACTGTATCAATGTTTCAATGTGTTACTTTGCGATTCATTGAGATTCAAAATTATTAATGTTATTAATGTTTATTAATATTATTATTGTATATTATCAATGTTAATAATGTTGTTAATATTTGTTAATCTTATTAATGTTTCAATGTGTTACTTGCTGATTCTTTGTGATTTACTAGCAATTTATGAGCAATTTCTACACCACATTATTGCAGTGTGTGACAACATTAAACTTATAATGTTATAACTTATAATGTAAACTAATAATTTACACTAAACACAACTAATATAGCTAGACATACCACAGTAAAGTTTTAAAATGCCATACAGCAGCTTTCCCATGAGAGTTTGGATTGATATGAGGATGAATAAGCAAAGTTGTGTTGTTGTTTTGTTTTGTTTTGTTCATATAAGCCAGTAACGACACTAACAGATACTTAGTTAAGCTATACGCCAACACTGCTGAGGGTCAAGAGAGAGAACATCATCCGAACGTCAATTCATCATGAAGGACTGTTGACCCACTATAATAAGTGGGGCCACCATTAAATAATTAAATTAAATTACTGTTCATCTCAGAACGTCATTTTGATTTGTTTCAGAGATCAGCCGTCCGCCCCCGCACAACATCACAACAATCAGAACAACAATACTGCGTTTCCAGACACACAGGCTTCATATGCAAGCCTTTCATCCAGCAGTCTGCAAAAAGCAAAGCAAGAAATTGCAAAAAAAACGCAAAGGCAAATCGCTGCGTAACCGTAAGCGTCTGCCGGATCTGAGTTGAAAGGCTGAGTAAGACGCGTCTTTCCACTCCAGGTTTTGTTATCGTTTATCCGTGTTCGAGACCTTGTGTGTAATGAGTGGTTTATCAGCACGTAACAGGCCGCCTTTAGTAGTAAATCACCAGCGGTAAACAAACCTAGGCGATGACGTGACGCTGTACCTTGTAAGATAAAGCCATAATTAAACCCTCAGCTCTTATCTTCACACGGGGAATTATGTCATTTAAATCTTCACCTTGTAAAATAGCCGCCTGAACCAATTACGAGAGGCTCATATGTGTCTCTCTCAAATGTCATTCTCATTTCGAGTAGGAATCGTTTGGGTTGATTGCTGTAACCGAAGGGAAAAATTTAATCAGAAATCCTACATATGCGATGAGGGTTCAGATCGCAGATTTAACACTCGTTCTAACGGTCTTTATCTGACGTATTTTAGAGGTGACTGGAAAGAGTTATTTTTATGAAGCTCAAAAGCTAGATAAATGTGCTAAACAGTAAAAAATGCACTATGGTATTATGAATGTAACAAAAACTGTCAAGAACATGTCCAATACATAAAATACATAAAAAATTGAAATTTCATTTTGCATTAATAAAAATGAAGGCCATTTTATTTTATAATGCACAAATTGGACAAAAAGAAAATACAGTTAAAAATAAAAATATATTTTACAGTATGAACTATTATTAAAATTGTATACATTTAAGTGCATAAAATTGTTCTAAATGCACATACAAAATAATAAACAAATGATTTCATTAAAAAAATCTTTGTGTCCGGACAAGATTTTTTAAAAATGTTCAATTTCACATTTATTTGTATAGCGCTTTTCATGATACATATCGTTTCAAAGCAGGTTTTGAACAAACTATTGTTTCTACATTACAACTAAGAGTGTATTAAATTATTGTGATTTATCTATGTATTTATTTATTTCGATTTTTAATTTAATTTAATTTACTTTATATTTATTTATTTTATTTATTTATTTATTTATTTATTTTTTTTTTTTTTTGGCATTACAATAATGAAATTTTCTGGGGAGAAATGTGTTTAATTCCCATGAAAAAAAAAAATATTGTAAAATAATTAAATTGTTGTGTCCAGACAATATTTATTTTTTTCCAATTGCAATTTCACATTTATTTGTATAGCGTTTTTCATGATACATATCGTTTCAAAGCAGCTTTTGAACAAATTAATGTTTCTACATTACAACTAACAGTATATTAAATTAATGTTTATTTATCCATTTATTTATTTATTACAATAATGCAAATTTCTGGGTGAAATGTGTTTAATTGCCATGAAAATAAAAAG
>CM077237.1:32102294-32432294 GCA_039654775.1 Spinibarbus caldwelli
CATATTCATCTTTTAATCATATTTGTAAATGTCTTGACTCCACGGCCACAAGAGCAATTTTGTCTTTACAGTTCCAATACTTTTGGAGGGCACTGTATATGGTATGATCCATTAGGAATTTAAGAATTATTCATAAAATGTTCAAAAAGACAAGCTATGGAATAATGTTCACAGTAAGACCTTTAATTCTCATTAATAAAATTTTTATTTTTTTATTTTTAAGAAGGATTTTTTTCATTTTATAATGATGAGAACTTGTATAACTTTCATATAATGAAAGTTAAATACTTGAAATAATTTGATAAAAAATTTAAAATAAAATAATCTAGTTTAATATAATCTTAGGCAGAACATAAATAATGTAGGAGTGAAATAGGAGTTGTTTTTTTGTTTTGCTTTTTGTAAAATATGATGATTTTTTTTTTCATATTTACTCTATTAATGCACATTGTATTTTGTATAAGATTATATTTATATGATTATATTTTAAAAGTAAATTTTTGACTCCAAAACTACAATTATGGCAGTGAATGCACAGTAAATACAGTTAAGACCACACATAAAAAATAATAAATGAATATTAATTAATTCATAAGAAATCTATCGATCTATCTATCTATCTACCTATCGGTGATGTCTATTATTTACCAATTTACCAAGTTTAGAAAAAACTTCTAAACTTCAACTTCCAAAAACAAGCTGCTTATGATGTTTAGCATTGTGTCTATATCTTAAGGTTGGTTTTAAATATTAATACCTTTTCTCTAATTTCTACATAGTTTTGAAGCTTTCATTATTCAGGTCTAGTTTTGGGTGCAAAAAATCCTAAATCAAATTGAAAGGCTGACTCACATCGTGAGTAATACTGCCATTATTTCACACCCCATCACCCGAGGCGAATAAAAACAGTATTCCATGCGAGATTCCATCTGAAGAGCACCTTCGTCCCGGGGTCAGCAGTGGGCCGTACAATCGGGACCAGAAAGGTCCGTCGGCGGATCTGATCAAAGCTCGTCTGAGATGGCAGGCTTTGTGTCAAATTCGTGATGTAGGGTCGCCCGGCTTGACCAAACGGACACACGATCGCAAAGTCAACACGCATTCCCAGAGACTGGAAATCCGTGAGCTGTGCCGGGGCCGTCCGCAATAGCCATAATCAAATATGAATGGCTCCAGTAATACTGCCGCGCTCTTGAAAGATAGAGGTGAACAACGGCAATAACTCAACAAGACAAATCATTTTCAAGGAGACGTTTGGAATTGAGGGCTTACTTTGATGGCAACCGCGAGCGAAGTGCCGACGGGAAGTTCATCCTATCAATGGGTTACGCCTCTGAGTATCTGCGTTGACTGCAGTCTGGGAGAAGTTCAGGCTGAATCTTGATCATTTCGGAGACTTACGGACCATCCGGTCCTGGACCATTACTAGGCAGGGAAAGTCGTGTCCGAACACATGCAGCACCGGTGGAGCCTGTGGAGATGGGTTATCAGAGAAAAGCCTGTAGCTACACCTGACCCGCTCCAGCCCTCAAGTGACCACAGAGGAATAGAAACCTACATAATTCTGCAGCGTTTTAAAATTTAAACCTGGGTGGTGTGTGAAAGTTTTTAAGAGGAGAGAAGAAAGCCAGAGAGAGAAAGTCTTGAAATGAAAGGTTTTATGGCTTCATTTTGAACGAATCTTTAATATGACCCAGGGATAATGAGTCATCTCAGACAGTGATTTATTCATTTCGTGTTTTGTACAAGAAACAGATATGATTAGTTCACCTCCAGAGTCGTTTGTTCATAAATCCCGTTTACTAAGTATTTTACTCCTACAGTTGCATGATGCACTTCTGGTCTTAAATTGTTGCTTTTTTATTTCATACAATTTATATATTTGTGAATTTCTGTCATGATGCTTCTTTTCCATAACATTGAATGTGGCAATAAAGAGATGGTTAATGCTTTAAACTTCATCCGTATGATGGGGAAAATCATTCTGATAATTCCTAAATTTAATACAACATTATATTAGTATTATTGACTGTAAGATCCTGATCCCGGAGCGTTCATGTGACAAAAGAACAAGCAACTCGGACCCAAAGAGTAACTTAAACTAACCAAGACTAACTTAGTAAACTAACTATTTCAGTTTCTTGTAATTTGGCCTTGGCTGCATTATAGTTTTGTCTTACTTGAAATATGAGCAATGTTTGCCTAAACAGATGTGTTGGGGAGTTTAGCTATTAATAGGTAACATTTTAATTATATTCTGCTGAAATGAACCAACTGAACAAAATTGACTTGAAAAAAAGATTCATTCATTTTGCTGAATGAGATTCAAAGATCTGAGTCAGGAAAATGATCCGAACTTTCCATCATTAGCAGTTTCATCACAAACTGTACAACATGAAATGACTTCCAAAACCCACTGTACTTTTTAATTTTTTTTTTTTTTTTTTTTGAGCAAAATAGGTTGTATAATGATTTCATGTTGACTTCTTGAAAGAGCTGTTTCATAAAATTTGATAAGTATAGGGTTTTCTATACTTATTTTCTATGTTTATAAAATTAGGTCATTCAATGAGAAGAAATGTACAGTGAGACTTTCGATTTCATGTTGACTCCTTTTGAAACAAGATCTCTTTCATATCTCATATATATATATATAAAGTTGGATATATAGTATATAAAGCAATATATACTATGTAGCAAATTTCAACTGCTTGATTATTTATCATTGCAAAATGTACCTATATTATTATGCAGCTCTAATCTGCTACATGCAACTGTAAGACATGAAGATATTGAGATATTATAAACATTAACATCATGATTTTCTGTAAAGCTGCTTTAGAAACAATGTGTATTGTTAAAAGCGCTATGCAATTACATTTGACTTGACTTGACATATTTCTTAGACAGTGCTGAGATTAAATGAAGAGCAAACGGAGCGCTTTACTGAAGTCTCTTGCTTCTCAGAGGACTGTCTGTGAAAAAAAGCCCAGAAATCTCACACGCGTTTCCTCTAGAATTTCAGAAAAGAGCTCAATGTTTCAAACTGTGCTCAGATTTGCCAAGATAGCAAATGCATGCAAAACTCATCAGACCAAATGATCTGAGCCATTCACCATATCTACTATAGGTCGCCATTCGCATCTATTTTTATTTCCTCTTCTACAGAATTTTAGGAGAAACATCTCCTAAAGTCTCCTGAGCAAGGAAATAGCAACCTTTGAGCAACAAAAATGTCTTCAGGGAATCACAGACAGCCTGTTTAGTGCTGGTTAATTACCATCGAAAATCGACTACATTCCCCTGAATGGCATGAAAATTAATTATTGTTAATGTACTTATTTATATATATATTGTTTGTGCGTCAGCCAGGAAGCACTGCGGGCGACGTACGGACCATTGACAGAGCAACAAAGCAGAGCAGCTCTTTTTCCCCAGAAAAACACATGCACGTCTGACGCAACCCAAAAGAAGCCCGTGTGAGACATTCTAACATGTATTTACTGCCGTCTCCTCTGACAAATGCCAACTCATCCAGCCAAGCTAAATTACCATGGTAACACCCTACTGGATGACCAACATCGAGAAAGAAATTATTAAAACGCACTATGAAACTGTGAAGAGGGAGTCAGTTTCACATTTGTTTATTTCCTGTCAGTCAAAACCGACAGATTTCACGTCTCTTCATGATAATCGGTCGAGTCGAATTTGGGAAAATGCTTGCCATTTTTTTCTCTTAATGTGTCATGCAACATTTATCATCACAAATTATAATATCTGCAACAACTGGGGTGAAAAGACAGATTGATAAATTTGTGAATTACAGTCTGCACAGAGATCAACTCATTTGCAACTGTCTGCAAAATACAGAAAGCACAATGACGCAAATAACATTTATGAATCGTTTTGCATCTTCACATTTCATTACTCTGAGTAAATCAGAACTATACGCTCAAAACATTTCCTTCACAGACATTCAAATCTAAAAGCAGTAGTCTCACTATGTGCTTCTGCCGGTACATGCTAAACATCAATAATTAATCATGCACAAAGCTTTTGGGGCTCTGTTGCATGCGAAAAACCTTCTTTTCTTTTGGTCCATATTCAAATAAAGACTCGTTCTCAATGGTACCGCTTTGAGTAACAGTAATACAGCCTGACAGAGTAATGACAGTAATTATTGTTGTGGTGCTCCAAAAAAACACTTTTGAAAAAGCCACTTGACCTGAATGTAATCACGATTACCTGAAAAAACACACAGCTTTTCATTTTATTCCACTGCTGTTTGCATGCTTCACTACTGATAGTGCAGGGAATAACAGAGGCAAACTCAGTACAAGGTAAAACGGTGTTCATTCTAATAATACCTTCTTTATTTCAAAGGTATAAAGCCTTGTGGATAACAGATAGAGAGTGAATTGAATGAAAAATAAGGTTTAAAAGCAAATATTCTGTTCAAATCAACATTCATGCCTGTTAATCCAGCCATTTTGATGCATGTGCTGTCTGTGCAAAACTTGCTCTTCATCTAAAACTACTTTTGCTCTGCATCTAAAGCTATTACAATGCAAACAAATAGCTAAATAGAAAATGAGCCATTGTATTGGCAAACATTCAGAATACATTCAAATGTCCAGTTGATGTATAAAATCAAATCCAGTCATAGTTTTCTCATAAAATATCCTGATTGACTCTAAATTACAGTACAACCAATGGTCCCTCTAAACTATACACTTCTGATGTAGCTCCCATACAGACTTAAAAAAAAAAAAAAAAAAAAAAAAAAAAAAGCCAAGGCGGCAATCTAAAAAATGCATGAGGAAAAAAGAAAAAGATTTTGAAAAAGAGCTAAACGAATGAGTAGCGTTTCAACTGAACATCCATTTATTTATTTTTTTAACTATGTAGTCAGAAGCATATAAATACATAACAGCACATATGAAACACATATGCATTATTATTTGCTTTTGTAATCTTGACAATACAGTAGTTTTGCATACATACACATTTATATATTTATTTATACAGACACACACATACATGCAAACAGTGAATCAAGTGAAAATTGCAAAAGTCTGAGATCAAGTGAAATTTAATTTGCTTTTATTTTTATAATTTACTGCAACATAAAAATTTAAAAATTGTTTTTTGCAATAAACCAAAAAATGTTATTTTAAATGTTATTTATATATTTTTAATCATTTGCATACAAAGTATTTTTCAAAAGTTTTTCTTTATGTTGGGATGAACAAACTCTGATGATCATGTTCTCCAACATGCTTCGTGCTTAAATGAAGAAAAAAAAAAAAAAATCAATGTAAATCTTTTTTCAGGATCATAAAACTTATTTCCAGTGTTAAATGACAAACCAAATCTCAGCTTTTTAATTTTCAAGGTGGGCAAAACATTCCTACAAAAGAAATACATTTTGCTGAGCAAGAACAAATTAAAGGGAACACTGGATGCAAATGAAAGTGAAAGTGAAAAAAATGCCATGTTTATTTTCAAAAAACTAACAAAGCCTGTAGATATAAAGATTCAATTAAGATCTTAATGCATTTCACTTTATGAAAAGACAAAGCTGTTATCAGTGCTAAATGTTAAGCAAACTATTCTGTTCTGCTGTGAGACTTCATCACATACATATCGCCCACTCTGCTTCACAACAACAGTGAGAAAGCAGCCATTGTTTCACGGGCAACTGGGTGAAAAGCCCACACAGTCAGGAAGACAGCGAGGCCGGAAATACGGGGGGTCGCGTTCCTTTGGCATAAGCCGGATCTCGGAGCAGGTGTGGGATTGTAACACAGCAGATAATTTAAGCAAAGGTCTGCGGCAGAGGCACCTAAAGCAGGTGCAAAACTGCAGCGGCGCTCCCTGAACTCCACCGCCAGACCGAGATCAATTAAACGGGCCTGATGGTCCTCCTTCCAGGAGTCATAAAACCTCTCTCATTTGTAACCCATATCTGTCATCTCTACCACCCCTCAGGCAACATACATCAACTTCCCCCACCCTCGCAGTCCCGCTGCGCTAAGGTTTATACTCAGACTCAGTAAAAGGTAATCAATGTTGTCCGTGGCACGCCGCTTCTTCCACACGATCTATCAAAGAGTGCCGCGTGTCTGGGCCCTGAGTCTGAGCACCCGAAGGCCGCGAGACATAAATCAAGACGAATCTATAACACATTAGTTCATGTGAGTTCGTAGCATGTATGTGCTTGTATGGAAAAGCTCTGCTGACAGGCCTCTGCAGTCGCATTATGGGCGGCACGGCGGTGCATGAGATCGCATATCAATGTAGCTGTCAATAGCACTCAGCAAATGCATGGGAATGCAATGACACATACATACAGCCACAGAGCGAAAGGTGAAAGCAGCTGATAAATCACATGGCTCCGTTTATAATTGCGGGCTGCGTTAAAAATTAATGCGATAATTACATGCGAGCTGGAATGCGCTGACGCAACTCAGGTTTCATTAGCGGCGGATAATCCGAAGGGTGCGACGCTTTAAGGCATCTCTGGACATACATCAGTTGCTTAATTGGATAATCTAAATCGCTGATTGTATATCGAGTTCCAACGCGGGCTCCAATGGGCCCATTGGGGAGCTGGGTAAATGACAACGATCAGCGAGAACAGAGCCGAGACGCTTGAGGATTAAATGGAGATCATGTCGGCACACAACGAGGGGCAAACAGCCACCGGTTCGTGAACGAGAGAGGAAACTTTCACACAGCACCTCGCTTGCTAAACTGAGTTTTTCCCACACACGTAGAAGACATGAAAGGCATGTGCTCGCTCAGGAGACAAACCTTTAGAGATGTTGACTTGTCGATGTGGATAAGTACCACACGGTCAAAGCTGCCTTGCTCTTACTGGAAACTACAAGATAAAGAAAACATGCAATAGGGAATGGGGGTTTTAAGCAATCCAAATGCATGCAAAATCAAATGCATGAAACATGGATGCAACTAACAGTGCCATTTTTTACTTATTGAAAAAGGATTATTCACTGTGAAAGCACAATGCATTGAATAATGATGTAGCCTAGTCATGATGTGGCCAATCACTAATCAGTCAAAATTAACATAATTAACCATTCTATGCAGCAATAAGTCTATGCATTTTATGTCTAATGCATATCCGCATGCATGCATGCATGCATGAACCAGTGCAGACATAAGAAGTTAATTACTGACTAAATATGAATAGAAGGGAGTATTCTCATTGTGCTATTCATTAAATCCTCAATTATCTACAAAAACAACCAAAGCATGACGACATTCAGATAATCAAAGGCTGTACTACATCAGCATACTGTTTTCATGATATTAAAGTGATGAAATGTCATTTTGGAGGGTTTCTAAACATTAGAAATCCTCTAACGCACAAAGGAGCCAAGTTCCATTGAGTCAAACACAGCAGATCATCACCTGAATATTACAGAAACTATTGCTTGTTTAAATACTGAAGTGATTCTGAAAAATGTTACAGTCTATAAAATATGCACTAGTCAATACTAAGAAGTACAGAAATATCTTTTCAGAATATGCACATCATGCTGGTTAAGCTGATAATTGTAGCCCTTTTAGGCAAAATGTTATTGCCGATACTCTAAATGATCTACCAAACCAATAAATCCCACCAATAATAAATCATTTCCAGTCTAATTGAGCAGATTTAGATTCTGATCAATAGGTGATCATCTCTGTAACTCAAAAAGGAGACAATCCTCCGTTCAATCAAGCACATCAAAACAGAAGTTCACTTGATAATCCTACAATGCATTGCTCAAGTTTCAATACTGACTTGATACTAAAAGATGAGTTACAGTGGTGGAAAAACAACCCATGGTCTCTGTAACCTTTAAAATATGCATCATTAATGAAAAGAAACAGAGAAACTCTATTTCAGATACAGAGACTGCATACAGCTAAAATGGGACTAATCTTTATCATTAGTGTACATTCTTCCGTTACTAAAGATGATAGATCACAACATAATACGATAATTTGGACAAAAAAAAGGTCCCACCTGTATTCACGCTACATAGATGTATTGCATTTGTATATACAGACTACATATATATATATTTTGGAAAATACCGGCAAGCTGACACACAGACACCATGTTCTGGACACCGTTTTGAATGATCTGCCAAACTAATCCAATAAATCACCGCCATAATCAATAATTTCGTTCTATATCAGCAGATTTTGAAATTGAACAATAGATGATCATCTCAATAACACATCAGCCGGTGTCTATAGAATATCCAGGCAACTCTCTTCAACTTTTCGTTCAGGCAAATGCACATATAGATAATATGAGAAAACAAAAGACGCATTAAAGATAAAACGGCTTATTGATTCAGACGCAAACTACCGGCAACAAGTTGCGCGTAATCCTTCTATATATGACACTATCTGCCTTATAGACACATCTCCAGCCGTATTATACATCTCAATAGATGTTCTACATAAGAATCTGAGAGTTGGACACATGCAGTGGCTATAAGACTCTGTAAAAGCCTAAGTTTATTGAGAGGAGCTTTACCTGAAGCGCAGTCACACCGAAGCCTCGGCTTTTACGCACTGTGTTCCGCGTAATTCGTGCTGCTTCTCTATAAGGGTACGATCCTCAATGCGACGCGGTGTGAGCGCTGGGGACAGACGCGATGCGATGCGATGCCTGCTCTCCTCTCCGCCGCCGCGCCGCGCGTGATGACAGTCTCTTCTGTCTCCAGCGCGCGCGTCTGACAGCAGCGCGCAGCCTCATGCGGCGATGAGCAGAACTGACTGAATAAGAGCAGGGCTGAGAGTTCACATACTGCTGCTTGCACACTTGTGTTAACCCTCTACGTATGCATTATGAAAGAAATGTTTCATTTGCCTTTCTTGCATAAAATGGATCTCATTCATATTGGAGGAGCACAAACCGTTCCGCTTACTGTCTAGATGTTTATATCGCATCTTCTTGCACATTACTTACAGTAAGTGCTCCTGTAAACCAGAAAAAAACCTCTTCTGATTCTGTCGACTCTGCATTTTTTTAACTGATGTCACAAAAAATAATGAATACAAACATAAACAGTCGTAATAAACCATATTATTACACTATGCAACACAACGATTCTAATAGAAGTACGCAGCAGCAAATTATTGGTGTACGTTTTATTTAGTCGTTTACTTCGAATTTTGTTTCAAAATTTTACTTTGCAATTCTTGATTTTTTTATTTATTTATTTATTTATTTATTTATTTGTACGGGGTTAAATGAGACAGCGCCGGATACAAGTAAATTTAATTGGTAATCGCATTTTTAGAAATCATACAGTTGCTTAGTGAACTTTTGACCATTACGAGGCGCTGTCACTAAACTGCTACTGGATTATTGATAGCAAGACATACTATTCATATTACTTTTTTTGCGATTTTACCATTGAAGATTTGGTAAAAGAAGGCCTATTAAGACTTATATGCTAGCGTGATGTTCCGAATTCAGCAAATGTCATTGTCAAGATGCCTTAGGCCTAACAATAATCCATAATCAATTTAGTGACAGCGCCACCTAATGACAACATACAAAGTGTTGTGTCAAAGCTTGCATTGTAACCCGGTTCCTTGGATCATCATCATGGAATTATGGATGTGTCACATGTGAATGGTGTGGACTATTAAAAAGATTTTCACAGCTTTTGGCCAGCATGGTCTGAAGGTGATCTGGCCCAAATTTGGTGAAGATTTGTTTAATGCAGCAGAAGAAGATCGCAAAAATTGGGTTTGTAATATAATTCAATATGGCGGGCATGCGACATGACCAGAACTGAATAGATAAAAAATAAGACCCTGCTTCCCAATGTTCATACTATCCATCCTAAAAAGTATGTGAGATTAGAATAAGTGTGTCCCAAAGCATAGTATGTTGAAAAGAGTATGCCAAAAGTTCCCGGATGGTCTACTATTTCAGGTCGATTTTTGAAGTGTGGATCCCTGCACACTCTAATGGCTAAAATTGCCCACAATCCATTGCGCTTTGGAGAAGGATTCGGTCCAGAACTACAATCACGAATAAAACGCGTTAAAAAAAACTACAAACGTGGCGGATGTGCGCGATCGACGGTTAGGTAGAGAGGTTTATAAAAAAAATGGTTTGAGTTACTAATAATCAACATTTAACCTAGTAAAAAATATGTATTTATTGTTATCTGTGTTATATTTCATCTGCAACAGCAATGTGAACTTTTATAAACATCCATTTGGTCGTTAACTTTTAAATGCATCATTATATCGATAATATGAGCAGAGTTCTCGGCATGAAAGACCCGCGACTGGAAGATCAATGAACTACTTCTTTTCTCTCCAGTACGAAGGAAGTTAAATTAAATTAAATTAAATGTGGAGGATGTTAACTGTGTCAGGATGATTGACAGGCCAGTTTACATTGCAGTGAGCGTGTAACAGGTGCGACAGAGCGCTCAGTTAAAGACGCAGTTGTGTGACGTGGTAGTACGTCCCAAAGCTTGCCTACTCTTCTACTACACACTCAAAAGTGTGTACTTTTTCTTCACCAAAAGAGTACATACTTCAAGGGTGTAGTATAAGAAGGCACATTGGGACGCAGCAAGAGTTTCCTATGCGTGATTACGACTTTGTGATGGCGTTCATGTGCGACCAACTCGTAAATACGATGTGTTTCCGACATATTTTGAATGCACCATTACTTTCCATGTGATCCATGGGAAATTTAAAGAGAATCTTGGGCTTGTTGTTATGTTGTCAATAAATTAATCAACTTTTTAAAAAATCAATTTGGAACACAATAAAAACTATAGGCTATATCAGGGTTCCTCAAATCTTACCCTGGAGGTCCAATCCACTGCAGAGTTTAGCTCCAACCCTGATCAAACTCACCTGTCTGTGGTTTTCTAATGATCCCGAAGACACTGATTAGCCTGTTCAGGTGTGTTTGATTAGGGTTACAGCTAAACTCTGCAGGAAAGTGGATCTTGAGGTCCAGATTTGAGGAGCCCTGGGCTATATTATAATTAATTTCCATAAGAACTATAAAAAATGTTAAATCATGGCTAAATCAAATGGCTTACCTGATTAAGTTGGTGGTTCTCAATCTGGGCGATGGACAACAGGAAAAATGCTGAATATAAATAATAAATTACTAATGTAAACATGCATAGGATAGAAATAAGTAGCCTAAATAATAGAAATAAGTGACAAATATGGAAAGCATTTTGTCTCCTTTTAAAAGTTGAAAAGCCTATTTGCTGTCCCAACCAAGCACTTTAAAATTTTCAATTCAAAAACCAGCAGCTCCTAAGAAGCAGGTTCCTTGTTGCTGCAAAGAACCAGTGAAGAACCTTTATTTTTACTGCTTAAAGAAACAGAAAGACAGTGAAAGAGGGGAGACTATCACAGACGCAACGTTAGATTTCCCTTTTTCCCCGACACGAGCATCACGGCATAACAAGGCCAGCAGATAGTGCTCGCAGTGGCATCATTTACTGTGTGTCGGGGGTTAAGCACTTAGCTGAGGAGGTCTTGATCAATATCTCACCTAGCAGTGAACCCACAGAGGCAGGCAGGCGCTGAGTGAAAGGTGAAATGCTTTCAGTGCGTCACAGCGAGAAAAACCAACAACAGTCCTGTGAGATTTTATCTTGCACAATGTTGTTGTGTAGGCGAGTACTCGCTTTTAGAAATGCGACAGAACCAAAAGAGCTTAAGGTGCGTCCCAAATCGCGTACTTATACACTATTCTATGATGTGTTGTAGTATAAATAGTGCTAGTGTGTTCACACTGAAAACTGAAAAAAGAAAAATCAATCTGCATATGTGATGAACATAAGTGATCATATCTGGTATCTTCTTTGAAGTTATCCTGAGTAAAACAGCTCTATATTTAATGAAGCATATACAAAACATAGATATATATGTCTATATATGTATACATGTCTATGATACAAAAGACCCAAACCGGAAGCGAAGCGACTTGTTTTACAGAATACGAAAGTTTTTTTTTTTTTTTTTTTTTTTGCGCTTAACCCCTATTGTAAACTTCCACAATCGTTTTCTTCCACATTAATTTTAATATGGTGTCTAACCTGATTAAGGGTTTGTGATTCTTGTAAAGCAAATAATTTCTTTAGTTCTGTCATTAAAGTAGTATCATTATAAAGTAATTGTCACATTTATCGAGAATGTGTTTTACATCAGATTCAAACTTTGGTTAGAAGTTTCAATATGCAAAAGAAAAACAGAACTGAAATTATGGCATACTTTAAGCAAATAAATTCTTCCAAAAAGAGAAAAACTCAATATTTGAAATCCATTTACTGTATATCCAAAAAAGGATCACATGCTGAGAAAATATCTTCTTTTAATATCTTGAGATTTTAAGCAAATAACAACTAAATGTCAGTCTATACCTCACACAAACCCACTGTATGATTAGGAATTCAGCACACAAGTCAGTTGGACTACTTTTTGCCCTTTTTTAATTCTTTTGGGAGCTTAAAATATGTGGTCACTATAATTTAACGTATAGAAAAAGAGTTGTCATTCAAAATTTTCTCTTTTTGTGTTCTACTGGAATAAATAACAGCCTACAGGCTTGGAACAACATGAGGGGGAGTACATAATGCCAGAATTTTCATTTTAACATTAATAAATTTAGCAACATTGTTCAGTATGTGACTCTTTGTTCTGACTGACGACATTATATATTGTCTAATACTCAAAACCTCACATTCATTGAGGTACAGCACTCTTGACATGTGACATTTAGCCCCAGTCTGCCCTCTGTATCTGGAGAAGGCTATGAATCTAATTCTAGTACAGACACTAATCTAGTGTAAAAATCTCTTAACCGCAGATTGGTGGTGCTAGACCATCTTTCTCGCTCTCTGTCTTTCACATCCTTCTCCATCTCTGAACATTACAAGTAAGTTACAGCCCTGTTTTACCCATAACACACCTTGATTTATGGATGCGGTTCATCCATCATTGTCTCGCATGAATTTGCCTGTCATATTTCATCCCTCCCTTTCTCTGAAGCCCTAAATATCTTGTCTTGGGAAACGCTGACTATAGAAATAGCTTCTGAAAATTGCATGTATATAATTTTGTTTGCAGGATCTTCTAGCCATGGAGTCTGTAATCTCTCAAAGTAAGCAGTGTTTGAAATTCAGTAAACCTGCGTCAACATGACCAGCAGAGGAAAACAAATAACTCTTGTGGCGATCAGAGACACGTTCATCATGCAGTCAATGAACAGGCCATCGCAAAAGGCTAAACAAATGCTTTAGCAATGTTTCTAAATCTGTTTGTACTTGGGATTTACTCCACCAGAAAAAATGTGAATGTAACAGTGTTGGGGAATGACAACTAAAATAGTGACGCTACTAACTATTTTTTTCAGTAGACTAACAGTAATTTAACTGTTTTAAATTACGTTTCCAGTATTCAATTTACATGTTTCCAGTGTTGTTAATGCTAACTAAAACTAAAACAAATAAGAACATTTTTGTTTGAAATAAAGCTGAAAAAATTAAATATAAATATCTGATGAAAAAATTAACGAAAATAAGAAAAAACATGGCAACTAACTGAAATAACTTGAAATAATAAAATTACTAACTAAAAATGTAAAAAAAAAAATAATAAAAATAATTAAAAATTGGGAAAAATGAAAACTGAAAATTTCAAAATAAAATTTCAAAATATCTAAAAATAAAAGCCAATTCAAAATATTAATAAAACATATATTAATAATACTAAAATAGCAATGCTTTTATTCAGCAAGCAGTGGTGTAGCATGACAAAAATTTACATACCTGTATTTTTCCCTTGCATTTTATAATGAAATGCAATAATGAAATGTGCTCTGTTAAAATGTTAACAACTAAAATAAACAACTGATCAAACAAACGATTCACGATTCATTTTAACCCATGTGTTTTCTTGTCTGAAGTAAAATGTTTAGTTACTGTAAATCCAACATTCAACATTTGGCTTTTTAACTAAGTTTTATATTTATATCAGTGTTGCATTTATTCAGAACAAAAAGTTGATTCGAAAGCTGTCACCTTAATTTGTGCCACATGAAAAGCAGATTAAATATTAAATACATTTATGCATTTAAAAATGTGTTGTTAGCTTTTTGTTAAAGGTTTAGTGTGTAGCTAACTGCTTTTACTAAAGAGTAGCTTGACTGCAGTTTAACTACTTTAAATTATAAGTAGCTTAGTAAACAGTTTCCAAATAGCTTCCCAACACTGCTACCAATGCAAAACCAGCATCTGTGACAGAACCTGAATTTACATTCCCTTTCTAAAAGAAACTGTGAAAAGCAGGAAAAAAAAACTTATTTTCATAGAGTTCTGCTTTGCCTTTTCAAAGTCTGAACAAAAAGAGAGAGAAATATGGTAAATCCCTCGACATCTTGTAGAAACTGTGTTATTCATTGACGTGCCATCCTCAAAGTCAGCAGTGACAAGAAGCGGCAGGTCTGGACTGGTGGAAACAAAGTGACCGTGGTGATCAGGGACTGAATAGTGCTAAAAGTTTCTTGTGCACATCTGAGGTCCAACACAGCGAAATGAACACGCTTTCAAGTTTTAAAATACCAAAGTTATTAATAAGTGCAAAAACCACCCACCTGCCCAAAGACAGAATCCAGTGAAGATTTTGTGTGCTTCATTTCTTTGCAGCTTCATTTCTGTCACATCATTCTTCATCGACGCATGGAAGTTGCACCTCATCACAGAATGTTCACATAAACGGACAAATCAGATGTTACCTTGCTCAATTTAAAAAAAAAAAAAAAAAAAAAAAAATGCAAATTCAAAATGTAATTTCAGTTTTTTTACTTTCACTTTAATTCAGTGCTACTTGGGGGGTTGAGCAATTTCTCTTTCACCACCAGTATTTACTAGCAATTTCTGTTTCACCACTTTTATTCATTTATTTATTTATTTTTTAATGCACTACTTTAAAATTCAACCTAAACTCATTGGGAAAACATGCTTCTACTTACAATTTTGCAAAACTCCCAAAAGTACCTATACAATAATAATTTACTGCAGTTTCCAGCTAAAATAACCACTGGAGGTACTAAAACACCAACAACTTTTATTGCTTTGAACACAATTTATGATTACAGAGACAGGTGATTGATCAACAAGGACTTATTTTCATGCAGTTCCTTGCATAATACTATGTCATGACCTTAAAATATTTTTTTACCATTGTGCATGATTTGCAAACTAGTACATTTTTATGTTTGCATCACATAACCAGCTCCATGTGTGTGGCTTTTTTGACGTAGTAAACTTGCTCAGTAGCGCACCTGACATTGAACATCATTGAACTAGCAAAATGAAGCACTCATGTCACGATAAAAGACCTCAAAAACTTGTAGAAGTAAGATAAAATGGCATTGCTTGCTTCAGCAAATGTGTTTTATTGCACATTTGCTTTTGTTAACAATATCAGTTGGGTTTAGGGTCAGGTTTAGTGTAGATGGTATGTTGTTTTCAAATGCAAGGTAAGGCAAGGCAAGTTTATTTATATAGCACATTTCATACACAGTGGTAATTCAAAGTACTTTACATAAAAGGAAGTAAGATAGACATTTAAAATATAATCACAACAATAAAAACAAGGTATTAAAAAAATAATAAAAATTGATTTAAAATGAATTTAAAACAGTTAAGAGTAGAAAATGGTTATACATAAAATACAGTGCAATCAGTTCGGACGTAGCACAGTGCTCATTCAACAAATGCACAGCTAAACAGATGAGTTTTGAGTCTGGGTTTAAATGTGGCTAACGTTTTAGCACATCTGATCTCTTCTGGAAGCTGGTTCCAACTACGGGTGGCATAATATCTAAAAGCAGACTCCCCTTGATAATTAGAGAATTAACCTTCCCCTTTCAGTCGGTCACTCCGAGTCACGTCGGATGACCGACGACATTGGGATCTCGCCAGAGAGACCAATCCACTTCGAGTGTAACTAAACGAGCCAATGGACATTGGCATGCGATTATTGCATCCAGCTGCCGCTGATCACAGCGTGAGTATAAGAGGCAGCAGATGCCCCGCATTAATTCGTCCTTTCGCTTCGGAGCCGAGCGGTAGTGGTTGAAGCTACTGCGCTCCCTTTCCTAGAGAGTGTTCTGCTAGACGAGTGCGGGCGATACGGGGCAGCAGCGGTGGTCACGGTGTCCGGGAGAGAAAGATCGTCTTCTTGGGTAATCGCGTCTTTTTAAAGATGTCTTATCACCCGCGCGTTTCTGGGTGTGGTCGTTTCCTGGCGCCTCAGGACGGTCACGATCGCTGCCTCACGTGTCTAGGCATTCAGCACGCAGAGGAGGCTTTCGTGGATGGTTCATGTTCATGACCATCTCGTTCAGGTTCATGTTCATGACCATCTCGGAGTTGCGTAATAGACTCCGCTGTGTCAAACATGGCGAAGTCCCTCTGCCGCGATCGGGCGTGAGCTCCGGTGGAGTCAGAGGTGATTTGAGGATTACGGTGAGGCAGGGATGATTCTAGGATTTTAATTTTGGGGGAGCTCAGCCCCCAATTAGGGTGTGTATATATATGTCAGACACACACACACACCTGTTTACTGTACAAACAAAATTTTACTGTTTGCACTTCTAGTACAACCCTCTTTCCTTAGCTCAAGTATGCAAACCTCTTTAATTGCCACATGCACTGGAACATGTATTACACTGAATGTTAAATTTTAAATGAAAATGGCAACGTGATCATTTTATAAAGTACGTTCATATGTGCTTCATATTCACTGGAGGAAACAGCTGTGGGTGAACCCAGCGAAAATTTAGGCTGCTGTAGATTGGGAACCAATTGCTCCCCCATGATATTGTATAAACTGTATTTATGACAAAGAGCTGAGCAAATGCAGATATTATAACAATATCGATAAACACAACTTGTCCTCTGTTTCTCGCTTTGCGCAACCGCAGTCTGCGGATTGAAGAACGCGGGGAGGAGCCAATCGAAGTCTACCGCCGTATTCATATGAAATATAAAGAGGACTGAGGCGATCACGAATTCGTAGTTTGTGGAGCTAATTGCATAATTTAGGGGGGCTATGGGCCCCCCCTAAAAATGGCCTAGCGACGCCCATGCGGTGAGGGCTTCCCCAAGTGGAGCTTCTCACCCCTCAAGCACTCCACAGCCGGTGGAGCGGCCGAAGGAGCGCGCTGGGCCCTCTGCTGAATGGGGTGCACCACGCATTCCCTTCGGTGCCCCCTCTGACGACCAGATGTCGGTCACTGCATCGGAGGGAGACCCAGAGATGATGGCTATGCTTTCCCGGGCCGCTGAGAATGTCGGGCTCGTGTGGAATCCTCCACCGCATCCCGATCCTTCGAGGCTGGACAAGTGGTTTCTCGGTGGGGGTCGCGCTGGTTCTCAGCGCCCCCCTCCAGTGCCATTCTTTCCGGAAGTGCATGAGGAGCTTACAAGATCGTGGAAGGCACCTTTCACTGCCCGAAACAAATCTTGTGGCTCCTCCGCTCTCACCACCCTCGATGGTGGGGAAGCTTTGGGGTATACGGGCATCCCCTCGGTGGAGCGGTCTGTGGCCATGCAACTGTGTCCAACAGCCGCTACCACTCTGCGGGGTGACCCGTGTCTCCCCTCACGGGCCTGTAAGTATTCGTCAGGTCTAACTGGCAGTGCTTATAGAGCCTGTGGGAAGGCAGCTTCTGCCACCTCGCTGCCCCACCGTGGGTGCGTCGGTGGCCCCGTTGGTCCCACTGGTACAGTCTCTCGGAGCCTGGCTAGCGCTCCCCAGTCCGTCTCAGTGGCTCCTGCGGACTATCAGACTCGGCTACGTGATTCATTTCGCCCGACGTCCCCCCAAGTTCAGGGGCATCCGGTTCACTTCAGTCAAGGCCGTCGATGCCCCTGTCTTGCGTGTGGAAATTGCAGTCCTGCTGGCAAAGGACGCGATAGAGCCAGTCCCTCCAGCCGATATGAGGTCGGGGTTTTACAGCCCTTACTTCATTGTGCCCAAGAAAAGCGGTGGGTTACGACTGATCTTGGATCTGCGAGTTTTGAACCATGCACTTCACAAGATGTCGTTCAAGTTGTGTTGACGCAGAAATGCATTTTTGGGTGCATCCGTCCCCTAGATTGGTTTGCAGTGATCGACCTGAAGGACGCATACTTTTCATGTCTTGAGAACGGGGCGTGCGCATCCTCAACTACCTCGATGACTGGCTCATACTCGCACAGTCTCGAGAGCAGTTGTGCACACACAGGGCCCTGGTGCTCAGGCACCTCAGCCAGTTGGGCCTTCGGGTCAATTGGGAAAAGAGCAAATTCGTGCCAACGCAGAGGATTTTTTTTCTCGGCATGGAGTTAGATTCGATCAGCCAGACAGCACGCCTCACCTAGGAACGTGCTCAGTCGGTACTGAACTGTCTCAAGACTTTATCAGGCAGGACAGCGGTCCCACTGAAACTCTTTCAGAGGCTCCTGGGGCATATGGCTGCAGCTGCGGCCATAGTTCTGCTCGGTCTGCTCCATATGAGACTGCTTCAGCACTGGCTCCATGGCCAAATCCCGAGGTGGGTGTGGAAACGTGGTACTCACCGGGTTCAGATTACACCAGCCTGCCGCAAAACCTTCAGCCTGTGGTCAGATCCTTCGTTCCTTCGGGCAGGAGTGCCCATGGAGCCGGTATCCAGGCATGCCGTGGTATTCACGGATGCCTCGGCCACCGGCTGGGGCGCCACGTACAACGGGCACGCAGTGTCAGGGGTTTGGACGGGTCCCCAACTGCGTTGGCATATCAATTGCCTCGAGTTGCTGGCAGTACGCCTTGCCCTGAGCCGCCTCAGAGGGCGCCTTCGGGGCAGGGACGTTCTGGTCCATACGGACAACACTGTGACCATTGCGTATATATCAACCGGCAAGGCGGTTTACGCTCCCGTCGCGTGTCACAACTCGCCCGCCACCTCCTCTGGAGCCAGAAGCATCTGAGGTCCCTTTGTGCCATCCACATCCCAGGAGTGTTCAATCAGGCGGCTGACGAGCTGTCTCGAGCGGCACTTCCTGGGGAGTGGAGACTCCATCCCAAGGGGGTTCAGCTGATTTGGAGTCGGTTCGGAGTTGCTCAGGTAGACCTGTTTGCATCTCCGGAAACCGCCCACTGCCAGTGGTTCTACTTCCTATCCGAGGCAACGCTTGGCACGGATGCACTGGCACACAGCTGGCCCCAGGGCCTGCGCAAATATGCATTTCCCCCAGTGAGCCTGCTAGCACAGACACTGTGCAAGATCAGGGAGGACGAGGAGCAGGTCCTGCTAGTGGCTCCATATTGGCCCAACAGGACCTGGTTCCCAAAACTCATGCTCCTCGCAACAGCCCCTCCCAGGCCAATTCCTCTGTGGAAGGATTTGCTTTCTCAGAGACGGGCCACCCTCTGGCCCCCGCGTCCAGACTTGTGGAAACTCCATGTGTGGTCCCTGGACGGGACGCGGAGGTTCTAGGTGACCTGCCCCAGGAGGTAGCTCTCACTATCGCTTCAGCACGAGCACCGTCCACAAGACGGGCCGATGCGCTGTAGTGGAACCTGTTCGTTGAATGGTGTTCCTCTTACCATGAGGACCCCTGGAGATGTTCGATCAGAGCTGTGCTTTCCTTTTTGCAACAAGGTTTGGAGCGTAGGCTGTCCCCCTCCTAAGGTGTACGTTGCTGCTATTCCTGCCCACCACGACCCCATAGAGGGGAGGTCGGTGGGGAATCACGATCTGGTCGTCAGGTTTCTTAGGGGGGCCAGGAGGTTAAATCCTCCTAGGCATCCCTCCCTACCCTCTTGGGATTTGGCATTGGTGCTAAGAGCCCTACAAACTGCCCCCTTTGAGCCGTTGAAGTCAATCGAGTGGAAGTTTCTCTCTATGAAAACCCTACTCCTGACTGTCTTGGCCTCAGTCAAGAGGGTGGGGGACCTGCAGGCATTTTCGGTCGACGAGTTGTGCCTTGAGTTTGGGCCAGCTGACTCCAGTGCAACACTAAGGCCCCGGCCCGGCTATGTGCCCAAGGTTCCTACCACTCCCTTCAGGGACCAGGTAGTGAACCTGCAAGCGCTGCCCCTGGAGGAGGCAGACCCAGCCCTAGCTTTGCTCTGTCCTGTACACGCACTGCGTCAGTACGTGGATAGAACTCAGAGCTTCAGTACCTCAGAACAGCTCTTTGTCTGTTACGGAGGACAGCAGAAGGGGGAGGCTGTCTCCAAGCAGAGGATGGCCCACTGGATAGTGGATGCTATCACCTTGGCCTACGAAGCACAAAGTGTGCCCTGCCCGCTCAGGTTGCGTGCTCACTCCACTAGGGCTGTCGCATCGTCCTGGGCGCTGGCTCGTGGTGCCTCGCTAGCAGACATCTGTAGAGCTGCGGGTTGGGCGACTCCCAACACGTTCACTATGTTTTATAGCCTACGTGTCGAACAGGTTTCCTCCTGTGTTCTCACCTCAAACGGGTGGTGTCACTGAGAGGCCCGGCTCAGAGTTGGCTTGCGGCATTCTTACGCCTAATTCTCCAGAGAGTTCCTTAACCAGGCAAACCCTGTCGAGTCCTCCAGCACTCCGGCGTCAGGCCTTTCAGCCAATGAATTCTTGAAATCTGATGTGAGGCTAGTGCCCATATGAGAGATCCTGCTAGGATCCCATATGTGTACTCCACGGTATGCTTATTAGAGCCGTGTTTCCCCTGGCAGACCACGTTCTGCCATCTCTAATGATGCAGCCTAAGCCATCTCAGAGACTTTCATGTCCAATAGGGCCCTATGGGGTTACTTCACATGTCTAAATGTCACTTACCCCCTGTGGGAGGAGGTGACTCCGCAGTGTGCCTCTTCCAAGCGGAAGGGCACGCTTCCCAGTGTTGTCCTAGTTCCACTGTTTGGGTTGCTCAAGGAACAACAGTAGTTGACCTTCTCTGTGTAGAGCCCGGCCCTATCGTCTGCCTTATAAGAAGGATCAGGAGGCCTACACAGGGCACTGGAAGGGGCAGCTCATGTGGCGCTTTGGTAGGGATCCCAATTTCGTCGGTCATCTGACGTGACTCGGAATGACCGACTGAAAGGGGAACGTCTCAGTTACGTACGTAAGGAGGGAACGGAGACGTCACGTCCCTGTGTCACAGTCGCTGTACCACCGCTGAGCTGCCGGGTCACCGGCTCGGCTCCTCAGCGAAAGCATGAATTAATGTGGTGCATCTGTTGCCTCTTATACTCACGCTGTGATCAGCGGCAGCTGGATGCACTAATCGCATGCCAATGTCCATTGTCTCGTTTAGTTACACTCGAAGTGGATTGGTCTCTCTGGCGAGATCCCAATTTCGTTGGTCATCCGACGTGACGTTCCCTTCAGGGAACGAGGGTTACATACGTAACCGAGATGTTTTCGAGCCACTCATTTCATTCCCGAATTGCCGTAATGACAACCAACATTGCTAGATTCACATACATCTGTTTCATATAAAACTGAAAATACTTACAGCTGCACTCACTGGAAATTTCACTTTGAAATCGGCGTAATGTAATTTTTCTGAAATGTTGCCTCGTGCACATTTTTTTCCAATGATCCTGGGTTATTAAAAATCCTCCATTTCTTTGTTTCCTACTTATTTTTCAACAGAAATCTATTGCTATGGACTGAAAGCTAACTTTGTATGGCCTATTTTATAATCACATATACATACTGCATTAGAAATAAAAGAAGTTTTACATTAGTAGGCCAGAAACATGACAAGCTGGCTGAAATGGGGCATCTGTCGCAGTGAAGGCGCATCAACGCATCAAGCACTCGTGCTGTTGACATCTCCCTTAATTATACGGCCGCTATGTAGTTTTGTCATGTCGCACATGTCCGCTGTTGGCACTGTGTTAGATTATTAAAGGTGAAGAGTGTTATTTTTTTTCTATTGTAAAATACTTTCTTGTATCCCACCTTAACCTCCAGAGACAATTAAAAGTAAGACATTGGTAGGCTGACACAGTGGCACAATTACTGTTTGCAGCCTGACATAGAAAGTACACACTTGTATAATAATAATGCTAACTAATATGCAAATGTGGTAACATTTCATTTTAGCCCAGAGTTCATCCAAAATGAAATCCAAAAGAGCCAACAGTAGAAAAATCATATCAATGCCATTGTCAGACTAAAGGACAGTGATTTCATTCTAACTTTCTGTGTTAGCACAAGTGATTATTCCATTAACATGTAGCAGCAATGCGCTGGCTGTCAGATTCTGAATGTGGATCTCTTCCACTGAGCTGCCTGTATTTACTCTGTCTTTTCTGTCATAGATTAACTGAAGCAAGGATCGTGCAAATTTAAATCAGTCCAACCAGCGCAAACACTCTGAATAAGTGCCTGAAAATGGGTGCGTCTCCTAAAGTTGATATTTTCCAGTGCATTACAGATTATAGAACATAATTAGTCAATTATTAGCTAGAGAACTGTCACAAACAATATACAGACTGCATCAGTATATTTAGGAAAATATAAATATAAAACCCTTACATTAAGAGAGGCGAAAGAGGGAGAGAGAGGGAAAAAAGAGAAATGTTTAAAAGTCAGAAATGAAGAGCAATTCTTCAGTGAATGTTATTCCAATGATATTCTGGTAGAATGCATTACTTATCACAATCCAGTCATTCCCAATGAGTAAAATCAAGTCCAACCTTGCTTTGCACTCAGAAATGTCAAACTGCATACTTAAACTGGACTGTGAACATTGTTTCTTGTTGAATTCAAGCAGCAGTCAAATTTTTACATGATTGAATACAATAAAACTCTCAAGAGAAACACACACTCTGAGGAAACATCAAGACAGTCTCTAACATGTGTGTGTGTGTGTGTGTGTGTGTGTGAGAGAGAGAGAGAGAGAGAGATGATGCTCTGTAACAATGCAAGCCGGGGGCTTGTCAGAGATATCTACAGTTTGACGGACACAGACAGGAAGTTCCACCTCTATCGTTGTTCAAGATCTGGTTGAGTATATCTCAAACATTAGAAAGCTTTTCTATCTCTTGTCTTTCCCCACAGCATCCACACTGATACGACAGCTCGAGTCCGGAGAGGAGGAGCTTCCACGATTTTACCGAGTTTAATCTCAGCAAATTCAATTTTATCATCTTTAAAATGCTGAAACTTTTTAAAGATGTTCTAAGAAGGAACCACATCTTGCAATCAGATTCAGAAATTAGGTAAATGTCCTAAATATTGCATAATAAGTGCAAATAATTTGATCTAACATTTGATCCAAATATTAGATGGCTCTAGCTAGAGTGCCTGTGCAAACAATGTAATGACCTGTACACTCATAGTCTTTACATTATAGAGAATAGGACTGAATATATTGCATAAACATGAAGTGTGATTCCTCTAAATTTAACGCATAATTTCTGCATTAAAATTACTTTCATTATGCATTATATAAAGACTTTAAGTAAAGTGATACCAAAATATCAACATAATTGTTAAGCATTTGCCCTGACTGTACTCTGATCGTAGTTGTGTCTTATTTTGTTTATTGACTAAAAGTCATCAAAAGCTGTGAGGCTTTACTGCATCAGCATGATGTTTTGACAATCGGTACATTATCACAATTTTTGGGTTGATGTTGCCCTCTGGAAATCATTCAAGAATGTTGTTTTACCACCCCAGTGACTGTTTTGTACCTATTTTTTCTGAAAGTGTAGCTGTAAGATATTTCGCAATAGGCTTCATTTCTGAAGCGAGCAGAGCAAATTCATGTGAATCATTTGTAAAAAAAAAAAAATTAAATAAATAATATAAACAAAAAAACATTACAAACGATTTCTTTTGTTGTTGCATTGAATTAAACATGACAAGTTGTCAACTTAAATTCAATGCAACAATTAAAGTCATAATGCACAAACAATTTATATGCTTGCATTTATATAAACAGAAGCCATTAACAAAGTCTTGGACATTGCATCTAATGCAGACCACACAAGCACAGCGCGAGATTACACAGGAACACTGAAGAACTAGACTTGATTTTTTTTTTTTTTCTTTCCTGTTTTAATAATACGGCGAATTAGATCTGGGGAAGGCAATGAGTCATTTTCTAACAATCCAGCATCTAAAAATAGGCCTACTTATTTACGGCATTAATCTTCAGGAGACACTGTACAGGCTATGCAACTCAGTTATTTCCAGTGGAAAGTTCTTTTAGTCACATAACATTAGGAGGCCGTTGCATTATAGCATGCACATTTGTGGCCGAACACAAAAAGCAATTTTCCATGCTTTTCAGACTACTTAAACATAACAACTTTTCGCTCACGTCGAAAGCAAATGAGTGCGCACAAGGATAACCATGTGCGCTCACATCAGAGAGGATATGCTGGCGAGAGGGTGCATGGCAAAATCAATATTGCTTTGTTTTATATATATATATATATATATATATATATATATATATATATATCATCCATTATTGTGTTATTTCTGTCGAGCATCCCTTACAATGCATGAGCTTCAGTGGACCGCATGAGTCTGGAGTCAAAACACAGCCGCAACTACAATATGCCTGTCAAAGGCATCAAAGGTTAACACACGTTATGCATGGAGAGTGTTTACCTCCTTGTGTCGATGCTTAATTGCTATTTAATAGTCTGACAGCTATTGTACATTGTACCTATTGAGAACACAGACGGGGAGGGTGTGCACTGGAATAAACCAGTTATTAATGCAATAAATTGGTTTCTTTGGGGGATAAACTGAACAAAGGCAATCAACCAAATGCTTTAAACTAAAGAGACGTTTCAAATCTTGCATGTAAACACGATGAAAAGTCGCACAGATGCTAATTGCTGTACAATTAAGGTTTTTTTTTTTTTAAATAAAATAAAAAAAATAAAAAAAAACTAGCGACTGCTTGGCATGCAAATCAGCAAACTGCCCTCTACACCTCTGTATAAAGTAGCGAAAATAAATGAATCAGGCACAAGAGCTGTTTTATCAACAATTGCAAGTCATTTTCATTGCATGCAGTTGTTTGTTTCTGAATTAATGTACTCTAATGACTGTATACATGCTGGTTCATGTCTGTTTGTATGTATGCAACAGCGCATAAAGAGCATGTGGATTACTTTTGGTTCAGTAACCTTTCCTACATGGGAATATTTGCCATATCAGAGGCATCGAATCTTGGAAAGATATTTCTAGTTTTGTCTGAGACACTGCTAAAAATCCTTTAGCTGATGTTTTGTTCATTTGGTAAAAACTGCTTGTAAATCTCTCATTATGCTATATTATCTCCACATCTTGGATTCAATCTTTCTGTTTTCTTTCAATTACCACAGGTTTTGTATTTTTATTTTTATTTTTTGGAACTTTTTTGGTCATAGGCTACATTGGCTTCGTCTGAGCATATGCACCAGTTTTAGAGTGAAAAAAGTATTATTTGTGCATAATTTTGGCAGTTCACTCAAAAACTGAAGATGCATGAGCTCAGATCAATGAAGCATAGAATCAATCAGTTGCAAAAAGAAATGCAAAACCTGTGCTAACTGAAAGAAAACAAGTTGACAAAAAGTTAGCAATCTTTAATAATAATATAGCTTAACAAGCAATTGTTTTCACAAGGTTTGTAATTTTTGACCAGGAGCACCACAAGGGGAAAGAAATCCCCAAAATTTAATTTGTTATACCCAGTGTGAGCAAAGACAGTAAGTTTTAGTCCAAAATGATTAAACTGACTAGCATTTTGGGGGAAAAGAAAAGCCACTCTGAGTCAAAATAACCAGAACACAACATGAGGGTGAAGTAGAAAACTAGATATGGTTCTGCTTTGATTTCTGACTTGCATTTGCATGCATTATTCAGACACTTTTATCCAAAGCTACCTGAATTGCATTCAAGGCCATTTTATAAGTTCATGCATTGCTCAGGAATCGAACCAATGACCTTGGTGTTGCTAACACATGCTCTACTGTTTGAGCCACAGGAATGCTATATATTTTTAGCTATGTTTGTGAAATAATCAGTACTACTGAATGTACACAAATGTTTATTCCCAAAAGCTTTTCCAACCTTATCTACTGCATAGTGGTATCAATTATTTAAGATAAACCTGTGACTAAACAGCATGTACAAACACAAGAAATTTTCTAGCTAAAATAAATTTTAAAAATGACCAGAATTTATACTGGTGATTATGCAAGACTAATAGGCTCTGTGTGCAAAGAATAATATTCTTTTGGAATAAAGCCACAACATTCACCATACCTTACTCCAGCAGAAAGCATGATTACCAGTATATTGCATTCATAGTTCATATTTAGCTCAAAGTGATCACCCCAAAGGTGCTGAAGCACTTGACATCACTGCAGGTCAAACACATATTCACCGTTTGACCCTGGAGTCACACCGCGGTCCAAGAAGTCAATCAGCTGCATATTATACACATACCTCATGAGACTCACGTATGAATGCACGAATCAAGGATGTGCAGAATGGCTTGACAGAATCTTAAATCATTATATAGATTTTTTTCTCCAGAGTAACATGATAAAGAACAGATTACATTAGGGCTGCACAATTAATCAAATTTCTAATCGCAATTACAATTATGAATGCCACAATTACGCAATCGTTCAAAAAGGCAATAATCGTTCAAAGTCCACTTATGTTATTCTGAGTGCTTAAGATGTTTTTTTTCTTTCTACAGGTTATCTTAAGGGTTTTTCCATTGTTTTAATTATAGTATTAGCTTAACATTATAATATCATGCATATTTTTACTTTTTTTTATAATTTAAAGAAGAAACCAATCCAATGAATAGTTGACATTTGAGGCTTAGTACTATAGAAAACCAATAAAAGTTTTTCAGTTTAAATGTTTTCAGCTTATTTATTTTCATATAAAAATATGACATGAAATTGCTTCAAACAATGGAATAAACATCATTCAATGTAAATTGTATTAATCGTAATTAATAATCGCAATTACAATTGCAAGTGAATAATCGGCAATTATGATTTTTGTCATAATCGTGCAGCCCTAGATTACATTGATTTATTCTAGACGAGCAGGAGTTTAAAATGCTACATTTTCTGGCAGAACAGTTTTCCTGTTCCCACGGGATTAGTTTTTGCTAAATGAATGAACTTGCATGCAGCACTAAAATATTGGAATAGCAGATACAATAGTGTAATTTTGTGGTCTTATATGTATTTCTCTCAGCAAGCAAAATATAATAATCATCAGCCTGTATGTAGTCAACCCAAAACAATGGCTGTTATTATTTTATTTTTTTTGAAACACTCTTGTGAAAAAGAAGTGCACTTAATTGTATTGAATGTGCACTTGTAGTGTTCTTCAAACCTTAAAAGTATATTTTTAAAGCTGTACTTGCAGGTAATATAATATTAATAAACTTAAAAGCCACTTATGTATATTTAATATCATGCTTTCACAACTATATTTCTTAATACATTTAAAAAAAATTAAAGTACTTTGTTTTACTTTAAAGTTACTGTACATTTTAAATCATGTTTTAATAATCTGTTGTCATGTTTTAAAGTACACTAGTTTTAATGTGTTGCCTAACATACTAAAGCACATACTTGATTATAATTTAAACTGTATTGTGTTATTGTAATTAGATTTAGAGTAAATATATTTTAAATGCACTAAATCTAATAAAAAATGAGACATCATAAATATATTTCAACAAATTGCATACAAGTTTCAATAGAAATGACATTAAAGTATGTTTTAGTTTCCCATAAATGCTTTAGCAGCATTTTAACCATATTACAAAGACTATAGAAGTAATTATGAACAAAATAAAAATATGCACTTAAATCTCATAAGTATAAGCACTCTAAAGATCAAATAATTGCATTTAATATAAATTTTAACTATATATTGACTATACATTTTTGTGTAATTGCTAATAACATGCAATTAATTGTCAGAAAACATCAGAAGCAGTTTGCATATACTGTATTCTTTTAAAGCATTTTATGACCATAAAAAGTAGTCTTTTTAATAGTACACTAAAGTGTATATCTTTGCAAATATGAATCATAATTACACCTAATACACCTAATTAGTGCAAATTTGTGGTGTTTGCTAAGACAAGGATAACTTTTACAAATGCTCAAAATCCTAATCCTTAAGTATGAATGATTCCTCAAATCTTTGTCAAGTGATTAGACACTATTTTCACATGCTGGAAGATAAAAATGTGAAAATCCCATGGAACCGAACCATTTCTACAGACCAGAAGATCTAGAGATTTGAGGGTGCAGGACTCTTTTGACCCGGACCAGTAAAAAAAAACATCCAGCAACTGCATAGCAACACTTAGAAACCACCCACAACATCTTAGAAACGACCTAGAAACCACCCACAGCACCCTGGTGAGTTTCACACAGGCTTCTTCTTCAGAAAATGTCAGAATCTAGTTGTTCTCCTACTACTAAGTACAGTTAGCAAACTGTGGGAGCTTCGATTGAAGTCTCTGGTTTTTGCAAACCTTTGACTCCACTCATGTCTCGCAGAGGATGGAGAAATCTCAGCGGAGCGTTAAGGTGGTTTTGTATTTGGTGCAGGGTCATTCTGTGCTCAGATTCAGAGATTACTTACACAGTCCTGTGGGTCGAGTCCTGCTGTACGAGAAACCCTCACACCGGCCGTCTCTCCATAAGACAGACGTACCATCTACAGGAACAGACACGCAGAGAAACTGAGCGATGGATAAGAGAGTTCAGAAAAATGCCTGTTGTTTTTTATCGAAGCAACAGCGTGTGTGCGGGATGTCCTGGGAGATGCGCAGTCTTGAATGCATAATGGATTGGTTTTTCTTAATGCAACATTTTTATGGCGTGTTTGAGGAATAATTCTGAACAGATGTAGTTAACGTCCATACAGTCAGCAGCATGTGTTTGATGCGCTTGATACTGGGACATTTGAAAGTCAGCTTGAGATAAACAGAACAGATTGTGCATGAAGAGAAGCAGTTTACACACATGCACATGCATTAAAAGCAAGACAAGACCTGTTTAAAACCTGTTCTAAATAAGATTAGTTAAAGGTGAAGCGTGCAAAGAAAAAAACATACTATCTAAACATTCTTAAATCAAGATACACTTACACTAACAGTGGGGTCAGAAAAATAATCTTAATTCAAAGGCAAAAGACGATTATTTTTCTGTTTTTTCTGATTTTTCTTGTTTTAAGAAAAAACTCACTTAATCTTGTGACATTTTTCAGAAAATAAGACTTAACATCTTAAGTCATTTTGCTTAAGTAAATTTATCTTGATTTAAGAATGTTTGTTTTTTAAGTATACTTTTGCAGTGTAATTTCTGCATCATTAGAATCACCAAATGCAAGTGGAAAAAAAAAAAAACATTTACAATTTAGTTACATACTATAAATATATTTTAAATTGCAACGTCATCATTATAAAATGTGAAATTACTACTTAAATGTGTCAAAAAAGCACTCTAAAATTTAGCTAATTGCATTTAATATGAATTTTAGTAAATCTTATTTTCTTTTTATTTAAATAACATGCAATTAAGTGTCATTCAAACAAAATTGCAACAATTTGTTTCCCAAACACTCCCCTCATCTCCCATTGGTCATCAAATTGAAAGTCCTGCACTAACCATCACTGGTTGGTTGTGATGTTCAAACATGCAATCAATCATTGCTCTTAAAGCAATATGAGTAACTTTTTGTAGTGTTCAACGTTCACTTGGTTTTCTTAAAGTGACTGCATGTTAAACTTGGAAACGAGAAAGTATTTCTACATTTCACTTCCACTATGCCTGAACTGGAAGAGACTGATGTTGTGTTCTGACAGCTTGAGGACGTTTATACATAAAGCAAAAAAATCATGTCACCTCCGAATGTTAAACAACGGACCGTTCAGCTGTCAGAGATCTACAGAAAAATGAAAATAAAATCCCATGTTATTTTCAACCAACTTTGCATTAGTTATTTTACACTTGCAAAGGAATTTTACAAATAATGTGTTAGCATTATTGCCACAACTGTGTACAAGCATTGTTATAAACCAAATATAATTTAAAACAGTACATCTTTGAGTTTGATGTTACTGTATGTAAACATATACATTTGTTCAAAAGATTGGGATTGGTAAGATTTAATGTTTTTGAAAGAAGTCTCTTCTGCTCACCAAAACTGCATATATTTATTCAAAAATACAAAAGAAAATCAGTATTATTGTAAAATATCATATCTATTTAAAATAACTGATTTCTATTTTAAAATGTAATTGACTGCTGTGATCAAAGCTGAATTTTCAGCATCATTACTCCAGTCTTCAATGCCACATGATCCTTCAGAAAATATTCTTATATGCTGATTTGCCGCTCAAGAAACATTTCATTATTACTATCAATGCTGAAAACAGTTGTGCTGCCCAATATTTTAGTGAAAATTGTGACAAATCTTTTTCATAAAGTTCAAATGAACAGCATTTATTTGACATAACATTATAAATGCTGTTGCTTTTGACCAATTGAATGAATCCTTGCTGAATAAAAGGATTTTTTTCTTACTGAGCCCATATTTTTGAATGGTAATACACATGACAGCAAAATAGAATAGAAAAAATACAATTCACTCAGTCGAAACATAATTTTAAGAAAAATCAGATGTATATAATGGTTATGAATCTAGTTTTGTCAAATCACATTGCATGCATCCAGTGTAGATGTTTCGTTCCACTTTATATCCATCATTTTTTGTACTCATTAATTTGCATATTATTATGAAGTTTAACATTTGGCTTATATGTTATGACCTGGTGAACTGTTGCGTTTCTGCTTTCATTCAGGCAAATGTTATGCACATTATTACCATGTGCCATACGAATGACGTTTTGATTTCGCACTGCTCGTCGAGTCTTCATCTGGTTTCATCTGGTTGAACTCACTGGATTATGTTGTTTGAGACATTTCATTGCCCTCAATATCAGGACGTCAGAGTTTGGCTGGTTAGCATGGTCCAGTTATCCCATTGCTGGTAGATGTTATAACCACTCTGTGTGCAAAAAGCATGACGTCGATATAACAGATCACAGAGTAAAATATCATATTCATTCACTGCTTTTGGTACCGAAGGGAAATAAAATCTAAAATTACTTACTGAATGTTTCAGCACAGAGCGTCTGGATTTTATTCCAGCAGTTGGATGAGTCAGTGTAGCAAACCTAAGAGGCTTAGCCAGACTCAGAGCTCCGAGGAACGCATAGAGACTCCCACTATCCAAAATACAGGAGAAATTAATAATGTCCCCTGACGATTTGAATCTTTTACACTGAGTATGGAAATAGTTTTTGCATTAAGAGACTTCTGCCCTAACTAGCCTGTTCATCTTCCCAGCAGCCTTCATTCACCGTCCTCATGTAGCTCAAACAGTAGAGCAATGGCGCTAGCAACGCCAAAGTCATGGGTTTGATTCCGAGAGAGAGCATGACCTGAAATCAATAAAAATGTGAATGCAATTTAAATCACTTTGGAAAAAAAGTGTGTGCCAAATGCATAAAAATGTAAAATGACTTCAAGAACATTTCTTTAGTCTCAGCAGCATCAAAATTGCAGTACAACAGTCAGAATAAAACAATAGTTCAAAAACACTTTGAAAAATGTTGGAAAGTCACTGCATTAAATAACAAATATCAAACAAAGTGCGATCAACAGCTTTGCAGTGGTGTCAGATGATACGACAACTATCTTCATTTGAAACTGATAATCCCATACAAAAATGTAATATGTTAATATCCATATATTAAATATATTGTCATATGAAGTAAAAAACAAATCTGAAACCTATTAGAAATTGGAACTGTCATGAATCTGGTCCATGGACCTCCATTTGTTCGCCACCAGAGGTCACCCTTCCATCACATTGACTCTCACACCACACACTACCCCGGACTTCATTTCCCAGCAGCCATTTCCCTAATCGCATGCTCACACCTGATACCCATCTTGCAATGACACACAATACTTAAGCCATGGACTTCCTCTCTGTCTCTGCCGAGTATTGTACGCAAATATCCTAGTGATAGCTACCCTACGAAGCCCTCTGTGTTGTCTTAGTCTTGCCTTGCCTGTTTTCTCGTGTTTCGATTTCTGCCCGTGTTTCCTGGATTAACCCTTGCCTTGCCGTTCGGACTCTGTTTGCTATGTACCTGGATTTACTCTCTCTGCCTTGCCCTGTTGGATATTGTTCGCCGATCGTCGACCCACGCTTGTTCTAGGATTACTCTTTGTCTTGTCCCTGCCATACCTGTTTGCCGTTGTTTGACCCTGCCTGTGATTTGACTATGTTTCTAAATAAAAGCTTGTATATGGATCCGCACGTCTCACGTCTCATCAGCCCCGTTACAGGAACAAATTTAATATATATAATTTGTTCCAATTTCTTGACACATATAGTTGCTACATAAAAGCATATAAAAAATCATATAAATATTATTAACATATGAATATATACAAATGAGGATTTTATATATTTTATAAACATATATTTTCATACCCAGAGAATATATGTATGTGAAAATATATGGCAACATAACTCTTGATAAAGGATAATATATGTTACATATTACATTTCTGTATGGGATGCGGTGATATTCATACATTTTTTTTTACTTAAATTTTTTTTTTTTTTTTTTTTTGGTGATATCTCCAAAAATAACAAAATCTAACAAGAATGAAAACACTGTGTTGTCTGAAGGCCTACCAAGTATCTTTCTCCCAATTCTTCATTTTCAAGTCAATTATTGTTGTTTTGGGTCACAGAAAGATTACACCATGCAAGACAATTAATCAACTAACTAAGAAATTTGATTTATATCACAAAATTAATCTGCACCTTACAATTTCATTCTTCTTCAAGACAGATGAGTCCATTTCTTCGGTAGCTGTAGTTCCTCTTCAGGAACTCGAGCTGCGTCCGGAGACGCTTTGGGGAACGCCTTCAGCGTGAGCGGCTCTGAATATCATGTGTAATCAGTCCAAATGATGGGCGAGAAGTCATGGGCGGGTTGACGTAATGACCAGCTGGTATAAAAGCACGTGAGGTGAAACCGGCGTCAGCTTCTAGGAATGAAGCAAAGCACTGGCAGGGATGCAGGAAGTGTCGCACTGAGACGCAGCGTCTCGTTCCTTCGAGGAACTGGGGTTACATACGTAACCTAAGACGTTCCTCTTCAGGAACTCGAGCTGCGTCCGGAGACGCTTTGGGGAACGAGACATTCCCTCCACCAAAAACCAACTGCGATTCCCGCGAGCGCAGCCGCAGCTCCGCCTTGGCGAAAGCGGGCCCGACACCGCGAGGAACGCGGCGAAGACTCTCTCTCCCCAAAGAGCCCTCCGAGAGCAAACATATGCAGCTAACAAACGCTCGCAATGCGGGCCGTCAGCTCCCTCGAGAGCTGACGCTGTGTGCTCTGATCTCACGCAGACAACACACAAACTCTGTGGGTATCCCCACCCGTAATATAGCGCGGGCAGGGAGGAACACACAGCCTGAGATGCTGCCCGCTCTCGCCATCTGTTTGCCTACACTCGTAATGGTAAAATAAAGAGTGATAATGGACAGACAACACCAAATAAGACTAACACAAACAGAGTGCTTTGCTGAATGAAAAAAAGCTGACGCCGGTTTCACCTCACGTGCTTTTATACCAGCTGGTCATTACGTCAACCCACCCATGACTTCTCGCCCATCATTTGGACTGTTTACACATGATATTCAGAGCCGCTCACGCTGAAGGCGTTCCCCAAAGCGTCTCCGGACGCAGCTCGAGTTCCTGAAGAGGAACTGGGGTTACATACGTAACCTAAGATGTTTTTCTGTATTTGCCATTCTGTCAAGCAGAATCAATTCATGTAAATACAACCATTAGATCCTGTAGCTGCTCATTCTGATGAGAAAGAATGATTCATATGGATCAGTCACAGAAAGAGAAAATGTGCATCCACATGAAAGAAGGGCTGTTCGCAATGCAATACTAGTTTATACGTACTGAATACTGCACTGTATACACTGCATACTACTAAGACTTACACTTTTGCAGTCTGATCAAATGAGTCAAAAAATTTTCAAAATCATAGTTGTGTTTACTTCTTTGATGAATAGTAACACATTTGTGACATTTAAATGTCTTTACTGTGTCCCTGCTAAACAAAAGTATTAATTTCTTAAGAAAAAAGTACTCTGAACTTTAAAATGGTGGTGTATCATGGTTTCCACAGGAAAAAAAAGTTAAGCAAAACAAATTAAAATAAAATAAAATAAAATATTTTACTGTATTTTTGATCACCTCAATGCAGCCTCTGTGAGCATAAGAGACTAACAGTAAAATACTGGCTATTCTATATAGTCCGTGTCTGATTGCACAGCTGAGGTTTAGGATATTGACATACTTGGTCTCCACTACAAAACATATGGAGATGAATTCCTGAATCAGAAGCCTTTAAAATGACCAAAGAAATTAACAGATGAATCAATGCACTGCAGTAATGAAATGCATAAAGGATTCTCACATTTGGCTCAAGGAGATCACAAATGAGATCTCTTTAACATCTCAAATGCATGTATTAAACAGGAAAAAAGATGCATCAAAGTATGCAATCAAAAGACAAAAACTGCAATATGAACTCAAAAATTTCTCATCAAATTCTACCTCAACCAAATGATATATTTTATTATATATTTATATTCTCTTACTGCACATCAACATTTGTCTCAGTTAACAACAGGCAATCTGTTTTAGTAATTTAAAGAGAAATACCTTAGACAATGTTAGTTATTAAAAGCAAACCGAGAACTCCTTTGAGTCTCCTGAGGCATGAAAAAGCCACCGCTGATTGAATTTCCTCTGGGATTGATAAGAATTATTTTACAAAAATGAGTTAAATAAGTGAATATTCTCAGCTAAATAAATTCCTTTTAATCCCATGCATTTGTGGGAGATGTTGTTTTGTGAAGTGTGCATCACATACTCCAAAGAACTGTTTACTCTTTTCTCCAGAAGAAAAAAATACCGTTGTTCATTGATCTTTCTGTGTACTCTAAAAGATATATGCCGATGAAGCTCTCATTTGTATGCATGTACTGGGAATGAGCGTAAAAAGAATCAGTCATGCATGCATTGGACTTTGAAGTGTTGTCTACAGAGTCCAACACAGCTGTTTCTGTCACAAGAACAGAGATTTTCAAGGTTTTTCAACTACATTTTCAATAGTGCGCAGCTCGTGAACAATGTTATGGAAGGATTTTACGGACTATTTTCAAATAGAATTGCAAATTGTATTTTCAGTTGCGTTTCCCATATGTGGACGCATAAATTGTGACATAATCCAAATGCAATTGCAAATCTTGCATTACCGTTTGCATTGCATTTTCGCACAGCTTTCAGTGTAGACATCGGAAATTCAATTGCAAAAGGAATTGCGATTCCATTTGAGTTTTGGCAGGTTATATGCACGGAGCAGAGAGAGTGAAAAAGCAGACGTGGTAATTAATATTGCTATTTAAATATGACAGGCTCATAACTCGTAAGACATGGGAAATACAGTTGCAAATAGACTTTGTTTTTTCATTTGAAATGTGGCAGTGACTGTGCGTTCGCGAAAGCGAAAATGCAAACGGTAATGCAAGATATGCAAATGCATTTGGATTATGTCACAATTTATGCGTCCACATATGGAAAACGCAATTGAAAATACAATTTGCAATTCTATTTGAAAATAGTCCGGAAAATCCTTCCATACAATGTTGTCCTTGAAGAGTAACTATATAGGAGCAAGTTCATCCTCATGAAAGACTTTTTCTTTGTCGTTTAGTCAATATAAAATGGTTTTATCCAGCCAGCGATGAAGAAAGTCCATAGAGTGAACGCGTGTCAAAAAATGAAGTATAGTTTCTTTGAACTTTAAAAGACTTTCATATGTTATTAGACTTGCTGGCTCAGGGACGATCACACACAACACATTTTTGCTTTTAAAAATGCGAGATGCTACACAGTAGAGTATTAACCAGTTTAGGCTGCTTAAGCAACACCCTAGCAACACCCTGATGCCATAGCAACCACCTAGCAATACCCAAGAAATCATGGATCTAGCAATATACTTGCAGCCATCCTTGCAACCGTCTTGCAAAATCCTAAAACCACCCAGAACACAATATCAACAGCATAGCAACACCCTAGAAACCACCTAGAAATGCCCTTGCAACCATGAGACCAAACAACATATTTTCAATCACCCTAAATAATACAGCAACTATTTTGCAAAGTACAAGAGCCATCCAGAACACCAAAAACATCCTAACAACCACCCAAAATACCCTTGCAACGCCCTAGAGAATACCCAAAACTAGTATGGCAACCACCTAGAAATGCCCTAGGAACCAGAGACCAAGTAACTTGCAAATGTCCTGAATACCATAGTAACAACAAATCCTAAGAACCAGTAAGAACATTATAGCAACATCCTAGAAACCACCCAAAATACCCTAGCAACACCCTAGAGAATACTCAAAACACCATAGTAACCATAGATCAAAGCAACATACTTGCAATCACCCTGAACACCATAGTAACTGCTTTGCAAAATCCTAATAACCACCAAGAACACCATAGCAACACCATATAATCCACCTAAAATACTCTAGCAACACCCTAGAAACCCCCAAAAGACCCTAGCAACACTCTAAAATACCTGAAACACCATAGCAACCACTTACCGACCATAGATCAAAGCAACCACCTAGTCAGGCCGTAGCAATCTCCCAAACATTGAGTTTTGCACACACAAGCAAGTTCAGCAAATGTGCTCATCTACAGCAATTACTAAGTTTGTCTAATACTGACTGACATTCACAAAGCAAGTTGCATATGTGAAAGACAACCGTCTCTCATGTGTCATGATGACGCTACAAACTGGAGTAAGGCAAATTCAAGAGCGTATTTCACCACTTTATAGCTGCTAATTCTTCATAGCAAGACTCATATTTTTGAAGAAAATTAATTCTGCTGCCTGATTTGCTTTTGTAATAAGCTAATAGTTTGCCAGTGGCCTGTGCATTCATCTGGAACAGATAGAGAGGAGTGGGTATCGATTGAGTGGCGTGCATAGCAGCTGATTTAATACAAAGATTTCATTTTGTTTCACTCTCCAATTTTCCACACGACTCTGATAATAACACTGAAGGTGAGGGATTGTGGAATTCCCAATGAATGCAATTTAATTTGATCCATGCCGTACATAAGGGCATTCGCAACCTGCGCGAATACAGTTTGAATGACAAGCAACATAACAGGCTTCAGCATGTCAAAAATAAATCTTCAATGTTGAAGTAGAAAAAAATTACATAATGAGGCACTGAAACTCAAAATGTGATTCATGCTTGTCCAGCAAAACTTTAAGATGCAAAGCTGAGTGGTTGCTAAGGTGATCTTGATGGTTGCTAGGTAGTCACTTACTTTGTGTGTCTGTGATATTCTGGTTTCTAGATATGAAACAACAAAACACTTTTCTGGCTGATTGTAGATGGCAAAAAGCTTCTTATTTTATCTTTAAATGTGAAAAACAGAGGTTTTATGTTAGAAAAACATCTGAAAAGCATTTGTCCTTAATCTTGTATTCATAAATTTAATGTGTAATAATATATTTTTAAACATGAAATATATTCAAATATTTTTCAAAAAAAAAAAAATCGAATATCTAATTTACATATTTGGTTCGTCCAGAATAATTTGAGAAGGTGATGCATTGGTTAACATTTATTAATATATTTTTTTAAAAAAAAAGTAATTATAATCAATATATTTGATTCATCCAAAATCATTTGAGAAAGAATTGTGATGCATTGGTTAATGTTTATTAATATATTTTAATATATTAATATATTTAATATTTAATATATTAATATAATTATATTTTATATTTTAATATATATTATGAATATATGAAATATTTTAATATTTCATATATTCATAATATATATGATTGTGAATATATGAAATATTTTACAATATTTTTTTATTATATATAATCTATATATTTAATTCATTCAAAATCATTTGAGAAAGAATAATGATGAAATAATTGTGATGCATTGGTTTTTAAATCAATGTTACTTTTGGAGCTCAACAATAGGACTGTAAGAAAACACTGATTCACAGATGCATTGCAATTTTTTTTTTTTTTTTTTTTAATCTATATTACTTGTGCATTACATTCCAATCCATACAATAGCTTTGTGTGAAATTTTCATCTTCATTCCACGTATTAACACTTGGCTCAAATGAATCATTTTCATGTTTCAAGTTTGAAAAATGCATCCCTGGTCACTTTATGCTTTTGTAATTTAGACATTCTGATTTTATTTATTTTTGTATTACAGTACAAACTCATACAGGTTTAGAATAACATGAGGGTGAGTAAATGATAAAACAGAGGTTTTATGTCAGAAAGTGTACATGAAAGGTTTTATCATCATCAGCATATGGTGTGTTCTGTGACTTTGTTTGGCATGTGTGTGTTCAGATGTACGTTTCCTTCAACTTTTTTCATATCTGAAAAGCATTCGTCCTGCTTCGAAAACACAATTCCTTTCTTATAAGAACTTTTGTGACTTCAAAATATATATAGAAGCTTTAAAGACTCTAGTGTAGGTGTCTCATATTTTTCTCACCTATGTGATGGATAAAAAGAAAATTCATTCTGTCTTGTGATGGTTATTTTACTGAGCTCTTCAACCTCAGCCATAACCTCTAAGTAAATGACAGCATACAAAATAATTTGACAACAGCCTCTTTAACACGGTTCTTCTGAATATGTGCAGGTCACAGTCACAGCATATTCTTTCTCTACTGCCTCCAACACAACACTATGATGGGCCTTGTTAACAGAACATCTAAATCCTATGATGCGTCAAATCACTGCACAAATCTTATGAAAAACAAAGCATGCGGGTCTAAATAAGGACTGTTTGAACTCCAGGCTGAACTTTTCAGTGCCATTAGTATCAAAAAATTCATTTTTATTCTCAAAGACAACAGTTTCAGCATGTGTCTGCTGTCAGTTGTGTTAAATTCATTTAATTGGGTGCAATTAGTATTCCAAAGCACACTGAGATGAACACAGCTCAGAGGGTTTTACTGTAACTATTGATCAAGTTTTCTGAATATTGCAATCTGGAGTTTCGGGAATATTCACCAAAAATGAATCATTTACTCACCCTCATGTCGTTCCAAACCTGTGCAGCACTTCTTCTTGTGTGGAACACAAACAGAGGAAGTTCACGATGATTTTTTCCATGCAGAGGCTATGAGGAAGAAATAGGAATCATTAGGTACCTCAAGATCCGATTCAGTTTAGAATAATATCCTACCAATTAAAATGCTAAAATCTCAATTCTGCAGTCCTGATTCCTTTGTAAATTTATTCCGTTTAAATGTCAGGTCATGGACATCAGTTGGTTTTCATTAAGATGTAAAATAAAGCGTATTCTGTCTTCTTGTCCTTGGCTATTATCTGAACATATCTGAAGGGTCTCATGTGTAAAGCATACAGTGTAAACGCACCTTTTGTTGTGTAAATGTCGCTGCAGATGTGTCCTCCTTGCCATTTCTGCTGTGCTGAAAAATCATCTCTATCTGGTTTGTCTTGCATATGTTTTTTTAAAAATCTAAAAAATTTATTTATTATTAATAAATGTATATTTACTCATATATTTTTTAAAATAAATAATAATTAAAACAAATAATCATTTTAATAACAATTAAAATATATATACTCTACAGTAATTTCATATGTATTTATATAAATAACATTAATAAAAATATATTTAATTTAATTTAGATATTTTTTAATTTATTTTATTTTATTATTATATATATATATATATATATATATATATATACATACACACACACACACACACACACACACTACACATTTTCTGTAAGACAGTAAGTAAAACAGTTGCAGTAGCAGTTATTTTTAGGTATTAGGTTAGGTATAACTATAAGTTTATGAGATCTAGAATATGGTCAGGTATTAATATGTGCTTTATAAGAACCAATTATGCATGCTAATAAGCAACTAGTTAATAGTGAGTAGTGTTCCCTAATCTAAAGTGTAACCATGTATTTTTGTAGATTCATCCATAATTATTTGAGAAAGTATCATGATGCACTGGTTAAATCAATGTTGCTTTTGTAGCTTGATAATAAGAGTGAGAGAGCATTGATTCACAGATGCAATGCAGTTCTTTGATGTCCAAAACAGACAAAACAGTATTCCATCTGACTTGTGCATTATATTCCAAGTCGTACAATAGCTTTGTATGAAATCCATTCCACGCATACAAGCTTGGCACATTTGATTCATTTGAATCATTGAATCATCGTCATGCGGCGAGTTCTGAAAAAGCACCCCTGGTCACATTATGCTTTCATTGGGAAAAAAACTAATTTGGACATTCTGATAAACATTTAGTTTTGTGTTACAGTACAAAGTCACACAGGTATGGAACAACATGAGTCTGAACAAATGATAACAGGCTTTTTATTTTTTGATGAACTCTCCCTTTGGCACTAAAACACAGAGGCGTATTTTTAATTAAGTGTTTGTGAAAATCACAGACATTATGTAAAATAACTGTAATTCAAGGTTGTTTTCATTTTGCAGTGATGCTGAATAACCAAACTAATTATTAGAGTCAATGCTGTCTCTCGTCATGCCGTTTCAGCTGTTCTGTATTCTGTCACCGTTGAAGCATCAGCACAGCCAGCAGTCAATGCTTTTCAAAACTCCAAAGAAATGTCACCTCACTGTGACTGCATCGGTCACAGCTCTCTTTTACCATGATTGAAGATGTCAATGATGTCGAGGGAAAAAATGGGAGTGTCGAACTGTGAAGTGCAAGTTACAATAATTTGCTGGAAACAGGAAAATAAAGCCCTGAGCTCTCGGCTGGATTTTGCATTATGCACTGGATTTAGAATCAAACATTTATGCTCCGGCACGTGTCAGGAATATTTCTTCTGTCCACATGCAGAAAAAAGAAAATAAGATTAGAAGAAAACTATGAATATACACAATGGAATACTAGAATAATATGCAGCGTGTACAGTAGGCTGCTTATTATTTGTAAAAACAGTATATGCATATAAACGACCTCATTGTGTTGCACATTCAGTTAAACAAGTGCTGTTTAGTAATTATCTCAGAAATAAAATAAATTATTCATTCAATATTATTTATTTTAAAAATGCATTTTTCATTGAATTGTGCATTAAAAGGACTAAACTTTCTTAGATCAAATAATAGGAGATTTTAAAAATCACAATTTTAAGTTTTCACTCAGAAATTGCTAGTAAGTTTCACAAATAATTACAAAGAAACAGCAAGTAACATTGAATTAAACATGGAATTTTCAAGTATAAAACTGAAATGTACTTCAAAAAAATTATTATTATTTATTTTATTTTTTCAGTGTGTTACACTGGAAATAGAAGGCCAAGGACATTGAATTGTGGGATATGGCATTCCTCAGATGTGGACTTTTCAAGTCATAAAGAACATGTGCATGGCGTGAGCAGCACTTGTGAACACGTCAGTGCTTCAGTCCTGCATTATATTACTGTACACTGATTTTAACACTTTTTAAATAAATGCATTTAAAGAGGGGAACTTAAAAATACATCTCAACACTCTTTAAATTAAGAAAATAATAATTTTTAGTTTGTGTTAATATTTTGAATTATTTGTTTAAAATATTCAGTTTTCGTTTTAATTTTTTTTTAGTTTGTTTTTGTAATTTTGTTATGCACATTTTTATTAGCTTTTGTTTTTCAAAAAAAAAAAGTATTTTGCTTTATTATTTTTACACTTTACAATAAAGTTCCATTTGCTAACATTAGTTAACTTCATTAATTTGACAAAAAAAAAAAAACTTCTAAAGCATTTATTAATCTTTGTTAAAGTTGTTTCTTTTAATGTTATTTAATCAACCAGAGCTAACATGAGCTACAAGGAACAGTATTTTTTATTAATGTTAACAAAGATTAATAAATACTGTAACAAATGTATCGCTCATTGTTATTGATACTTAATGTAGTAACTAACATTACCTAATCTGACCTTAATACAATTTTTTATTTAAGTTATTTAAGTCATTTTAGTATTTTTATTGGAGTACTTCAACTTGATTTTATTTCAGTTAGCTGTCAAGGCAACATTTATTTATTTGTTTATTTATTTATTTATTTATTGTTTGTTTGTTTGTTTCAATATTTATATTTTATTCTAAATTTCGAAAATATATTTTAGTTTTAGCTAACAACACTGAGTATAATATATCCATAAAAACCAGATTGATTGAATCTCCCTCGTATCTCATGATTTTGCCAGCTGAGTTCAACATGAGAGCGGGTTGATGTAATCTGTCCAAATTGATATCTGAAATTGGAAAACATGGTAGCAGGATGATGAATGCTGATTAATCTATGACCCTTGTGCTACTGTGAGCATCAGTCATTAATGAAGATGTTTGTGTGCTGAAGTCATTATGACCTGCGGGACTCATGCAGGGCTAAAGGTCATCTCTCTGTGTCTTTCTCTCTGCCATCAGCGCCAAGCCACTGACTAATTGGCCATTAATTAAGCATGTACTCTTCATCTAGAATGAAGATGAAGGATGAGTATCAAATATGGACACCTGGGATGGAGGAAAAGCACAACCAGAACTCCACAGCATTAACATTAAGACCAGAAGCATGCTCCACTCTAGTATGCAAACATTGCTTGCATTCAGTAAACTAGTTTAACTAACTTTAATTACCCTGATTCTCTTCAAACTTTTGCTCTGTCATAATCTGAAAGAGAATATGCATTGTAAATGAAGACAGTTTACATTAATGCTGCTATAGTGCCTCTTGTGGCAATGTTGAGAATGCAATGCAATGATTGACAAATGCTCTAAATGCAACCTATCCTACCTAGTCAGAAGCTTTTGGACACTGCAAATCATTTAGACACTGCAAAATATATATGCAACATTTGAAATTGTTTTATGCATTATGGTGTTCCCTCTAAAATCCATGCCGACTGAACCAAAACATGGGGTGCGCTGTATGCTGACCTCTGAAGCAGCATTTGACATCACATAATCTATTTTAGTAGCTGTAGCAGGGGTCAGACTTCATGATGTATGTGGTGTGTCAGGAAGTAAACTATGACCCGTTATCTCTGATAAATGATCGGAGGCTGCGTTGTCTCTAGTAAGTTGCCATTGCTAAATGTAATTCGTAAAATGGTATTTATCATGCTACTTAAACTAGAGTGTGCAAAATACCTGCAGTTTGCAAATATCTACATCGATGAGTCTGGTCTCACCAAATATTGTTATATTTCAACTTCTACGGTCCTATGCAGCATTTCTTCTCGGCACCAAACCATCTGACCTCCCCACTGCAAAACCTGAAAGGTGACAATTATTAATAAATAATTAATATGAAACAATTATTAATTGGCTTTTTATTGTATGTGCATTTTTCTTATGCATTTAAATTTTATTTAATTCAATTTAATAATTTAATTTAATCTATTTTAAAATGTAATTGAATGTAAAATTAAATATTATAAATTCTAAATTATTAAAAATTTAGTGAGAATTTAACTACAGGATTAAATTCAATTATTAAATTAAATTCAATTAAATATTAAACATTATGAATGAAAAAAATACTAAAATTAAATAAAAAACTAAATTAAATGATTTTTACAAATGAAGTTGAAAAACCAGATTATGCTTTTATAATTAAATTAAAAAATAGATTCCAAATCATTAAAAAAATTCAATTACAGTATTACACTTTTCTTTTTTCTTTTTTTTTTTTTCTTTTTTTAACAAATTAAGTTTAAAAGATTTTGACCTCGGAGCACATGCTTTTACAAGCAGTTTAAATTCAATTCAATTCAATTCAATTCAATTATTGCCTTTTCTACAGTGCCTTTTCTACAATTTTGCCACTTATTTCTGGACAATTTAAACGATTTTTCCATGACTATCCAATGCTGAGTTCAGAGCCAGAACTCAAACCAACCAGTTCAGACATAATCTACCATTTAATAACATAATAAACTTTAATTTGAATAAAAAAAGTATGAAACCTGACTGAAAACCTTTTATAATGAAAACCTATAAAAGACAAAAGGTACAATAATTAATGCATTTTATGAGAAAATAAAATGTAATTCCATTAAGCATTGCACATGACGTAAATTAAAATGACAGCATAATAAAAACTAGTTAGCCTATACTCAGATACCATATATGCATATATAAAAGTATTTTCATGTCTTTATTAACAGTTTACAGGAATGGCCGGCTGAACTCTTTTGCAGTAATTTACATTCCCATTATCGGCGACGTCTCTGTCAGCTTTCTGAGCAGTTCTTCAGTGAGAATTCAGATTCACTATTAAACATGATTTTTCACAAATGAAGTTGAAAAGATTTGAACCTCAGAGCTCACGGTAGGTCTGTTTTGAAAGGTTTATATGTTATCGTTAAAAATCAATTTCTCTATGGAGAAAATGAATAGGAATTTTTCTTCCAGAGCCGACCGCTGCACTCTCTATAGAGGAAAATGTTGAGTGATGAATTGAAGTGCACTAGTTAGAGTGCAGAGCGGACGCAGGCTCAGTGAGAGTGAATGCTCTGATTGTTGACAGACTGGATGAATCTTTGTCTTCATTTAGTCCGGAGAGAAAACTGCCTTATGCAGCACAGCAGACCAAGACAAATACAGGAACACCTCTCTCGTCTGCTTTGATTTCCTCTTCTCATAATATATATCCACAAACACACACACACACACTCACACACACACACAGTGTCGAAGTGGGCTGAAGTGGGCCTTCACACTGCCTCCAAATACTGCAATTCAGTTCACAGTAACGGCCATTATTCTCTCATACTGGCAGCTCTCATAAACCACCGCTGCTTTATTCTGTCTCTGTTCGACAACCAGCCCGTCCTGTCACTGTTAGTCTTGCAAGCCAATATCGGCATTAAATTTAACATTTCAGCAAACATGCATGGCTAACTGCCAAAATCAAACTTCTTGAAGATCCATAAAATATTTAAATGTCATGAACGGGCCACTAATAATACAGCACGATTCTAAAGTTTGAGTTTTAATGTTCTTTTATGCACTGAGGCTCCATTTATTTAATTAAAAATACAGCAAAAACAGCAATATTGTGAAATATTATTACAATTTCAAAAAGCTGTTTTCTATGTGAACATATTGGAAAATGTAATTTATTGCTGTGATGCAAAGCTGAATTTTCGGCATCATTACTCCAGCCTTCAGTGTGGTTACAATTATTCATGAGATCATACAATGCATTATAAAGTGCATTAAAAGACTTAATTATTGCATTAAAACTACTTTTATACTGCATTTTATATTAAGGCTTAAAATGTTACCAACATTTCTTATTATCAATGTTGAAAACATTTGTACTGCTTCATTCCCCCCCCCCCCTTTTTGTGGAAAATGTGATATTTTTATTTACAGCATTTATTTGACATTAATGTTTTTACTGTCACTTTTGATTAAATGAATGTGTTTTTGATGAATAAAATAAATTAATTTCTTCCATTTATTTTTATAAATTTATTTGTTTAAATTCTGGCCCCACATTGTTTACCGATTAATTATATATTATTTTGTATTATCATAATAATTGTAAATTTGTGTAGTATTCTATCCATGTAAATATAGGTAATATAGAGTAGGTAATTGAGTTTAAAATATTTTTTACATTTTTATTATCTGTGATCCAGGGTTATGTTTATTAAAATTAAAATCATAAAAGACATTTTCATTACTTGAAATAACAAACTGTAAAATGAAATAAAATTAAAAAATTAAAAAATTAAAAAAATTACTTTTTTTATTTTTATTTTTTTATTCAAAGGCATTTCCAACATGTCTTTTTTTTCATTTACTTTAACTTGAATTACTAAAAGTTAAACTGAAATAAAAATCAATAATGAAAAACTAATAAAAATGACAAAAACACACAACAAAAAAAACTAAAACTTCAACTAAAATTTAAATGAAAACAAAGAATATAATGAAATAAAAGCTAATTCAAAATATTAACAAAAACTGTACTAGTATCTCAATTATACTAAAGTAACACTGCTGTGATTGTGATGAAAAGATTTTAATGTGTGCAGATTAAACAGATCAAAGTCATTTGTGATCTCATAAAACAATTGCTTTATATTTGAGCAGTTCACGACTCACGATAATGTGGTTCAGCCGCAGGGCCTTAGGCGTCTGAAGTCATCTCTCTGCCGTACGTAATATCATACGCAAGTGAAGCGTTCAGTCATTTCTGTCCTGATGCATTACAGCCATAACTTGCAGACTGTCAGCGCTGCAATTTACATGCAGCTGTTGAATTAATAACAATTGAGATCACACAATCGCTCAGCATATCATGTAGACAGAGATAAAAAATAATCTCTGCACTGACTAGACTTCATGTTCAGATGACAATGAAACATTTAACCCGCAGGGTCTCGTAAGATCTTTATCTGTCTGTGGAGATCTGCCACAGAAAAACAGATGCATAAGTCAACAAACATATATTTAGAGATATATTTTTTTCAGTTTTGACACTTAGTTTGTAAAAAAGAATGGAAAACATATTTACAGCAATGCACTTACAATGGAAGCAGAGTTAAATGGCAGGTAGTTTACGTTTGTATGTATGTATGTATGTTATTTCTTTCTTTATTTATTTATTTATTTATTATTTTCTACATGAAACAAAATCCTTTATTTGTCTGTTTGTTTGTTTTTGTTTATCAATCAATCAACCAATCATTAAATATTGATAATTTGATTAATCAGCAAATCATGAAATTATTTGAGTAAGTTTTAAAGTTTTAAATGGATTTGAAGCAAATTTAAATGACAGAAAAAAATGTAATGACAGAAACATAATTCAAGATATATATAGCAAAATAATGTTATTAATCCGCTTTTTAACTTATTTTTACAGAATAAAACAATACTGATAAATAAAATTATGATAGATTGATTGATTGATTTAGCAGTAAATATTGATAATTTGATTCATCAGCAAATCATTAAACTATTTATGTTTCAAATGGATTTGAGCCCTAATATCCAGTGCATATATATTCTAATAAACATGTAATAATTATTGTAAGGCATACTGACAGTCCTGACATAATAACAGTAAGGGTGCTTGAGTTCAGGTCGCTCTGTAGTGACATTAACCCAACAATGACAGCATGCAGACATGACACACACTTCATGCTTTTTTTAATTAAGCTTTCAATGTCGCTGATTCAAAAAGCATGTTTTTCTCCTCCCTGCAACACTCAGAAACGCTGAATACTTAGCTCAGCTCAAAGAGAACAAGGTAGGAGGTGGAGAACCCGTGTAGCACTGGGAACTTCAGCAAATAATGTGGAAAGGCGGCAGATGAATTATTCAGGATGGTGTTGGATGTTGCCACAGGCTACAGCATCCATCAGACTGCTTGGAGAAAGATGCTCAATTAATGCCTTTAAATATACAGCTCTCTCACACCTCTTCATGAACAGCTGTATCAATAATTCCTTCAGGAATGGGTCATATTTTACCTCAAAAAAAAAAAAAAAAAAACATGAGAAAATGAGTAAGCTTTTTTTCATTATGATATTATTTCCTTAGCAATCCAGCACATTTAAACCTAAAATATTTTTCAAGTAAATGCAATAAATGAATGAATGAATGAATGAATGAATGAACGAACGACCGAACAAACGAACGAACGAACGAACGAACGAACGTATTGTACATTGTAGTACAGTAGTGAAATGTCTGGATACATTTTTTTTTTAAATTATAGTCAGCATAAATTAGCACATAATATAAATATTTAATTATCATGAAAGTAACATCCCCAAAAGAAAAGAATAATGTAATAAAAAGTTATCCAGTATGGACAGAATGAATGAATGAGAGAATGAATGAATGAATGAATGAATGAATTTATGACAAAAACAAAATCCAGCTCGGAAAATTATATTCTAATTTTAAATAAATAATTAAATTAATAAAAATTTTAAATAAATAAAAAAAAAATAATGAATGAATAAAAAAATATAAAAAATGCATTGTGTGTGTGTGTGTGTGTGTGTGTGTGTGCGCGCGCGTGTGTGTGTATGTATATATATATATATATATATATTCATACTACGGTAATATTGTAATTTATTTATTTATTTATTTATTTAAAAATGTTTAAATAAATAAATAAATAATGCATTTATGTGTGTGTAAAATGTATATGTGTATATATATATATATATAAAAAAAAAATAATGAATGAATAAAAAAATATAAAAAATGCATTGTGTGTGTGTGTGTGTGTGTGTGTGTGTGTGTGTGCGCGCGCGTGTGTGTGTATGTATCTATATATATATATATATATAATATATATATATATATTATATATATATATATATATATATATATTCATACTACGGTAATATTGTAATTTATTTATTTATTTATTTATTTAAAAATGTTTAAATAAATAAATAAATAATGCATTTATGTGTGTGTAAAATGTATATGTGTATATATATATATATATATATATAATATATATATATATATATATATTTCAGGCTACTGACACTTGGCTGGGCTAGAAACATATGTGCTTATCATGAACATAATGTCTTACTGAAAAAAACAAATGATACTATATAGATACAGGTCGCATTTTCGTCATGCAAAATATAATTCCTTATTTTTCTCTTTTTATTTCAGGGTTAAAAATGACCCATACAAAGTCATTCCTGGAAAGCATTTACAAGATTTGCCCTATTAAAAAGACTTCTGCGGACGAATGTCCTCTCGTACTTGAAGCATAACTGCAGAAGGACACTGTGCGAAAATGATTTTGCTCTTAATGTTCCTCTCAGCATGATGCAAGACACTAATATGCGAGGCTGCTCGTTTCAAAAGCAGTGTAATATTCAAAGAGATGCACCTCTTTCAGAGTGGCATTATTCCTTTAGAGGGATCGCATGACTAGTCACTCGTCTGACAACAAAAGTTTCGTCTAGAGCTTCTTGAAGGTTATTTAAGGTTGTTGCGTGTCATTCTGTTCATGCAAATAAGAAGATCAGAGACGTTGGGAGTAAAAAAGATTGCGGAGCACGAGATAAATGCATGATTTTTCTGCTTGTTATACAGCGACAGAAGTCAACTTTTTGACATTTCTGCACAAAATCCAAAAATGGAACAAAAATTATGAGTGGTCTGGGCTTTTTTGTGAAAACTGAAAATGTGCAGCCAAAAATCCAAAAATCTCAAGGTCGCCACCAAACCACGTCTAAGCGGAAAACCCATTTCTCTTTCTGTCTGGCCTCTAATCCAAATAGAAGTGACTTACACTACTGTAATCAACAGCTCGTCCTTCCAAAACACTTTAATCTCCGTAATCTGACATATTCATAACTGCTTTCTCAGTGAAAGCGTAAAGTTAGGATGAGGGAGTCTAAAGGATGACCTTTCCGCCACTAAAAGAACAATTACACCCTAAAAAGACGCCATTATTGAGTTTCTCCACTAATGATGTTCACAATTATTTTCAATTATCGTAATGTTGTAATTGAAAGGCAATCTGATGGCCGCTGACAACTCCTTTTGAAAGTGTGGACAGAGCGACGTTTATTCTCACCCTCGGCGTTAATTAGCTTCTGCCGCCGCGAGTCTTCACACGTTTTTCTACAACCCACTTTCAGCCGAACTAACACAGACGTGTCTGACCCGCAGCTTTGTTTCTATCTGACAAGGTTTGACGTCGCTCTAATGGCTCACACTCGTGTTCTTTAACCAGACGTGTTAGCTTGTTAGCATTGCCTTATTTTTTGATCTTATAACGCATAAGTCTTTTTTTATGAAAGGTTGGACGGCTTATGAGACGAGGCGAGTGATGCTGCCTTTAAAATTAAAACTGTTCTCTTGTCGATATGGTGAGATTTATGCAAATGTTTTGAGCACAAACGAGCTGAGCAAGCCTGAGCCAATTTGCCTACTTAAAAGTTCTGCTGACACGTGGCAGAACGGTCTACTTTCGCAAGAGGAAAACTTTGCAAGTACTGTCCTCGACTATCATGCATGTCAAGCTCTGGTGGAAGGCACTAATGCATTAAAGCAATAGTTAATCCCCTGCAAAAAAAACTGATAATTCTCTCACTATTTATGATGTCATTCCAAACATGTACGCTCTTATTTTTCTTTTGTGAAGAAGGAAAAGGGAAAAAAGGGGAATTTTTGAAGAGACAAGCAAGCGATCCCTTCTATCAAGCTCCAAAGAGTCAATATTACACAGCAAAGTATCTGAGCCTGATAAATGTTATGATTAAAAACTATAAACTTTTGCATTGCAGACAAGCACTTCTACACCTCTCATTTACAGAAGCATGACTGAAATAAGCAAGAAAGCCAAGGCAGCCTGTCCTAAAAACCTCTGGCTGTCAATTGAGTGAGTCAGTTAGAATATCACGGCTTCAGTTAATGTTTAAATAAAGCTAAAAACTCTCTAAATAAACCTCTCTAAATGCATGCAATTGCATTGGCTATATATGCTTACTGAAGTGTCCATACTTACAATAAAAGTGCCCACCTCAAGAGATTCAATAGCTTAGAAGCAGTTACAAATTTAACTACATTTTTGAGTAACATGACAGTAGTTTAGCTTTCTATTTTATTTTATTTTTATTTATTTTATTTTATTTTATTTTATATTTGTTTGTATTTATTTATTTGTATTTATTTTATTTTATTTTATTTATTTTTTGCTTGTTTGTTTTGTAGTAGTAGTATTAAATGTATTAAAGTTATTTTACACAGAGATAAGTCCATAATAAAGGTGCAGAAAACAAGACAATCAATCAATCAATCGAAAATTCAGTCTGAACAGGATTCAAATTCTCAAAGCATAAAAGTTCAAATATATATATATATATATATATATATATATATATATATATATATATATATATATATATATATATATATATATATATATACATATACATATACAGTGGGGCAAAAAAGTATTTAGTCAGCCACCAATTGTGCAAGTTCTCCCACTTAAAAAGATGAGAGAGGCCTGTAATTTTCATCATAGGTATACCTCAACTATGAGAGACAAAATGAGAAGAAAAAAAAATCCAGAAAATCACATTGTAGGATTTTTAAAGAATTTATTGGTAAATTCCTCGGTAAAATAAGTATTTGGTCACCTACAAACAAGCAAGATTTCTGGCTCTCACAGACCTGTAACTTCTTCTTTAAGAGGCTCCTCTGTCCTCCACTCGTTACCTGTATTAATGGCATCTGTTTGAACTGTTTGATCAGTATAAAAGACACCTGTCCACAACCTCAAACAGTCCAACTCCAAACTCCACCATGGCCAAGACCAAAGAGCTGTCAAAGGACACCAGAAACAAAATTGTAGACCTGCACCAGGCTGGGAAGACTGAATCTGCAATAGGTAAGCAGCTTGGTGTGAAGAAATCAACTGTGGGAGCAATTGTTAGAAAATGGAAGACATACAAGACCACTGATAATCTCCCTCGATCTGGGGCTCCACGCAAGATCTCACCCCGTGGGGTCAAAATGATCACAAGAACTGTGAGCAAAAATCCCAGAACCACACGGGGGGACCTAGTGAATGACCTGCAGAGAGCTGGGACCAAAGTAACAAAGGCTACCATCAGTAACACACTGCGCCGCCAGGGACTCAAATCCTGCAGTGCCAGACGTGTCCCCCTGCTTAAGCCAGTGCATGTCCGGGCCCGACTGAAGTTTGCTAGAGAGCATTTGGATGATCCAGAAGAGGATTGGGAGAATGATGAAACCAAAATAGAACTTTTTGGTAAAAACTCAACTTGTCGTGTTTGGAGGAGAAAGAACGCTGAGTTGCATCCAAAGAACACCATACCTACTGTGAAGCATGGGGGTGGAAACATCATGCTTTGGGGCTGTTTTTCTGCAAAGGGACCAGGACGACTGATCCGTGTAAACGAAAGAATGAATGGGGCCATGTATCGTGAGATTTTGAGTGAAAACCTCCTTCCATCAGCAAGGGCATTGAAGATGAAACGTGGCTGGGTCTTTCAGCATGACAATGATCCCAAACACACCACCCGGGCAATGAAGGAGTGGCTTCGTAAGAAGGATTTCAAGGTCCTGGAGTGGCCTAGCCAGTCTCCAGATCTCAACCCCATCGAAAATCTTTGGAGGGAGTTGAAAGTCCGTGTTGCCCAGCGACAGCCCCAAAACATTACTGCTCTAGAAGAGATCTGCATGGAGGAATGGGCCAAAATACCAGCAACAGTGTGTGAAAACCTTGTGAAGACTTACAGAAAATGTTTGACTTCTGTCATTGCCAACAAAGGGTATATAACAAAGTATTGAGATGAAATTTTGTTATTGACCAAATACTTATTTTCCACCATAATTTGCAAATAAATTCTTTAAAAATCCTACAATGTGATTTTCTGGATTTTTTTTTCTCATTTTGTCTCTCATAGTTGAGGTATACCTATGATGAAAATTACAGGCCTCTCTCATCTTTTTAAGTGGGAGAACTTGTACAATTGGTGGCTGACTAAATACTTTTTTGCCCCACTGTATATATATATATATATATTAAAAAGTATGAAATTTGCTGGGGTTTTTTTTTTTTTTTTTTTGCTCCTAAAAAGTGTACAATTTGGACAAGATTAAAATCAAAGCATGTTTTATAAATACAAATTTACCTAATCACTTCAAGCACAACTAGTCCAAATAGCTGTCATATAATTTAAGGTATTTTCTATCTTTGTTAGTTGAGTTTTGTGAAAATTTCTGTATAAATATCAGTTTAGTGCTGTCAGCCTAATTGAGATTCTGATTGTGCCAGATTAATACTGCTCTAATTATAAAAATAAAATCAGCTCACCAAAAAAAAGGACATACCCTTAAAAAGCTTTAATAAAGTTAGCTACTTTATTCTTCGTATTTTGTAGTGTAACTACTTTTCCTGAGGAGTAGCTTGTCTGTAGCTTAAGTAATGTAAATTATGAATAATTCAAGAGTTTCAAAGCATCTTCTCCAACACTGTTTAATATATTTTCCCATGTGAGGCACACTAAGGCCCCACGATGCCTCTTTCACACTGATTTTATAGCCAGTCTTAAATACACATGCAGGCCATTGCCCATTTTATAGGACTCATTATCGGAGTGTTGGGGGAAAGAACTAATTATTTACATTAGGCCTGTACCTTACGGCACGTCAGGGCCAGTCGATTCCAGTGGGCCGATGTTTAATGTGCGCCTTCATTCCAGCCTCAGGCTCTCAATTATTCATCTGTTATAGTCTTTCCGTCTGAGGGACCCCATGCATTCTTGATTTGCAAAGGCGATTGGTGAGGATGCAGCTTTACGATGAAATCAGCTTCTGTCGATGAACCACACAACACACCACTGACAACCACATTCATTCTAGAACCACAACAGGGAAAGAAAAACAGGTATTGCACACATAGACATTGTCTTTAGCCATCAGAAACTACAGGTATATAAGCAACTGGTAGGTTTGACTTACCTTTTGCATGTTTAATTCAGAGTAACATCCAGTTATCATCCTGGAAATTAAAAATAAAAAAAAAATAAAACAAACAAATAAGTTGTGAATTGTAGATCTAATTTAATATAAAACTTCTATAAAACTTAAAACTTCTATAAAACATGTGACAATCAAATACTGAGTAAAGTAAGAGATTCAGTTTTGAATTTCCAGTCATGAAAAGTTCATTTGAAAAGTAAATGCAGTGAATATAGTTTTTTTTTTTTTTCTAGCTGCTATATATATAAAAAAAAGTCAATCGGTTTTTTTTTTCTCTCTCTCTCTCTTTTCTCCACAATAACAGAAGTCATGGAAATTTATTGGTAAGAAAGTACGTTTCTCCTTGAATTTGATAATCGTTTAATTTATTTAATTTTTTTATTTTTTTTAAATGTGACTCTGTGGGGCAGAAGTCTTACTCCAGTTCCAGAAGTGATACATCAAAAAGACAGAGACCAGCAATTGACTTTATTCATGTGAATGCAGAGTTCTGTTATACACTAAAGACAGTTTTCAGCTAAATCTCTTTGTGTTTAACACTGGCGTGCTGATGTCCTTCACCTCTACATTCAGTGTTTTGACTGAAATGACATGAGAGTTTCAGCTGAAACTCTGTGATTTTTCAGATGTAATAAACTTTACAATCTGATATTTTAAAGGTTACTGCGTGGCACTTAACTCAACTTTATATGTACTGATTTAAAAGAAACACAAGTTATCTGAATTATGTAAAAACAGTTTAGTAAATAACAAGTAACCATTATTTTTGACCCATCCCAAATGTCGCACTAGTTGATACTACAGTAGTAGATGGTCTAAAACTTTAGGTGCAAGGACCACAACCTAGGCTTATTGAAAAACATGCCTGCGGTAAAATGTTTGCAAAATGTTGCATTGCTTCTCTCACATTTCGCAGTGCTTTAAAAGTAGACAATGTTGATCATGATATTCTTTTACAAAGACTTAATCATGATTTCAGGGACCTGTGCTAATGTGGTTTGTTTCTAACCTTAGGGAGAGAACTTTTTCTGTTAATGTAGGAAAATGTTTCTCATCACATGCTCAGATTTCTTCTGGTGTTCTGCAGGGTTCCATATTGGGTCCTTTTCTTTTTGCTTTATATATGCTTCCTCTCTGTCTTATTATTCAGAGACATAACATTTATCTTTTTTATGCCACTGACACATCTATATCTTCCTGTTAAAAATAACAGCTGTTTTGTGTCTAATTGTTTTAAACGTCTGCATAGACATGAATTTTGTGCAGCTAAATAATGATAAAACTGAAATAATCATATTTGGCCCATCTGTTTTGACCTCAGGCATTGTCAGTCAGCTTGGTCTTCTAATGTGTACAACTGTCAAAATCCTTGGTGTTATTTTTGATCCCAGATTGTTTTTTGATAAGCAAATCAGTGCTGTTGTGAGAAGTTTCTTTCAGTTAAGATAGATTGCTTGAATCAAGATGCTTTCTAAGAAGGACCTTGAAACTGTTATTCATGCATTTATAACATAAAAGTTAGACTATTTTAATTCACTCTATCTGGGTTTGCTGAACTCAGCTTTAGATCTCTTGTAATTGGTGCAAAATATGGCAGCCATATTATTGACTGGCACTAGAAAACGTTAGCACAGTACACCTGTAATCTCCTCTCTACACTGGCTACCGGTCAATTTCAGTGTTGATTTTAAAATTCTGCTCTTTGACCTACTCCCCAGTATATATGTGATCTCCTCATCCTGTATACTGCTTCAAGATCCCTTCAGAAAAGCCATCCCTAGATCCCTACATCAGAAAAGCCATACACTACTGAGCCTGTTATGTGATGTAAACATCAAAATGGATTAGTTTAAATCATACACAATGGTAAAAGTGTTCTGAGGTCATTACATAGTACTGTGCAAGGAACTGCATGAAAATAAGTCTTTATTAATCAATAATCTGCCTCGTAATCAATTTCAGTAAAAACTAGTTTTACTGCCTCTAGTGGTAATTTCAGCTGGAAACTGCATTGAATTGTATGTATAGATATGTTTTTGCAAAAATGCAGATGAAGGCACTTTCTTCCAATTAGTTTAGGTTGCAACAACTACATAGCCCCCATTTGAATAGTAAACTGACCTCCTTGGCCTAGAAACTAATGATGCTAAGATGAACATGGTTTCCTTGGAATGAATAGAAATACAAAAATAGGTTGCATGCATTCTTCATCATTTAGATCATAAAACTCACAAATGAGATCTACAACTGTTTCTCCTACACACCAATGAGAATACAAGGAGAGCTAATATTAAAAGAGCCTAGTGATCTCAAGTGTGTGTCTTCTAGAGCTTCAAAATGTTTCAGACTGTGTTCAAACTTGCCAAGATACCAATCAAAGTCTCCAAAAACTGCATTATTTGAGTGGCCTGCCACATATAACACTATATGACAACGAATGACTCATTTGGTGTCTATTTTTGTCTTCAAAACAACTGCAGGAGAAACTCCACAAGGTTGATGCTTAAATGAAAGGTAACTCCGAACTTTAGTAGATCAGCTTCTGAGCAATACAATTTTTACTCTAGATAAACATGGAGCTTTTTACACCCATAAAGCTTTAAAAACATCACTAACCCGCAGCAGATGGTCTGGCCTGGAAGTTACGTTCCATATGCACTCTTAATCAACCCAGAACGGCCAATTTATAGAGCCTGACAACGCTTGCGGTCGCCATGTTTACAGCGAGCATTAGTTACTGCAACCTTGCTCTTGTTCCCGATTGGATAACAGAGCAATCAGAGGACAAAAGTCTTTTGAATCACGCCTTCGGAGGCAGGTAGCATCGTTCGACTCGACCACTCTAAAAGAAAAAGTGCAGGCACGATGTCAGTGGTGCAGAACTAATTTATATTTTCATATTGCACTGTAGATGTAAGGGAGAAACAAGCTTAAGGGGGGTTATCAGTGAATAACAAATTCATTTGAGGATGTACCGTATTCGACACACTGATGCAGCTCCTCTTATCGGGCCCGCTGGAACTGATTGGTTAAACTGGCGTGGTGAATATACATCAGGGAGAGGCCACGCTTTGCATGCTAAAGTTCAATCTGCTTGTTTACCTCTCTCCAGAGAGCCGCAAGAAGGAGAGATTACAGACATGGAGAAAACAAACGAAGGAAATGATCACACATGTGGATGGCAGGACAAATGGTGAAGCTGTAAAATGGTAAAAGAGTCTCAAGGTGATGCCGCATCATTGCTTCCTGAAGAGAGAGGAGACAAGAGGGTCCTGTGCGAAATGCAATGTGTCAAGTTAGCAGAATAGGGGGTGGAAAATTATATGCATGAAGAATAATCAGAAAGTGTACATCTTGTGCATGGTTTCTATTCAAATACATTAATTATATGAAAAACTGTACATTTACAAAATAAAAAAAAATGCCAGTTAACTAAAATGTAATTAATATTTTATAATTATATAATGCAAAATATATGTGATTAATAAATAATAATAGATATTAAAATAATAATAATAATAATAATAATAATAATAATAATAATAATAATAATAATAATAATAATAATTAATATTTATGCTTATATAATATAATTATATATTTTGTACTACCGGTCAATCCTAATCATTTTAATTTTTTTTTTTTTTTTTTTTAGAATTCTCTTCTGCTCACCAAGGCTCTATTTATTAAATCAAAAATACAGTAAAATTAGTAATAATGTGAAATATATTATTACAATAAAATAACTGTTTTATATTTGAATTTATTTTAAAATATAATAAATTCCTGTGATTCAAAGCTTAATTTTCAGCAGCCACTAGTCCATCAATTTATCTATTAATCTACCAATTTAATAAATGACTTTATAAAAATATTTCACAGTATTACTGTTTTCACTGTATTTTTTATCAAATAAATGCAGCATTGGATTTCAAAACCAGATATTAAATGCAATATATATATATATATATATATATATATATATACACATACATACATATATATATATCTCCAAGTGATTCATCACATTTACTTCCGAATGCATTCTAATCCACTACTTCACAACCTTAAAACTACTAACAGCTAACACATTGTGCCAAACGAATTGCCTTAATAACAGGTGCTCTTTCTAAAGAACACCAGGAATCTATGATTACTTCCAGCAAAAAATGATTCAGTGAATGTCCAAAAATTTTGAGCACTACAGAAACAGACCCAGAAGTAACACTTAATAGTTGGCCCTAATAACTTTGAGTCATTTTCTGCTGCTAATTGAACCTCCTTTCATAAACTACTCTCATTATGTTTTTTTTTTTTTTTTTTTTTCCACTGTGTGCTTGATCTGCATGGGCATTACTCTAATGGACACATGCTGAAAGACATGTTTTCTTTCTTTGAGAAAGAGCAGGTGCTGTTGACTTCATGGGCTTTTATGAGAGGAAAATGCTGCCTGACTGCATCAAATTCTGCATAAAATGTGCAATTTAAAATTTAAATAAAACTTAAATACAATTTCAAATTTCAAGTCATGTGGACTACAAAAAAAATAAATGAATAAATAAATAAAATTAAATTAAATTTAAAATAATAATTTAATAAAATAGCAATTTAATTGAAAAATTAACATAAATTTTGAATTTTGACTTTACTCCACTGGGAGAGGGACACACATAGTTTAGAAAAGCTATTCTATGGTAATTTTTTGATATATTTAAGTCTGGCAATCTGCAAAAAGTAAGAGAACAACACCACATGAATACAGTATATAACTGTTCAAAAATTTGGGGTCGGTAATATTTTTTAATGTTTAAAAAAAAAAAAAGCCTCTTATGCTCGCCAAGGTAGCATTTAATTGATCAAAAATACATTAAAAATGTTGACATATTATAATAATTTAAAATATATTTTAAAATGTAATTTATTCCTGTGATGCAATGCTAAGTGCTAGCAATGGCAAATCATACTGATAAATAATGATCAAATGTAAACCTTGAATTCACTATTAGTCACTTTACATAAAAGTGTCAGCCAGATGAAATAATAAGGTATTTTAAAGTATATTAACAATGTTTAAATGTTAAAATGATTGCTTATTGCACAAAATTAATGAAACAACAAAAAGTAACATACAGAGAGAGATACTATTAGCAATAATGTGTAGAAGTACCTTTATGCACAAATGCAGATACGCAGTACTTGTTATTCAGCTAATAAGTGCATAATATCTTTCTGAAGTCTCACATGTCTTACCATGCTGTGAACATCCCTGATAGAAGAGCTGGAAGATAGTAGTCGATATTAGCTTGTAGTCCATCTTGGACCTGCAACAAACCATTTAACAAGCTAGTTAAGCTGTTTTCTGAAGCATGAAACTTTAACTAGTCGCTCAAACCACAACATGTGCCCTCGACCTGCTACCTCATATGAAAAAGTTTTCTTTAAAATACAGAGAACACTTAAAGAAAACACATTTTAGAGCTGTCCGTGGCAGCTGTAGACATGCATAATTTAAGTGATAACGAAATAGCAGAAATACGTGATAAGGACGAATGCTGAATTCAAGGTCTATTAAGAATTCCTCAGATGTGCTCGGATATTCTGCAGGCTGCTACGGATGGGCTCTTAAACTATTGACAAACCGATAATATATACATCGCTGTCATCTTCTGAGAGTAAAAACCTGTAATCTTACAGACTTCAATCTAAAACGCTCATATATTGGCATAGGTGGGAAAATCGTGCACAAAATGCGCTTCAAAGTTCTCTAAATGCTTTTTGGCATATGAATTGCGTGCGCTTGGAGAACAAAAAAGCAATTAAACTAGCTCAAGGTTGTTGCTTTGTCTAATCAGCATTCTTTTAATGATGTAATTTGAGTTATCATCTAAGCAAAGAATAACTGGTTTTATGCATGTGCAAAACAGCCGTAAAAGCAATGGTGTTTGATAAGTGTGAAGAGGGATATATCACTGTCTCTGTCCCATATATTTGAATTGATATTTAAATCCACGCGTGTCTCTTATGGCTCATTTGTAGAACTGAATAATTTCTCGCATCTAAAGTCCACAGACAGCCGATTCATCGCTTTGATCATAAATCAGAGTGAGACGTGCAATACACATCTTCAGTAGGACACACACTCACACATACACACATATAAAGTTAAAGCAAAAAAAGTTAAAACTCTGTTATTATTTACTCTCCCAACTGATGTCGCTCCACATCCGAATGCAAAAGACTCTTTGCAAAGCTCTTTTCCATATAATATCAGTTCAAAGGGAGAACAGGTCTATTTAGTTACGTAAAGGACAAAAAAGTAACATAAAAGCGGTCCACATGACTTCTGAAGTCTTCTGAAGTTACATGACATGTTTTGTGTGAGAAAAGGAAAATATTTACATTGACATTCCTGTCTGAAATATTAGATCTTCTCAAAATACATCAAAAATTTTGACTTCTGTGTTCCACAAAAAAAAAATAACATCTCATTTTCACGTGAAATATTATTTTAATTATGTTTCCCGATAGTGTAGGTATTAACTCAACCAGTGTTATGTTAGTATTATATACATGCACTATTATATTTTAATTTTACTTAAAAAATTTTGTAATTTTGCTGTGTGCTTTTGTCATTTTTATTTTTTTTTTAATATAGTTTTTTTTGTTTAATTTTTTTATTTGATTTTAGTACGGTTTTTAATTTTTAGTAAATGTTCTGTGTGCGTTTGCCATTTTTATTATTTTTGGTATATTACTATTTAGTAAGTACTATTCATTTCAGTTAACAAAAAAAAAAAAAAATGTTTTTAATAGTTCTAGTAGTTAACCATGATAACCCTGAAATCAAACTATCTAAGCAGCGTTTAATTGATTTGCATTTCAATTCGCATAAAAGAAACCCCTGACAGTGTCATTTACTGGCCTTTTTCCACCTGTTCTCATTCACTTCCTCCCATTATTGGGGCCAGAAAATGCAGGATGAGTCAGAGAACAGGACAATTATCTCTGTCACTCCGATGCAATTAGTATTGATAAGAAATATCCATCTAAGGGTGAGCAGCCATTACCAGCGGGCTGGTGTGTGCGCGTGTCTTTTACTGTCCCGTCCAGGCCTGTCAAGTCCATCAGGCGCATGTGCTGCTGTGATTGGGCCAAATGGAGATGAAAGTGGTGGCAATCACAGCCCATGACATTAAAACCTTTTATAGATTTCTGTCGGTGGAGAGCTTTATGACGGCAGCCTCTCAATGGGGCCTGATTGTTTCTGTCAGAGATGCACGGGGGCTTTTGGCCACATACAGCATAAAAACTCAACAGAATTTCATTATGCTGTGTGTAAGTGCTCGAAGTGAGACTATGAAAAATCTGCTAGCACACTGATAATAATTAGTTATCATTGGTTAGAAAGCACATGGTGGCTTTAATGGGTCACCAGCATGTGTGTGGGCCGTCCATCTGTTTCTCTCCGGTGAATAAACATACATTACATATGCATTAACCGTACATTAAAGAGGTCATTATCATACTAAATGACATTTTCATAACAGAGAACGATTTACAGTAAAAATCATTTTCTCTGCCTTCAGATCTCAAACTATCTAGTCCAAAAATACAACCAGTGTATCAGTTCTGTACTGATAGACCTCAAACATTTTGGTTAGGGTTTGTCTTAGATGTGTTTTAAGAAATTGAACATTAAAAGTTGAGAATCTCACCGACTTAGATTTTTCAAATGCTCACAATTCAAATCTAACGGTCAGCAATGTTACATTTGCATTTATTATTATCTTTGACTGAAACTAATAAAAAAAATGACTAACTGGAAATAAACTTAAACTGAAACTAAAACTGAAAATGAAGTCTAAACAGTAATTTCAAAAATTGAGAACTAATAAAAATGACAAAAGCACATAAAATTAAACTACAATTTAAATAAAAACTGAAAATATAAAAAAGTTGAGAACTAATAAAAAAGCACATAAAATTACTAAATAAATTTCAATTAAACTAAAATAAAAATAAAAATTGAAAATATAAAAATTGAAAAAAATGACAAAAGCACATAACAAGCTTACTATAAATTAAACTAAGATTAAAACGAAAACTAAAATATGAAAAAAATGACAAAAAGCACATAACAAAATTACAAAAAATTAAACAAATGAAAATTGTAAATATAAAAAATTTAAGTTAATTCAAAATATTAATGATGCAAAATTACTAAATGGTTTAAAAATAGTACAAAAATAACACATTTTTGCTGTTATTTGCATACTGTATTGTATCTGTTTAACCATATTGCCAAATGTCAACATACCAGAGTAAAACTTACCTAAAGCAATGGCATTTGGCATCATCAGCATCAAACTGGCTTGATACTTTGAATCTCAACACAAACTTTGATAGAAGAGTCACTGAAAGGATGGAGCAGCACAAGCTCTGTTAGACTTGATGACAAACCTGGAACAGATAACCAAATGCTGTTGGTCTTTTTAAAATAAAAAAGAGGTCAGTCAGTCATAACAGAGAGCATTTACACAGAAGTCCTAAAGGTATGATAACAAAAAAAAAAAATACAGCTTGCTTAATTCTGAGAGTCAATCAGCGAGGGTTCATTAAGAAAAAAACACACAGTTACAATTTTGGTGCAAGAAACCTACATTAAAAGATTCAGTAGACCTCAGGGAAGACAAATAAGCAGGACCTCCGGAAATAGAATACTGTTATTACCTGTGCTGATGTATTTCCTTTGAAACAGGTTTTTGAAACAGATGAGTGGAGGAGGCAGAGTTCTCCTTCTAGAGAACATTTGATTGGACAAAATGAGTGAGTGCAAGATGATGTTCTCAATATGTGTTCTATGCCTTCTAGCCTGTTAGAGAAAGACTGTACATGTGAATATATGAATGTGATGAAAGATATTATGTCAATTTTTGGCAAAGCATTAACAGGTGCTTCTCATGTGGCAATCAAAAATGCCTTTTTTAATGAAATGAATGTATTTCAGTTTCATAATATTTTCATTTAATATTTTGTACTTTTATGGTATTTTATGATATTAAATTATATTTATGGAATAGTTATGATCCACCTGTTGACCACTTTTTGAGCATAGACCCGAAAATAAAATTTCCAACTTAAACCATTGTAAATTTTGAATGATTTGGAGGACAGACTTAAATCTGGTCTCTTTTTAAAGATGACATTTATTGCAAAAGTGTAAAAAAAAAAAAAAAAAAAAAAAAGCTACGGAAGTTTGTTTATTATTATTATTAAAAATGCACAAAAACACTATTTTTACATTTCATATGAAAAATATATATTTTCCAAGACATGTTTTAAAACTGAATAAATATATATAAAAGTTGTGTTCCAAATTTGAAGTTGAAATTGCAAAAATTGAGCTTTCAGTAAAATTTTGGCACTTTCCATCCATTTCCAAAGTATTTTTTACAGGATAATTTAACCTTTTTTGAATTATATCCATGTTTTGTGTGTGTGTGTATGTGTGTGTATGTGTGTGTGTGTGTGTCTGTGTTCACATAGCAAGTGCCAAACGCTTTACCAAGTTTCGTACCATTCCAATGAAGTAAAATATTAATAAAAAAAAAAAAAAACATAAAATCTGAGGGTTTAAACAGAGAGTTAAATGGCCTGAAAACTACACTGAAAAGAAATTGATGTAAAAACAATTTCACTCAGAAATTGCTAGTACATTTCACAATCACAAAGAAATGCATTGAATTCAACATAAAATTTTGTTGTAGTATATACATAAAATCACAGCTGTCGTCCCAAACCCGTGTGCTTTGTCTTACTCATCTGCTAAGCGAAAACATCTATTTCAGCTTTTAAGGTTTGTGGTTGTGTGTGAATCTCCAAGAGCCCCAGCAGTGGTGTGAGTGATGCTCTGAAGATCGCCTCTTAATTCCAGGTTTGGTTGAGAGTTTTGACAAGAACAAACCGCACAATCTGCATGGATGACAAGGAAGGAGCGCATTTCGCAGGCGCTGCAACCATCCATTTTCACATCCATTTTAGCTGTCGTGCAAAACGCGCAAGAGCCAATGACATCCGAGCACGTGTTGCAGGCGAACACGAGTTGACGTGCTGGATGGTCGCAGAGGCTGTGGATGGAAGATTGCACTTGAGTTTCACAAGAGTTTTCTCATTCTTTTTTCATGCACTTCGGTGTATTATTCATTCCTTTTAGAGGAGAGACAATATAAAAGTATAAAACAGAATCCAAAAACAGCTGCAGCGTTTGCACCGAGCCTCTCTCACCGCAATAAGACCTGAAAGTTTAAGTCAGTTGACCGTGGCATTTCTTTCTTTCTTTCTCATCTGTTTCTAAGCATTAAAGCTTCACCTCTCAGCCTGTTTTGATTATGTCAGATAACCCAATCTCTGGCTCTTGACTCTCGGCCACTGCCCTCTTCTCCGCTGACCTCTAGTTGAGTTTGCTAGATGAAAATGACTCATTCGTCCTAAGAATAATTTAAAGCACTCTAGTTTATCATGTTCAGATTCAAGATGCCAGATTTCTGCATTAGCTGATGTACAATTATCTGTTATATTATTGCATTATATTATTATATTATTGCAATTTAAAATAACTATTTTCTATGTGAATATATATTAAAATGTAATTGATTGCTGTGATCAAAGCTGAATTTTCAGCATCATTACTCCAGTCTTCAGTGTCATATGATCCTTCAAAAATCATTCTAGCATGCTGATTATTATGTATAATTATCATCAGTTTTGGTGCTCAATTATTAATAATGGCTTAACTTTTTTTTTTCTTTTTTTTTTTTTTGTAAACTGTAATATATTTTTTCCAGGAGTTTTTGAAGAGTACAAAGCTCAAAAGAACAGCATTCATTTTAAATAGAAATCATTTGTAACATTACAAATGTCTTACTGTCAAGTAATCTAATGTGACTTTGTTGAATGAAACAATTTATTTATTTAATCTCAGTTACTTAAAATATGAAGCAAAACAACTGTTTTCATCACTAATAATAATCAGAAGTGTTTCTTGAGCAACAAATCAGCATATTAGAATGAAGTTCTGAAGAAATTATGCTGAAAAATCAAATTTGCATCACAAAAATAAATTACATTTTACGATATATTCACATTTATTGATAATAATATACATAATATTAATATACATAATATATTATCATTTATAGTCATAATTAATAATTGATCACAATTAATTAAATTGATAATCATTAATGTTGATATTAAAACAGCTATGCATGATGGCAGATTTCAGAGCATTAGCTCTAGTTTTCTGTATGATTATTTTTTTCTCATATATATATATATATATATATATATATATATATATATATATATATATATATATATATATATATATATATATATATATATATATATTTAAAACATTAGCAACGACCTAGCAACGCCCCAACAACCACAGACAAACTCCACTCACATTTCTAGTAGAAAATCTAGTTATTCTGTTTGAGTTGCAGAGCAAACAGTGCGTCTTTCTGCAGGGACTAACAATGTCTGCTACAAAAGAAAATAAAATCATGAGATGTCATGAAGTGACACGAGTTGATCCTGACACCCACTTTAAACAGAGACGAACGCAAGATGAAATGTTTGTCCCTCGACTGCGTTTGAATTTATAATCGGAGTTACACGCAGCGCTTTCCTCTTGAGCAAATGCTCCTTGCAAACATAACCGAATTAAACAGAGTACATTTTCAATCAGATCTTTTCAAGCAGACCAGATTTGTGAACTTTAAGTAATTCAAACACATCCGTTTGCTCAAATATTTACAGGCTGCCCAGATATTCAGAAAGGATCTTGATTCTAGGAAACAAATTACAGAGAGACGCCGTGAATTAGCATTTCATAAAGGCTTACATCTCTAATGAAGCCACTTCACACAAGAGGAGCTGAAGAAGCCGATTGTTTTCTGTCTCTCTCTGAACATAAACCCATTTTCACCTGTCTGGAAATGAACTGTAATCTCTCTTGGATTCCCGCATGGCCGTAATCTCTCTCTTCCCCGGCGCCACGCGGCCTGGATGTGGGAATAGGGCTGTAATCTGTGCTGAATGAGGGAAGTTCTGCACGTGTGTGAAATCTATGGATGCTTGGAGCCCAACGGAGCCTTTATCAGCCACTACAGGGACCCGACGGGGCCCTCAGGCCATCAGACATACCTTATCAACACTGAGAGAGAAAGAGAGAGAGACAGAGAGAGCTGAAAGAAAGAAAGAAAGAAAGAAAGAAAGAAAGAAAGAAAGAAAAGATGGAATAAAGACAAACAAATGTGTGAAAAAATAAAAGAAACAATATAACAAAAATTGAACAAACAAAAAATGAAAATGTATGAAAACAAAACAAAAAAGAACAAAAGAATGTTCAAACAAAACAACAAACAAAAACAACAAAAACAAATAACATGAAAAAGGAAGAATAAATGAATGGAAAATACAAACAAATGTGTGACAAAAAATAAATAAAAGAAGGATAAATAAACAACTGAAAAAAAATTAAATTAAATCATTAAAAAAAATTTAAAAATTGAAAGAATTTTTGAAAGAACAAACAAAAACAACAACAAATAACCACATGAAAAACAATAAAATTAACAATACAAGAAAAGACAAACAATAACAAACAATAGAGCAAACGAAAGAAAGAAAGAAAGAAAGAAAGAAAGAAAGAAAGAAAGAAAGAAAGAAAGAAAGAAAGAAAGAAAGAAAAAGAAAGAAAGAAAGAAAGAAAGAAAGAAAGAAAGAAAGAAAGAATAAGAAAAATTAAGAATACAAGAAAGGACAAAGGGCAATACAGAAAGAAAGAAACAGAGAAAGAAAGAAAGAAAAAAGAAAGAAAAAGAAAGAAAGAAAGAAAGAAAGAAAGAAAGAAAGAAAGAAAGAAGTGCTGTTCAGAATGGCATTGTACTTTATTCATGCTCACATTTGTGAAGCAGAAAATATACAAATATTATGCCGTTTTTCTGTTCACACTGACTAACTAGTGGACATTCTGTTTTTGCCAAACTGACCAGATTAAAACTCTTGTGTGTCCCATAATGCAAAGCGCCATTTCAAACTGTGACACGTGAAGGGGAAGTGATTCTGCCTTCAGATCATGAGGGAATGCTGTACTTACCAGCAGGAAACTTTCTTTGAGCTTCAACTTTCTAAGTTGGAGGCGTGTCATGACTGTCAATCATGTGTAATATATTTGTATATAAATATATTGACAGTACAATTTAGTCTGTACATATTTTGTGCAATACTGATGAAAAATAACCATAAAACTCATCAGAAAATAGTTTAGTAGAACAAGAATGACAAAATCAATAGATAAACCATCAATTATATATTATCTAAAAATAACTGCTTAAAAAGCTTATTGTGTTTGTCAATGAATGAAAAATAATGATATTTACAACTTCAGTGTTTGTATGTTGTTTTTTCCCCAGAACGAATTGATAGCCTGCAAAATATCAACCACTGTTTTAACATTGTCATTCACTCAGATGTTACAAGATGAAACTGCATTTTATATATACATATTATATATATATATATATATATATATATATATATATATATATATATATATATATATATATATATATATATATATATATACACATACATACATACATAGGATGTTAATTTACTAAAAGTTAAGGACAAGCATGCAACATAACATTGGGCATGACAATGTAGCACATTTGAATGCTTAGCATTCTGCATACTGTTTCGCATGTTGTTCCTTTTAAGTAGTTTGCAGTGTGTACGTAGTATGCAGTATGTAAGCTAATACTTTATTTTAAACACAGCCACAGAAAGAATAAAAGAATATGGTTTACTTACAGGTTAATGACAGATATTTGAAGAAAATACCACTGTAACCCATATTAAGAATGTAAAACGAGGCTGCATGTTTGCAATTCCACGGCCAAGCATTGACATCTATACTGTGCACTTGTGTAGAATCCATTTCTGGTCTTAGTTCTCCACTATTCAGTTCTGCAGTTCAGAAGAGAACGCCACATGAGAAAGAAGGAATGAGAGGAACTGTTTTAATAAAGTATTCCATCTTTCCATTCACTTCTCACAGCCTCCATGACCCTCCGCTGTCAATCCCAGCCGTGTGCATTTCACAAGGTGAAACAGTTCAATTAAGCTTCACTCTTCCCTCTGAAAACACTTCCTTTCTTCAATTTAAGGCCGCTGATCAACCACAGACTCCTGAGGAGCACGTCTGAAACTGTATTGATGTTTTACAGATGTTTTGAGAAATATTTTTCTAGATTCTCTCTCTCCTCTCAAGCGCAGCGGGCGTATGGGAGTGTGTCCGCTGACACTGTGAACATGTTGTTGTGTGACAAATGTCAGCCAGAAATGTGCTGGAGCAATTAGAGTTTTACATTTGAGCCTTTTGAGGCATGTGCTGTACAGCAGTTATGGTGGTTTAATACAAATCTTTTATTATACACATCTGAACTCACCTCTACCTGCTGCAGATGACAAAAGTTTCATTCTTATGACCTTATACATAAAGTTCCCCATGTAATGTAACACATCTCTAAATAATAGCAATGCAATTTTTCTAACATATTATGTTTTTTTTTTTTTTTTTTTTTGTTTTGTTTGTTTTTTTAAGATGTAATTGAAGTTTCTTTCATAAATGTATCTTAAGTATTTTAAAAATGTATACTGGGAAAATAATTGTTGCAAGGCATTATTGGTAGTTACGTTCGCCTGGCTCTCCAGCGATCCCCTTCACACCCAATTCTAGTCCATTGATTTAAATCTTGCCAGGGCAATTAGATTTTTAATTATTGTGACTATGTATTTAATTATTAGCATTATGACAGTCTTATTTTTATAACTATAACTGTATATTTAAATTTTACAATTGCAAATATATGCTAAAGAAACTGTAAATGGTGTTTGCAAAACTCAACACCACAATTCTAGGGTTTCCAAGGTGTTGCTAAGCTGTTCCGAATGTTTGAAACCCAAGCATTGATATTAAGGTTTTTTTTGTTGTTGTTGTTGTGGTTGTTTTGTTTTTGTTCACTATTTAGCATATCTTTAGGAAGATATTAGTTACATCTGGGTATAATTTGGAAAAATGTAGCAAAATTTGCATTGAAGTATTTGGAAAAACATTGGCAAAAAAAAAAAAAAATGCATTTAAAATTGCTAAATTTTGCCATTATTTTTGATATACTAAGTGAAACAACACAATTAAGCACATAAATGTAATTTTGCTATTTCACCATTTAGATAATGTAATAAATATTCACATCAAAACATATTTAAATGTATGCATTTTAACAAGACTGTAGTGGAAAACATCTAGAAAATATAATAATAAAAATTATTTTTGTATCATATTTTTGTGATGCTTAGAAAAGTGGTCTCAAACCTTATGTAAGTTCTAAATTTCATTGCATGTGAACCTTTTCCCATTATTAGACATAGAAGTTAAATGATATATTATACAACATATACAAACATAGCAGTTCTGCTGAGTCTCTGAGGGTTAAACACCTGATACTTCTATAGAACGGATGCTTACGAATGAAGTAAGAAGTAATTATTCACCTTGTTTAACACTGCAGCCTTGGGCAGCCCATAACAGATCACCTCCAAAACTACTGATGTTCAGTAGTGGTCCTTTACTAGAGAGAAAACATATAAATACATAAATAAATAAACAGAAACATGGTAACTTCACATACTAACTGAAAGTTGAAAACCTACTGGATCATGTGCACTATCCACCAATTATTTATTTATTCATTTACTGTTTTATATTTAAGTAGACTTAATAATTTAATAAACTATAATAATTGACCATCAGAAACATAAAAATACATCAGTTAGATTCATGCATTCATGCAACATCTCTTAAACCTGCTTTTTGTTGCATCCATGTTTATATGATGCATAACCAACTTACTGTATCACTTACTTTCCATTAGCATTTGCTCTCGAACGCACAGACTCAAGGGAAGCAGCAGCAACTACTACAAAGTGATTTTACGCTGGAAAACATGTTTAGCATAAACTCCTGTCTGGTGGCCGTGTGTAGTGTTGCCAGCCATCACACAGCAGAGCTTCAAAGCACAGCACCGGGACACGCCGAGAGCCGCGTGTTTACCGCGAGACCCTCCTGATTCCAACAACAATCCGCAGAGACCACGGCTAGACACAGTTTAGCCTAGCCTGGCCCAGGTTAGAGAAGCGTGCCAAATCAAGTCTGTGACAAGAAAAATGTGACGAGAAATGCATTTGTTACTATAAACATGGAAAAATACACAGGGTTTGTGTATGCAAGATATTACATCAGTGTTTGCATGCTTTTTTTGTAAGTAAACTGGGCCTAACAACTCTAATTAATATGATTTTTCTAAAATGTGTTTTTCTTTAATTTAATTCATTACTGTTATATTAATTTAAACGTAGGCAACCCTAGATTAAAATAAACATAATTTAAGATATAACTCATAATTAAAGATATAATTTAAGAATGTTAAACAATGTATTTTGGGGAAAAAAAAAAAACACTTAAGAACATTTTTGCAAGGCATTATTGGTAGATGTTTGTATGTTTGCTTGGCTCTCCAGCGATCCCCTTCACACCCATTTCTACCCCCATTATATCAATTTCAACATAAACATGACTAGATTTTGGTCAATTTATGTATAAAATAAAAGTGTCCATCTTAAAAGTGTCTTCTTCATAGTGGATTTCATGACCGTTATCATCAAAGAAAGAAAGAAAGAAAATTTCTGGTCTAATATGTACTGTATTAAAAGTATAGTCGTACGTATATATTAAATGTATAAAATTCATAATAAGAGACTCCATCTTTAGAAGTCATCCATATGTTATGGTACACTTTAAAAATCTATAATATAAACGTTTAGCAGATATAATAATTAAAATTTAAAAGACTTTCTCTATTCGCAGAAAGCAAACCAAATATATTAACAACTTCTTTTGTACTCATAGGAGTATTTAAAAAAAAAAAAAAAAATGAAATCTATAAAAATAATAAATAACATGCTATACCTACAAAAGCACACAGTTCTGAGAGCCAAAAGTATCTTTCTTCGTTGAGATCATCCAAAAAGAGCTGTGCATTGTGACAAAATTAATATTGCAAAACATTCATTATATTGTATATGTATTACCAGTACTTAAAAGTGAAAACAGATTTTCCCTGTTTAAATAAAAAAATATATATATAATTAAAGTAAATTAAATTAAATATTCACTCAGGGAAGTATTTTTTAATAAAAATACTTAAAAAGAATAAATAGCATGCTACACCTACACATCCACACAATTATGAGGGCAAATAGAACCATTTAAAAGCAACTATGCATCGTGACAAAATAAAATAAAATAAAATAACTCTCTGGAGATGTATTACTTCTTAGTGGTATGAAACTGTCCTTGACTGTACTTTCTAGTTAAGAGGCAACCCAAAAAACAAGTTTTGTTAACAGCTGTTATCTAATTCCAAGTAAAATGACTGTGATTTGAAGGAAAGCACAAAACTACTTTCTATTTATGTTGAAAAACCCTTCACAACAGTTTATTTGAGCTGCACATCACACACAGAAGTCTTGAGCATCTCTCCACGCCGACTGGAGGAAGGACTCTTACCTGAACAGACTAATGGGAATTGAAAACAAACAGCAAACACCTGCCGTGCCGAGTAATTTTTCAGCAACGTTTAAAAGCCTTCGTCTGTCGAAACGGATTCTGTCACCCGGGATGAAACCGGCTCTGCTGAAGAACACGAGAGAGGCGGTTTCACGCCAGAGAAGACGACGAGTGCTCAGGAGACAAATGTTTCAGTTTGCCATGATCTGAGCTAAAACAAGCTTCATCTTTGTGTCGGCTGCAGCTTCTCTCGTACCGTCTCCCCGGGGATTAATTGGATCTGCCATCCAATAAAAGCAGAAAGAAACCCCAAGAAAATAAATTACAATGATTTCCAGCCTCCTGTCCTCATTTGTCTTATTTCAGTTTGAGAGTCAGACTTAAAACAAGGCCTGTCCTTCTTCTCTCTCGTTCTCTTACCTTCCACATGACCTCGAACGCTGCATACAAGAAAACACACATGCATTCAATGTCACTGTACAATTATTTATTAATTATAGGTTATAGATTATTTGAAAACAACATGAATTCTGTTTACCTTAAAGCCCCGGTTCTCAGAAATAGATAGCATGTCTGTTTTGATGGGTCACATGCAACAGGGGGGAAAAAAGCAAATAATAATAAAAAGAAAAAAGAAAGAAAAAAGAAAAAAAACTTTTTCATAGTTGGAATAGCCAAATAAATATGATTATATTCCACAAACAAATTTTGGAAGAATAAGAAGAAAAATATAACTGAATAAAACGCAATATTTTTTACATTAAATAAAAAAAATCTATATTAAATGTATTACATATAATATATTAATTTATTTAAAGTTGTTTTAATTTATATAGTTATACAATTAAGAAATATATATTTATGTAATTAATATATTCAAATATTTAAAAATATGAAAAAAAAAGAAAAATGCTGAATATAAAAAGTACATACATACAAAGAAATTAAGAAAGAAATAAGATTTAAGCAGATTTGGGTGCTTGTAGTGTGAACAAAAAAAAAAAAAATCAAGACGACCATCCATTAACAATAGGTCATCTTTCAACACAAATGCTCCACAAACTCCATATCAGTGAGCAAATGGCAATCCAGTGATAAGCCGGTATTATCCTGCACTCATGCCAACTCTTCACTGCCTTCTTGTCTTTCTGTCCACAAAACTCCCCAATGAAACGACAAAAGCTGTTTATCTGAACAGGAAAACTAACCATGAGCCCAGAGGAGCAGAGGCTGCTGGGATTCTCTAAGAAACAAAGAGGAAAGTTCAACCCCAGTGAGGATGACCCTGACATCACAGCCCTGGTTGAACTACAGAAAAATCAATACAATTCACATAAATCACTCTTAATTTTTATTTCAGTAAAAACAGAATTACCTGATGCATTGCAATACAAGTTTCTTCAGAGTCTTTTTAATAGTATAATTGAAAAGGTTTTAGAAGTATTTAAAAGAGAGTCAACAAGTTCACTTGGGGTTTGTATGATCAAATGTTATTATAATACATAAATCATTATAAATCATTATACATTTAACATAGATGAATCTATTAATTTTGAATAAAATATATATTCAGTACTTATATTTTTAATTATGTTAAAAAAGATTAAATATTTTAAGGAATTTTATACATTATACATTTATTAACTGCATGACTATTTAAATTATTTTTAAATTTATATATATATATATATATATATATATATATATATATATATATATATATATACACATATATAGATATAGATAGATAGATAGATAGATAGATAGATAGATAGATAGATAGATAGATAGATAGATGGATAGATACACACACATTTTTTAACACATCTGAAAAACAACATACTAGCATGCAGTAAACAGTATGTTAGTTTTCTGTATACATGAATGACCTACTACACTTGCCAAAATGTGCCGTATACAACCAGAAAACATGCATGCCAGAACATATTTCACAACGCAATGCACTCAACTTGACCCTTCATTTCTATTGCAATCATTGAAGCAGAAGTATAAAAAATGTTTTTTTGTTTTTGTTTTTGTTTTTTTTTTAGTTTTTTTTATATCTCTTCTACATAATTATTTGATTGGATGTTACATAAAATGTAATTAAAAAGGTAAAATAACCATTTTGTTTCCAACGTGATCATTATATGCCACATACAAAGTGATGAGGTCATGTGTCAACCAAGATGATTATAATTAACTAAAACTAAAACCATTAAACATTTTCATTACATTACATAAATTAAACATTAACTGAAATAAAATAAGATGCAACTAAAAGAACTTTTAGCTAGTTGCTAAGGGAACATTTATCATTTTCAATTAGTTGATGTACTAAAATAACTTAAACAGAAATAAAAATAAAATACTATTTTTAAATAGCAGTAGTCGATTCTGAACAGTGATCTGATCTGTTTTTATGTGGGGATAGGTTAAATAGTTAACCCATATTCAATTACCACAGAAACCAATTGCATCTTATGCTTTAATTTTTTAGAAACAAAAATGCATGCATAAGAATGTTCTTAAAGTGACCTGATTGCAGTGCATGGTTCAAAGCTGAAATGTGGTGTTTGTATTTTTGTTAAAGCACTTTTTGAGCTTTAATAATGTCTACATTGTTCTTAAGGCACATGAACATTTGGTCATGCCTTAAGGATTTTCACATATCTTAAGTCAACGCTCCTTAATGCATTCATCTCTATGAAGAGAAGCTTCAAGCTACAGCATCGTTATTTTAATGTAATAATAAATATTTGATGAGACTGAAAGTCTGAGGAGGGAAAAATTTAACAAAAAAAAATTAAATCTATACATAAAAATCATAGCAAAAAAGATCAAGTGATAGTAAAAATGTTTCCAAGATGGTTTAATGTGGCCTTCATAAATTAAAAAGAAAAAAAATTTGAAATCTGTCAGTTTGAATAAAAAATAAATCCCTGGGATATAAAAGTGTCTGTAGTTGAAGAAACACCCAATTTGCGAACAAGTGAAAATATGTCTCCATTAAGATATGGCAGGCACAAAGCCTTTTAACGCTGCACTTCTTCAAAAGATCAGTTGTCTGCTTTTGCAAATTCTTACCAGCGAATCCATCTTTGCTCCTGGATAACGGAGTGACATCAAACGGACGGCTGAATGAGACATCAAAGTTGCCTTCATCTTCCTCTGGTCCTCTATACTGCATCCAGAGCCAAAAGTCAGTGGATCGGGTTTTCACCTCACCATCTGCTACCTGCGCATGGATCGAGGAATACGAAGGATGTTTAGCCTTTGAAATTATATTCAATTATCACTTCTTTGAGTATTTTGCTCGGGTTTCACAGTCTAGTTACAAACTCCAGATGTGCGTCAGACAATGCGATTGCAAATGAGAAGAACAGAGACGACTGTTTTTGAAATGAAATGCAAATAGAGAGATGTCTCAGACAGACTGACTGTCAAGGTGTCATGAGGAGGGTAAACACTTCAGTGAGGTACGAGCCACTCTCAGGACGACTGAAAGAGAAATTTACACATATATTAATCTGCCTGAAAAAAGAGCATGAAAGAAACTAAAGCTAGATGAGCTTGAAACACAATATCCATGTATATCATCCACAAATTTCAGCAATATAAACATTCTTTTTTTTCTACACACACTTGCAAAAAAGTACCGTGTCTCATTTGAAACCACATTTATCTCAATAAAAATTGCTCATTTTTTATGCAGTGTTATTTTTTTAGTTTTGCAGCATGTTTATGTTTTTTTATGTTCTCTACTACTACTACTACACGTATTGTATGTATGTATGTATATATATATATATATATATATATATATATATATATATATATATATATATATATACATATTTCTGTGTGCATTTACAGGCCTGTGTGTCAATATTTATTGATACAGACAATGTTTTTGTTTGAATCCCCATTATCTCTTGATATAACATCTTAATAAATATTGATAATTTATTTTTCAGTGTTATTTAATTTAGTTTTGGGGCCTGTTTATCTACTACAAGAAAATGTATTGCACTGAAATAACTAAATGTATTATATGTATTGGACTAAAAATGTATGCAAAGCAATCTACTGAGAAAAAAAATAGACTACTACTAAAAAAAAATTTAAAAAAAAATCATAAAATACTGGAACGGTTTACTACATACCACAATAATGACATAAACTTCAAGAAAAATAAATAAATAAATAAATAAATAAAGGGGGAAAAAACAATACAACAATGTAACACAGCAATGCATTCAGTATTTGATTTCTGTCACTGTTTGGATGCTCTTGTATTGGTCAAGCTCTTTTCTGTGCACATTTAAAGGCATGTGCATCAATATTTATTGTTTGTTTGTTTTTGTTTTTTTTTCACTTACAAAACAGTATACTTGCTGGTGGTATCAGATGGTATTTTGATATATAATTTACCAGCATCATTACTCCAGTCTTCAGTGTCACATGATCCTTCAGAAATCATTCTAATATACCGATTTGTGGCTCAATTACTAATAATAGTGCTTATTTTCAATGTTTAAAAAAAAAAAAAAATCTTCCAAACTTTTGACCAGTAGTGCACTAGTGTACTTTTCTGATTACCACATATTTGTACAAGTACAAATAGCAATTAAAATGAAATAATGTACTAGATATTTAAACTAAAATACATACAGTGATGATTTAACTCTTTTGTTTATGTGGACACAGCTGAACATCTCTCAGATGCCTTCTTTTGATAATATTTGTTTTGACTAGTAAAAACACTTTGAAAACTAATAATTTCCAAGGCTATTCTATGTTGCAGAATGACAAAAGAAAGCGTGTTTGTCAAATATGGCAGAAGCAAATGCTAGGCTGCGCCGTGTTGGTCGTATTACTCGAGGTCTTGAACTACTGTAGAGCTTCGTCTCGGTGTGTGAAGGTCACATTTCCTACTCTAATCTTGGAGGAAGGACCCGCTTTGTGCTCCCTTCAACAAACCAATCCCGTTATAGGCCTCCACATCCTCCCAGCAATTTACCTCTGATTAAGCAATTCATCTGCAAGAGTGTTTGTGAGACATGCTTCCCCCAGCGCAGCCGCTCTGTGTGCCCGGCTAAGTCCTGTTGCTTTGAATGCGTCTCCAGAGGGGAATTATCTAGGAGCAGAGAGCCTATGCAGGGAGAAAGGCCAGATTTCACCGGCTTATCTCTCCTCCCCTCCCCGATCCTGATGGGGCAGAAAAGGAGGAAGTCTTCAAAAGCCCTCCAGAAAACGCCGGACGATTAAACCTGAGTCCCAATCAATTTAGCACCTTTGCTGGACAGAGAGCGTCGAGAGCCAAACGGCTTTCCTGAGGAGAAACTACACCTTTCCCAATCCGTTCGGGCAGGTGTTCTGGATTTCAGGGGGTTTGAAGTGCTGCTCCGTTCCAAAACCTAGTGAGCTGACTACATGGGCAGCTTTAAAGGGGTAATTTGCACAAAAATGAAATTATTCATGTCGTTCCAAACCTGTACTTTCTTTCATGGACTTTCTTTGTGTTTTGTCCATTCAGTATAAACTGTCAAGTCAAAGTCACATTGTATGAACAAAAATAGATCAATTAAATCAGAATTTTCATTTTTGGGTAAACTATCCTTTTAAGGCATTGTCAGTGCAGTCTGTTACAAAAGTGACATAAACTACTGGTCAAAAGTTTGGAGTAAATTCAATTTATTTGATTGTTTTCAAAAGAAGTCTCTTCTGCTTGCCAAGGCTGCATTTATTTGATTTTAAAAATGCAGTGAAAACAGTAAAATTTTCAAATATTATTACAATTTAAAATAACTGTTTTCGATGTGAATATGTTAAAATGTAATTTATTGCTGTGATCAAAGCTGAATTTTCAGTATCAATACTCCAGTCTTCAGTTTCACATGAAAAGAAATCATTCTAATATGTTGAGACTTCTTTTAAAAGCATTAAAAAAACTTAATTACTGTATTTTGAGACATTTCTAACTGCCTTACATGGTAATAAGTAGGCAGTAGACAGCAAGGTGGCTCACTAGGGTTTGGAAGCCAATGTGTGAAGGTTTTGTTCAATGTTGTAATCAAAGTGCTTGAGAAAGTTGAGGAATTCTTCAAGAATTTTGAAAGAACTTTGTTCTGCATGTCTTTGTGCATTACATTTAAGAAATAATAGTTCATTTGGCTTATTGAATCATCAGTCAAAAGGATCAAAAGACATTCAGCCTTCAGAAGACATGAATTCCAAGATGCTACAAGTAATATTTTCCACTTCATGGGCTCATAAGAAGATTTATTTGATCTCTTGAAATAAAACAGCTCATTATATTATGAAAACACACAGTGCTGGAACTTCTAGAACTCAAAACATCCTCAAAAGTGACCAGTAAGCATTCACTGAAAGACACAAAATTAGATTAGTCTAGACTTAACCTGGACCGTTTCATGTCTCTGTCTCAAAGATCTTGTTATTTTATGTAAAAAAAAAAAATAAAAATAAAAAATTGTCAAAATGTTCAGACTGACGAACAATGGCTTTTTATGACATTTTTGGCCAAAATTGTCAGTGCACATGCATGCATATATATCAATATATTTACATATTCATACATATGAATACACATCAGTATCAACCATAGCGGCTGGCCAGCAATCGGTAGTAGAAAATAATAAAATATCTAATAAATAATAAAATAATCAGACCAAGTGGCATTTTTACAGAAAGCTTGCACAGCACACTTTAAGCAAAGAGTTTCAAAAACAAATTCCTGCCAGCTTTTCAAACGAGTGGAAGAGAAAAGTACTAGTTGTTTACAGGCGTGGAAGTTTTGCCCTGCGAGACTGTAGCATGAAGCAGCTGCTCTGCTGCCAACATCAATCATTATGAGACGCCACAGGGACACTGGCACTGAACACACCAGATACTTGTTCACGATGAAAGACATTCAAAGCTTCTTTGCAATAAACACATACACACACAAACTGAGCTCTTACTCACCCATACAGCAAAATATTTTTTTTTCTCTTCAAAATATATTTGAAATGTATAGTAAATGTGTGTATTTTTATTAAATAATAAAAATTTCAAAATAATTAAATTACAAAAAATTAAATAAAAAATACAAAAAGCTTTAATGCATTAAAGTAAGAAGTTAAATCCATATTTTCGATTCTCAGTAAATGTACATGCACTAATGTGACTAAATGCATCCCTGAATGTTCTGTAAGTTGCTGTAGTCACTGTAGTCCGCTAAATTAATAAATTTTGTTTACACAAGCAGATACAGTGTACAAAAGTGGTCAAAATGGTGGAAAAAAAGCAATTATTTTCTGTTATCACAAAAAAAAGACATTGAACAATATTTAAAATATTGTCCAAATATACATAAAATATATTTTAAAAAGGTAAAAAATACATTCAAAATACATACATTTAAATACATCTTAAAATATATATTAGCAATATGTTTCTCTGATTTATCTTATATATATATATATACGTTTGCCATATTGACTGTTTAAATTTCTGTGCTGCAAACATTTTCTGAATCACCAAAGTTGCAAGAGTCTGTCTTTTTGCTTGCGTGTGAGAAAGCGAGAGTGTGCACATATATTTGTCTTTATATAAATCACTGACATGTTGTGATCAATGGTTAGTAGTGAGGGAACAGACAGCAGTCTAAACTACACCGTTTGTAATGCATTTCACAGCATAACAGCAGAATACATGTAGCATTATTTGTTTTTAGAGATATTGGATACAAGTTATTGTTCAGGGAGTTGTACAGCTTTGGCTTTGATTCAATATTTAGAAATGTTTCCCATAAATAGCAACTGTATTGTTATGAAGACCATAAAGGCACCAATCCCTTCAGCGAACAACTCAGTGAAACATGGAAATGAGATATACAATAAACAAAAATATATAGTGTTAGCACTAGATTGTTTTACCTTTTCTTAAGTAAATATGAGTGGCGGTTACTCACAGAAAACTCGACGCACGATGCTGGATGGTTTCTCATGATCTTGAATGAAAAAAGTCCTGCACCTCCAGAGAGTCCTGTTTTATTAAGAAAAAATGTATTGTTAACAAAAGCAGTAGCACGAAACATGATTTGAGGAATCATTCAGTCAAAATGAATAATTTGAAATGAAATTATGACATAAATTTTGTAATTATGAAAATTCTGACATACTAATTGATAATTGTGAAATAAAAAATAAAAGTCAGAATTATGAGGAAAAAATCAAAATAATGAGTTAAAAAGCTGCAATTATGAAATAAAAACTCAAAATCTGTCATAATTATGAGATTGTCAAAATTCTGATATAAAAAGTCAAAATTATGAAATAAAAAGTTGAAATTATGAAATACTGTCATAAACATGAGACTGAATTATGAGATAAAAAAGACAAAATTATAGCCCGGTTTCACAGAAAGGGCTTAAGCCAGGATTAGGCCATAGTTAAATTAGGACATTTAAGTAATTTGTATTAACGTGCATAGAAATAGAAAAAAAAAAAAAAAAAACATTACTAGTGTGCTTTTTGAGACAAAACAAAGGCACTGATATATTTTAAGATCAGTCAGTGCAAGTTTCTTTCAGCTGAAACAGTTCAGACTTACATTTTAGTCTAGAACTAGGCTTAAGCCTTGTCTGTGAAACCGGGGGTATAAATCAAAATTGTGAGATAAAAAGTTGAAATTATGAGATAAAAATGAGTTTTATTATGACTTTTTTCGTATGTGGTGGGAATAAACTTCTGTAGTGGTGATTCTTATTTTACCTTCTTTTATTTTCCCAGAATCCCAAACACTCTTTTCTATGAGACTACCATTGGCACAGAAAACATGATAAAAGCCCTGGAGGAGGAATTATACATGTCTAGAGTGCAAATGCTGCTGGATGATGCAAATACTCAACTTAAATGCTTATGGGCAAATAGTACTAGTGATGTTTAACTTAGCAAGCACTACAAACTAGAGAATCTCTCTAAAGGAGATGCAGGCCTTCTTGTCACGATTGCATATTGTTAGTATGTGTGTGTAGTTATCAGAGTTATGCAACATTAGATGGTCTGTCCACTGTTACCCAGTATTCCCTGCTGCAATCACATGTGTGTGGTCCAAGATAAAAGACATCAAAGCATGCAGCACTAATTCCACAATAATGAAAGCAATATCTTAAAAGCTATGATGCACCGCATAAAAAATCGATACGTTTCATTTTCATGTCACGCAGCATTGCTCATTATGTCACACGCTGGGAGAAATTCACAGTGAGTTTGATACGAGAGAGAAACAGTGGCAAGAATTCAAAGATTCAAAGAGGGAAGAAATCAAGGTCTGAAAAGACTGAACATGTACAGCAGCCCCCAAAAAACTATTTTAACACTCTAGTCTCACTTAAAAATGTCTGAATGTCATTATAAAACATAATAAAATATCAAACCAAATGCTGCAGGAGCTTTTCAGAGCTAATACACATTTCTAGTCTTATCTTACAGCCTCATCACTCGCAATCTTTCATCAAAATTTAATAACTCTGAAATAATATTCCTTTTCAGCTGTCACCAATGTTAACCAATAACCAAACAGCTACTTAAGCTGGTGTTAATGTAGCCTTTCTGAAATCTTGACAATTAATCAGTAATTTAATGCCGCTTAACGTTAATTTTAATAAAGGTTACGGCAATAATAGCAAATTAGAAAAAGAAGGGTTACCACTGGGATAAATGCTCTGGAGGGTGAACTTGACCTTTCAGCTTTGCATCAAGGGAATAAATTACATTTAAAATGCATTAAACTAGAAAAGAGATATTTTAAGATTGTAATGATATTTCACAATATTGCTGTATTTAATGTATTTTTGTTAAATAAATGCATCCTTGATAAAAAAAAAAAATTTAAAAATTTAAAAAATAAATAAAAAACGATCCCAAATGCTTTGATTTTAATATCTGTCCTGAACTGGTGTCATTAAATACAGATTTCACTAAACAAAACAACAGTTCTCGCACTCTTTAGCCCTTTTTACAGAACACTGGAACCACAAACTACCAGACTCCCCTCACTGACCCGAGAACAGCTCAGAAACAGTACAAATGATAATGTCAATACAAACCCCTCCATGCTGAATTATTCATCCAGTCTCTCATCTACTGTGGTCGAGCAGGTTATCAATCACCTTTAAACAAGCTTAAAAACGCAAACCAGCACAGGTTTCATTACAAAAGACCATTTATCAGGTTAACTCGGCTGGTTGTGGAACTAATCAACTGATTAAAGGCTGATCGGAATGAAAACACAGCAGTATTTGATCAGCTGGGTCTTTATATGAATTTATATGTGTCCTGTCTATGGAAGCATGTTTTGGTAAATCAGAATTATAAAATTAAAAAAATTGAAATTATGACAAAGATTCAAAATTATGACAAATTTAAATTTTTAGAAAAGCCAAAATTCTGACATACTAAGTCATTATTAAGAGAAAAAGGTCAGAATAAGACATTTACATTTAGTCATTTTGCAGACGCTTTTATCCAAAGCGACTTACAATTGGGGAATGTATAAAGCGATTCATCCTAAAGAGGCAGACAGACACAGGAAGTGCTCATAATACCAAGTTTCAGGCATTGATCCAAATAATTACAAGCTAGAAAGGGAAGGAATAAATAAAGAGAAAGTTATTTTTTTTTTAGGATGAAGTCAAACAGTGTCAAAAGAGATTTCAGCTGTTGCTTGAGAGTTGTCAGGGAATCAGCATTCCAGATTGGGGTGGGAAGATCGTTCCACCAGCCAGGAACAGTGAATGAGAATGATCTGGAAAGTGATTTTGTGCCTCTCTGTGATGGTACCACGAGGAATCGCTCACTAGCGGATCTCAGGCTTCTGGAGGGAATGTAGATTCGTAATAGTGAGTGAAAGTAGGCGGTGGAGGAGTAAAAAAGCCCAAAAAAAGAAAAAGAAAAAAAAACACTTACATGGTCCTTCAGCCACTAACACTTTGTTAACACTCACTAACCTGCAACCACACTCACAGTCGTTTCTACCGGCCCTTGAGTAACACCTACAGAACTCTATGCTGACCAGTGCTGTCTGTATCGTGCTGCGGCTGCTTCATGCTCCCCGCTGGCTCACAGATGCTTCTGCTTTCAGAAACACACACACTCATAAGCCCAAACATACAGACACATCCTCACTGCAGGCCCTTGACGGCTACCTGAAGTTCATCACCCCTGCCAGGCCGACCGACGCCAGCCTTTAGCACCATATGGTAAATCACGTTCACACTGTGCAGAGGCAGAATGACAGATTTAGCGCAGCAGAAACAGAAACATTCTACAGTAATGGGATATTAGATGTGGAACCGTCAAATATCCAATAGCGGGTCAGTGAACTGGCCTTCTGGTGAAGTATAGATAGCGCACGGCTGCTGCTCCAGAAAAACTGCTGGGCAAAACAGCATCTATCTACAAAGTCCCTCGCAGGAGGCGTTTGTTAACCGTCTGCAGTGGCAGCCTTACAAAGACTAGAGGGGAGAAATGGTTACACAAAACCTCAAAGACAGAAATAGCTTCTGATGGAACATATATAATTCTGGAGCGGTGTATAATGTAATATTTTTGCATTATTACTGTATCTTTTTTAAATAAGCTGCAGGGAAGGTTGTTAAATGAACGGATAAAAAAATACAGTGTTTTCATGAATCTGTTCATGAAGGACAGTAAGAAAACACCTAGCAACTGCATAGCAACATTAGCAAACCTTAGCAACTACATATACTGTATATTTAGATGTAACATTCTGGCAACCGACAAAAAAAAAAAAAAAGGTTTTGCATGCACAAGCAGCATTTGCTTTATAAATATAAAATCAAAGAAGGTTTGCATGTACATTCAGCATTTTCTTTATAAAAATCACACGTTTTGCATGAACAAGCAGCATTTTCTTAATAAATCTTAAAAAATCACACAAGTTTTGCATGCACGAACAGCATTTTCCATTTAAATATAAAATCAAAGACGTTTTGCATGCACAAGCAGCATTTACTTTTATAAATATAAAATCAAAGAAGTTTTGCATGCACAAGCACCATTTTTGCATGTATAAACAGCAAAAACTGCATAGCAACAGCCTGGCATCCACCCAAAACACACATTTTTCATGCACCAGGCGAAACACTTTTCATTTTCCTCATAAAACATAAAATTCTAGTTTTTAACATCAATTACTCTCTCTAAACTCAAGTGCAATATAAAACTGTCAATTTTCTGCTTCATCCATTTTTCCAATAGCAACATTTTGGCAACCACCCAAAACACACAAGTTTTGCATTCAACAGCAGCATTTTCTTCATAAAACATGAAAACATCTAGTTTTAACATCAAGTATTGTCTCTATAGAATCTTGTGCAATACGAAACTGCTAAAGATCCATTTTTTAGTTCGAAACTTCTCTGAAAACCACTTTTTAAATCTCCGACCTCTCTCTCTTCCTCATTTCGCTCTTTCATTTGATAGGACAAATGGGTAGATTAAGCAGTGTGCTCTGCAAATGTAAATCAGCCCTGGAAAGATCAAACACAGAGGCGGTTTCGCCCATCGGTCCACAGCGTTTAACTCCATATCTGAATTGAGAGCGTTACAGTGATTCCTCATAAAATCCTCCAAGAATTGAGAGTGAAATTTGCCTAAACACTCCTCTATCTCTCCATCACATTATCTTTCTCTCTCTCTGACTGTCTGAACCCACAAAACTGATGAAATTGTCATATATTTCTACAGAATGTTGGGAAAAATAAGCATCACTTTCTGTTGCAAAATAAAGCAATGCAATAAAATAAAATAAATAAAGCATAATTTTAAATAATATATATATTATTAGTATTATTAATATAAAAAATATAAATATATATATATATATTTTTTTTTTTGCAATGCTATACAATAAAAATAGGCATAATTTTAAGTTTTGCAATGCAGTGCAATTAAATTAAATTAATTTTAAGTGTTTTTTTTTTTTTTTTTTTTTTAAGGTCCAAATCTCACTATTAACAAACAATTAACTATGACTTTTGCCTCTGTAAACTCCTAATTTGCTGCTTAGTAATAGTTAGTAAGGTAGTTGTTAAGTTTAGGAATTGGGTAGGATTAGGGATGTAGAATATGGTCATGCAGAATATGTGCTTTATAGGTAACAGCCAATATGTCAGTAATAGGCAAGCTAATAAGCAACCAGTTAATAGTGAGAATTCGTCCCCATACAAAAGTTTTTTATTTTTTATTTTATTTATTTATTTATTTTTATTTTTTTGCAATGCAATGCAATAAAATGCAATAAAATGCAATGCAATAAAATAAAATAAAATAAAATAAAATAAAATATGAACAACTCCTAGCATCAGGGCGACAACCTTTGCACGACTCAAGCACTGTTTACTTGAGAAAATGTAAAAATGTACTTTATTTTGCATGTGCACACATATTATTCCTTTCATTTGACACTTAAATAAATCAAATATAATTTTTTTTTCCCCTCGGCAGACTGCAAAATAAGGTGCTTCTGTATTTAACCATTCATTATAAATGGAAACGGCACACCAGCCAAAACTCCATCAGGTATTTCTCATTCGCTTGCGCACAGCACAGAGAACATAGACTAATGCCTGCTGAAATATGAGCTATGAGATCCTTTTTATTAGGCGCCTGTCTGAAATAATTTACCTCTCTCTTTCATGAACTTTTGCTGTGCTTAACCACCGCTGCAAAGAAAAATATAGCAAGTCGTTAAAAATCTGTTACAAAAAGTGGCTGTAAAATGAAGGCTTGACCACTGAAGAATACAGGGCAGCGGAGGTCCTGATTTCATGTAAATCTGAGAATAACCCACTCTCATGCCTCGTAAAAATGAGAGCAGGTAGTGAATATTCAGCTGTGTAATTGCTTAGTCAACAGACGTGGTTAAAAGGAATATTCTGCCATCGTTTGTATGTGCATTTTGTAGTCCCATGACATCATAATTTTGGAGAAAATAAATATAAACAAATGTATTTTTTTATATTTAAATATAAACAAAAAAAATGTTTTGCTTCATTAGTAATTTTCTAATTATTATTAATAATAATAAAAAATTATTTCATATTGGTTGAAGTGGAAAACTCAATGGCACTTTTATTATGTTTTATATTATTAAAAAATAATAATAAAATCCCATGACATACTATTCTTTGGGAAAATAACAGCACAAAATCTGTAAGTATTAGCAATAGATCTGATGAATATATGATGCACATCTTGTTTGATTGAATTACAGAAATCGGCATGATATGAAAATTTCAAACAGGCCACAATTTCTCCAGTTGGAATAATTTACCATCATTGATGAGATCCTGCAAGATTTAAACAAAATATACTTTATTCAGTAAGTATAGTAATATTAATGTACTAGTAGCATACTTGTAAGTTTACTATTTCAATACTACTTGGTATTAAATTGTCCCATGTTTTAGTTCATACTTTTAAATATACTTCAAGTGTAACAGTAGTAAACTATTTGAGTTCACAACTAGTACTGCAACTATACTACAAGCGAACTTAGATATAATGATAGCGTACTAGTTAAATACTTGAAGCACATTTTTTAGCTTATGAAAGTTCACTTTGAAGTATACTCTCAGTTAACTACTAGTTAAGTCATTTTTATACTGCAAGCATACGTGTAAGTAAACTAGCTAAAAATTTATATATTTTTATTTATAATTTTATCTGTTTCTGTGTGGGATATTATCACTGTGTACCAATAAAATCAGGTTCAGTTCAGCATATGTTTTATTTACTATAAACTGTATGAACAAGTATTTAATAGGCTACTCGATAAAAAGAGAAAACACAACTACAAGACAAATATACTTTAAATACTTAATTATACTTATAAGCATATCTCAATTAAAAGATTGAGCACAAGTGTACGGCAAATATGTTTAGACTTTTCTGTCAGTAAAATCAAGTATAAGTGTAATTTGAAGCATATTTCTGAGAAGTACATAAAAGTAGATTGAAAGTATACTCTTTATTTTCAGTTTAAAAGTAATCTACTAACAGCACACTTGAATAAATGTTTTTGTAAGGGTCTTTATCCAGTTGAAAATCTGATCACAACGTATGTCAGATTCATGCTGAAATACAGAATATTCTTTGGGTTCACAAACCTTTTAGTGTGACTGTAGAAATGGGAAGGAAACCAAAACTGGAGACAGGCATTACTGGTGAGAAAAATGAACAATGTGAAACAGAATTTGAGTAAATATACAGTGCTATATCCTTACAAAAAGTTCTGTGGCATTGCCATGGTAAAGTGATGTATCATCAAATAATACTGTGGAAATATGTCCAAAAAAAAAAAAAAAAAAACACATTAATACCATGGTACTTTTTGTAAGTAAAACAGAGAGCTGCTGGAGCGGATATGCTGATTTGTAATTCTTCATGGCCCAAATCACTAATGTCCATTCAGCACTTACATGCTTCAACAGGCAATTTATAACAGGTAAGAGTGTGCTTTAATTATTCTTACTCTGTGAAAATTCTGTCTGATTGCTTTTTCCTCTGATCCTTATAAAAACATCTTTTTGCCTATTACCCAATTAAAATGGGGCTAAGAAGTTGAACAGCGAAACGTACGAGGAGCCCCGGAGGATTGTGTCCACCTATGAAAACTGCAACTGGATTTTAGAAGATTTCATTTGGATTTAGACTTCATGCTTCATAGTCTATTCTGTGGAGACTGGGCTGCTTTGAGTCTAATTTCAGACCACTAAGAAAATTATTTTCCATACTGCTGAATGTACTGTAGTCTGAAACGTTTGAGGCTAAGATTTTGTTCTGGCTTGTCAAGTTTTCCCACATGAAACAGGACATCTAACATTAATCTTAAGTGAATATATTCTTCCTAAACACTAATAGCAAGTAACTTACTATAATTTTGTCATGTCATCGTGTGCCTGGATCTGCATATGCAATGCAATGCAATGCAATGCAATGAAATGAAATGAAATGAAATAAAAAAAAACTTACAAAATAAAATAATAGCATAATTTTAAGTAAAATATAATGATTTTGCAATGCAATATAATAAAAAAAAATAATAAATAGAGATATTTTAAGTAAAATATAATTTCTTTTTTGCAGTGCAAGGCAGTTTAATTAAACTGAATTTAATTTTTAAAAATCAATTGAATAAAATATGTTAAATAAATAATCAAATATCAATAAAATAATACAATACAATTAATAAAAATAGGAGTAATTTTAAGTAAAATATAATTTCTTATTTTTTTTATAAAATAAAACAAAATAAAATAAAATAAAAAGAAATGTATTAGAAATAAAATAGCCCCCACTTAAATTAAAATATAATTTCTTTTTTATTATTATTTTTATTGAAGAAATTTAACCTGTGCATGTTTCTGTGAGATTCACCTGTTTCTAAATCACAGTCAGTTCAGTGAGGTAATATGTAAATGTCCAAGCACATTTCCGCAGCTTTACCTATTCCCCTATGATATCCTTGGCAAATTTGTCTTAAATGTGCTTGACAGGAACATTAACCTCAATGTCAAGGCTCAGATTCACTACATGCAGTGAAAATATGCCTGAGACGAAAAAAATCACCCCATTTAAATAATAAATGAGAGTCCTCGCTCGACCTTTCTCCTCAGGTTGCAGGAGGTGATGTATGGTGCCCTGGCGGGGACATGCGGTACGGCTGGCTAACCCTGAACTGAGGCAGTCAAAGGAAGCTGATGAAAAGCTAAGCTGAAAGAAGCATGTCCTCTGACAAAAAGCCTCAAGTCTGAGTGAGATCGACTTTATCTCCTACAAGTAGGAACATAGTAGTTCGGAAAGGAACTGTGGCGGTCAGACACCAGATTAGTAAGAGAGAGTGACAGAATTTAAAAGGACCAGGTTAAAATAGGTTGGTTGATCTTTAGTATTTTCAGCCGCTGCATCACTGTACCTTGCCACAATCACAGTACTTGCAAAGAAAGTGAGTGTAATCAAATGACTTTAGTTGGAGCAGTCCATCTCCCATCATGCATCTGGAAATCAAAGCTTTTAAAGTCAATGATAAAAAGCCGTTTGCAACCCAATTTACTTCCAGTCTGACATATTTTCAAATGAAACAGGAAAAAAATAGGTGAGAATCAATTAATTAATTAATCACAATAAAAATACAAATATAATAAAATAACTGAATAAAGTCACTTTTTATTCTTTTTTATTCTTTTTTTATGTTCTTGTCTTTTAATAATTGTCCAATTAATATAATAATAATAATAATAATAATATCACATGAAAATAAAATAAATAAATCAATAAAAATGCATGCATAATAAAATTATATAATTAATAAGGTTGAAGTGTTGTTTTCCTTAGATTTAACTCCAACTCAACACCATTTTAAAAATTATTTAATGAAAATAAAATAAAACAAAATAAAATAAAATTTCTTATAATGCAATGCAATGCAATGCAATGCGACGGAATGCAATGCAATGCAATGCAGTGCAACACAATTAAATGAAATACAATGCAATGCAATGAAATGAAATAAAATACAATGACATGCAATGAAATATAAGTTAAAATAGGATTTACTTTAGGGGAAATAAAATTTCTTATTTTTGTATAGGTGAAATACAGCCTGTGCAAGTTTCTTTGAGATTCACCTTTTTCTAAATCAGATAATATGCAAACATCCCAACACACTTCCACAGCTTTACCTATTCCCCTATGAAATTTGTCTTAAATCAATGTTATTTACAACTGTAAAATGGTGTTCAACAAGGACAAAAACGGGTGAGAATTAATTTCATCCATAAAGATTTAATTGGACTGTGAAAAAATGCTGTTTTATACCAGATCAGAACGAGATCTGAATGTTATTTTTATACAACAACACCTAAACTTTGACTACTGCTGAACATTATCCAAAAGTTGCACGACCTTTGCACAAAGTTATTTCAGAAGCACAGAATTTTGATGAAAGATGAATCATTCTCAATAAAACTAGAAACATGCATTAAGAAAATAAGCCCATTATGATTTCACATTGACTTTTAAGTAAATAATGACTCATTTATAAGTACTGTATCATTTAATAACAGTGTTTTTGTCATTCATTCGCCGGCACCGAAACCTTGCATGTCTTTTTATGGTCTACCACCTGTTCTGCGAGTGTGTTTTAATTAAACTCTGTTGGCATTTGTCTGACATTGAGTTATAAAGGACCCACCGTTCACTACAGTACGATTCCATATTGATAAATAAATAATGAAAGCGTCCGGCTGCATATTTCTCTCCTTCTCCCAGCTAACCTTTGAGCGACAGTGAAATGTTTCTCTAATCACTCATTACACTGCTCAGTATTGAATTTCTGTTGCATCGCTCTCGCTTTGCATAGAGGTGGCCAATTAATCTAAACCCCTGACCGCAGCCCACAAAGACGATACGAGACAGAGAGACACTGGCTAATGTGATTAATGCGGTGTGGGCCGCCCGCGAGGGGTTTGGGTGACAACGTCCGGCTCTCTGAACATCACATGGCCTAATGCCGCCCCTTAAAACCTCGTCCAACCAGGTGCATGAGATGTTAAGCTGCTTTTTGTTAAGAGCTTCACACAATTTGGAAAGTGTTTCATTAGGATAAAATTAGCTCTTTGTTAGGTGGAAGTGAAAACACCCCTGTGCAGTTGTCACGGAACGACTTTAATTGCATGTTTTAACAATGCCTGTTTAACATTGCAGAGGCCGCGGATAGCATACACTAATTTAAACTGTCTGGGGTTAATGACTTCATTAGTTTAAATGCAATGAGCTTTAATCATTTCCAGCTTGTCGGACCTCGCCATCGTTCTGCTTTGGTGAAAACTGAATTCACTCAATGCATTTGCTTAACACTAACTGGACTTTTCCAAACAACAGTTCCAATTATTATTATTATTATTATTATTATTATTATTAATATTATTATTATTAAATTAATAGCATAATATGAAATAAATAAATGAATCAATAATAATAAAAAATACAAATATACTAAAAATAATATAACACACATCACGTTTTATTATTTTTTGTTCATGGCTTTCTAATAAATTTCCAATTAAATAATACTGATACTAATAATACTAATAACAATGATACTAATAATAACAATAGTAGGCTAGTAGTAGTAGTAGTAGTAGAAGTAGTAGTAGTAGTAATAATAATAATTATAATAATAATAATAATCTAAAATTAAAATAGTGAAATGAAAACTAAAAATGTATTAATTAGTAATGATAAAAATAATACAAATATTATAAAACATTAAATAATTATTGTATTTAAAATGGGTTTTGTTCTTTACGCTAACCAACTAAATGTAACTTTTTTAATTCTTTTTTATGCTTATCTTATTCTTGACTTTATAATAATTTTCTATTTTATTATTATTATTATTATTATTATTATTATTATTATTATTATTATTATTATTACTGTTATTGTTGTTGTTGTTATTAAATTAAAATAATACAATTAAATAAATAATGATAAAAATACAAATATAACTAAATAATTTAATAAGGTTGAAGTGGGTTTTTTGTTATAATAATAATAATAATAATAATAATAATAATAATAATATAACATAAATAATATCATTAATAAAGCTTAAGTGTCAGAGATTGACCACAGCAAATTTCTGAATGTCTGCTGCATGTTTCTATTAAATAAATAAATAAATAAATAAAAATAACACAAACATATTCAAAACATTTTTTTAAAATAAAATATAACTTTCAGTCCAAAAACTACTGCACAACAGGAATCGTGTTAAATGTTAAAAGCAAAATTTAGGTTTACATGTTAAAAAAAGCTTTTGAGGCTGCTGGGAGAGATATTGTCCTAAAACAACAATCATTAACATTCAAGCAAACATGCTAGCTAACTCTTGTTGACATTCATTACCAACCAAGGGCATGAATGGCCATAAATCTTTCCAGCCTTGACAACCAGCTCCGTTGTGCCATCTCTAACGTACGTACCGACATCTTATAATTAAAAGGTGGAGAAAAACATTCCATTAAAAGGATGCGCATGTAGCGCGTTGGCACTCCGACGCCGTAGATTTAAAAGGGTCAATTACAAGATGCACAGCACAGAGCGAGAAGCAGCAAACCATTAGCAGTCTGGCACCATCTGTTCTTATAGCAGGACGTCTACATGCTTTGATGCTATAAAACCCTAGTGTGTTTTTTAAGGGTTGTGGTGCTGAGTTAGCGCTGTATGCCATAAAACCACACGGCGGAGGAAGTACATTGAAGGAAGAGACTTTAATAGACTACAGGACGGAGGCCAAGACAAAGTAAGATTGAGGAATTGGAGATCTGACAGTCGGCCTGTTGCTGTGGATTCGGTCATTCCTGAAATACTGGGTAAAATACTAAACTCATATTAGATGGTTTACTTTTATCACAATAAAATTTAGAATTTTAAATTATTTCATTTCTAAAATCTGATTATTTATTAAGAAATATTACAGATGTTTCTTTATTCTTTATTAAATATTACAGATGTTTCTTTATTTGTTTCTAATTTCTTTATTTTATGTTTTAAACTAACACAAGCCAGTTCCTTAAAGGAATAGTTCACCCAAAAATGGAAATTTGCAGAAAGTTTGCTCACCCTCAGGCCATTCAAGATGTAGATGAATTTGTTTCTTCATCAGGTTTGGAGAAATGTAGCATTCCATCACTTGTTCACCAATGGATCCTCTGCAGTGAATGGGTGCCGTCAGAATGAGAGTCCAAACAGCTGATAAAAACATCACAATAATCCACAAGTAATCCACACCTCTCCAATCCATCAGTTAACATCTGGAGAAGCCAAAAGCTGTGTTTGTAAGAAACAATTCATCATTAAGATGTTTTAACTTTAAACCATTGCTTTTGGTCAAAATATGAGTCTATGAGCTGTTTTGTACTGTATTGGCTTGTAAACGGTGCTTGATCTGTGCAGATTTCTCTCCTGATTCAGACCAGACCACTTTTTCACTGGAGGAAGCATTATTATGGATTATGGACTCATATTTTAGTTAAAATCGTCTTGATGGATTTGTTTCAGCTTTTGTCTTCTCAATACATTAATTGATGGACTGGAATGGTGTGGATTACTTGTGGATTATTGTGATGTTTTTATCAGCTGTTTGGACTCTCATTCTGACGGCACCCATTCACTTCAGAGTATCCATTGCTGAGCAAGTGATGCAATGCTACATTTCTCCAAATCTGATGAAGAAACAAACTCATCTATAATTTGAATGGTCTGAGAGTAAACATTCCTTTAATGACATCATCCTCCAGAAAGTGACGACCTTTGCAGAAAAAAAAAAAAAACAGCACAAAGATCAGTAGATATAGGAACTGATTCATTTTGTGATGTTTGTTGATTTGTGTTTCTCTAAAACACTAATCAGTTTGATATATTTAAAAAGAAAAAAAAAAAGATGAAAATTAGCTTCAAGTAGATGTCTTCATATCTCTTTATGAATATCCTGCTCATTTTCTTGCCCTTGCATGTAAAAAATGTTAACATTATAATGACTAAAGTGCCTAAGTTCAACCAGAGCACATATCTGACAGTCTGCAATAAGCTTTTGTAGAAATACTTCAAAAGGTGCTGCGTAACAGGAATGACTCGGCAGGACTTCACCGTAACCAATGCAACAGTAGCCTGTACTCATCTGATGGACTGAGATCCACTCCTGAGACTTCTACTAGCCGATGAACCGAAAAACCCTGGCATCGGTCATCCAGGTCTGTGCAGATGTTTACTGCTTCCAACAGAGCAGCTGGCCTTTAAAGGTCAAATAATGTGAGGCAGTGCAGAGTAATTATTACTAACACCTTTTCTTACTTAGGTTTTCCCAGAATGCTGCTATTACTGATGTCAATTATGAAAATGATTATAGAATGAATTCCATTTTAAATGGAACTCTTTAAAATGCCTGAAGAAGGATTTGAATGACACTGCTGTGTGCAGGACAATTTCGACTCTTTAAATGGGAAACGTTGCATCTGATGTGTCAGTAACACAAAAATGTGCATTTACACTTATTAACCTGCCATTAATGAAAACAATGTATCACACACTTTAAAAGACGCACTCATTATCAAAACAACAGCAACATTTAAGGCAGCTCTGACTGACATTTCATTTTTTACAGGACCAAACAATTTGAAGTTCTATTCACCTGTCTACAGTCACTGTACTGGTGTTGCAATAGGTTTGTTTGCAATAGTTATGTTTATAAATGTCACTCCATGTTTGCATAGAATCAGTTTTTATGTTGTGTTGTTGTATATAAATTGCACCAGAGCATGATGCATCATATCAAAGACAAATTCAATCAACACATGCCCTTTGCCACTGTGGCCATCTATCAATTAAAGTCACCATCTTTCACTGAAAACCAATGAGTTTGATGCTGCAAATTGCTGGCGGTGGATTCTTTCACCACTAAATGCAAGACGATAAAAAGAACAAAGATACAAAATAAAAAGCTTTACCATATTTTTGAGGGATTTTTGGAGAGGGATACACATTGCAGTGCAAGATATTTTTAAAAATGTAATGCCTCTTTTGGGGGCTTCTTAAAATTATGCTGTGACAATCACATATATTTTCATTAAATTCCAATGTATTGGTCCTAAATAGTTAACTCTTCCATTGTGTGCTCTTGCACCATTTTTTTTTTTCATACACCAACATGCAGACCCACTTTTTCCATTCTTGAAATGCAAAAACTTTTTGTCTAAAAGCTTATTATATTTAAATTCACACACATTGAACATTTGAGCTGGTTTTATGTGCAATATCTATGCTTTGTTGTACCTGTGACGCTTGTGAGCATCAAGCAAATTTACAAGATAATAAAATAATAACATAAACTCCCATTAATATTTGATTTTTCAGTTTGCACTTGCATTGTACTCTCAAAACAATGCTAACACTATGGAAGCCTGTTTCTGCCATGGAATAACATAAATTAAAAGTAATTGCGACATTTTTACATCAAAATTTTGATTTTTTTCAGATTTTTGTCAGATTTTTTCCGAGTTTATATCTCACGATTCAGACTTTTTTCTCACAATTCTTTATCTTAAATTCAGAATTCTGAGATGTTAACTCAGAATTTATAACTCCCAATTCAGATAAGAAAAGTCTGTCCTTTTTTATTTTTTCTTCCATGGCAGAAACAAAAAGTCAGAACTGTGAGATGTAAACTCAGAATTGCAAGAAAAAAGTCAGAATTCTGAGTTTATATCTCACAATTCTAACAGTTTTGTCTCATAACTGTGAGAAACAAAGTCTGAATAGTGAGATAAAAACATTTTTATTCTGTGGCGGAAACAAAAAAACAGAATTGCAACACGTAAACTCATTAAGTGCAGGGGGAAAAGGTCATAATTTGCAATTTTTATCTCGCGTTTCTGACTTTTTTCTCAGAATTGCAAAGTCCTAACTGCGGGATAAGAAAGAAAGAAAAAAGTCACAATTATCTTTTTTATTCCCTGGCTGAAATGGCCTTTCATATAAAACAATATTGTCTCTAGCCACTATAAATAATACATCCATGCAGTGCAATGCCTTGTTTTCTGTCGAAAGCACCAAGTTCATCTTTGTTTGTCCAGATCTGAGCAAAGAATATGACTCAACTCTACATTGGTTCATCAGTGATGGATTCTCTTTGTGACTCTAGGTCTGAATACTGGCGATAGTGTTCAGAAGCAGGTCTTAATCACAGTCCCTGGAGACTTCCACAACTAGACTTCATTCATACAATGCTACCCACAAAGCTAAAGAGTTTCTAATGGGAAGAGTTATAGGATCAATACTGTGATTAGCAAAAGCCTTGTAGCTATTGTGTGTTGTTAGCAATCTATCGTATCAGTGCTGATGCCTGTGGGGAAAGCACACATGCAGCGAGAAGAAAAGGAGGCTCATGGGCTTCACCGCGGCCTATTAGAAACGGCTTGGCAGCAGTCAATAATGAATTTAGCAAGCACGGATTTTCAACAGCACGCTCATTTCACCTTGAGAATATGCAGCGAGAATAAATATTTACATGCAGATTTTGCAAGTTTCCCGGTTGAGCGTGTAACTCTGCGGTAGAGCTTCATTTCTGCAGGTTTGTTAGTTGACGTAATTGCACAGAAGACCTAAAGAGGGCAATGCTCATGTTAGGAGAAAAACTCAATAACTTACCGAGGAAAAACATGACACAAGCTTGATTTGATTCCAGATGAAATCCGCTCCACAAAGAGTCATTTACAGTCAAAGACTGTATTGATTGTGGTTGACCTACGTGTAAGCAAAAGGCTGAATTGACAGCAGTAATTCCCGGAACATGCTTAGAGCATTTTCACTGTTTTGATTTCAGATGTGGCTCTAACTAGTCAAGCAAAGGTCTTATAAAACATTAAGAAATGCATTTTGAATTTAAAACAGAGGAAATGCATCTGATTATTTTCCATTAGAATGGACGATGTGCCAGAACAAACATGCATATTTTTACTCTGATATTAGTAATAACTGTAAATATTGTTTATCATTATGCAGTCCACCACTCCAAATGGGAATCATACAATGTGTTTGCTTGGCTAAAAATAAACATCTCAAGGCAAATTCAAGTGCAAGTGTAGACAACTGTATGCAAACAAAAGCATTTCAGGGAATATATCACATACTGATATGTGATATACATTTAAACTCACATATTGTTTGGACAAAAGCCTCAGTTGAATGTAAATACAAAATCTAACAAGAACACTGACTGAATTTAAGTTGCTGTGATGCTTTTAGGTGAGAGGTTTTGCAAAAACTAAACGAATATTACAATAATATACCCAAATTAACTTAAAACACAAGTGGAAAAGAAGTAGAAACTTATTGTAATTTACAACTAAGTTTTGATATTATCAACATAGACCTAATCAGTATACTGCTAATAATAATAGGGTGAATTTCAGGTTTGTTGATTAATGTTTTTGATAAAATAAAATAAAAAATTGTTTTGTTTTGTGTTGTTTAGTAAGTGCAAAAATGTATTTTATGTATGTATTTTGTGCATAAATTGTATTTTATTACATTATATATATATAAAATATTTAAACATCTTGAAAACAACATGAATTTTCTTAAGATGTTAGGGCTTGTCTATTGAATTAAGGTTGTTAATATATTTAATCTTGAATTATGCTTTTATAATTCAAATAGTTGTCTTGTTTAAAACCTCAATAGATTTGTTAGATTCCTGCTTAAAATAATATTTTGCCAAAGGGGGGTGAAAAATTAAGGTTATTAGTCCAAGTAAAGGATGTTTACATATTTTTTCCCAACAAAAAAGACAATTATTCCACACAGCAGAGTCTTCAGATGTGCACGGGGTTGTAATGAGCTTTTGATCCAATTTCAAAAAAACAGTGAAAACACACAGATACGGCCACTGATATATCATTGCATCCTCCTCATCAGTGTGTCTGTGGTTTGTTAGCGCCGAAGAGCTTACGGGCTTATAGAAGAACTTCCTTCGAGTAGAAGATGATGTAACTTTCCAGCAACAATAATCCTCAGCTGCACCAAAACCTCATGCGCAGAGCGACTGTTTCAGACATCAGCTGGACAGTTTTGAAGAGCACTGCATCAAGAATTAAAGAGAATAAAAGACAAAAAAACACAAGCCAACCGGTTTTTAAGAAGGGTTAATCCCTTTCGTAAGTCATACGTCCATACGCACACAACTCTACACACACTTTCGACTCAATTAGAGGTTTCGGACTGTGACAGGCTGCTGGAATTCATTACTGTGTACCATTACACGCCCATGCGGCTGAGGGATGAGAAGGGCCAATCAATACAGTCAGTATCTGCTGCTTCTAATCTCTGTAGCCTGTGTCAGCGGCACTATCTGTAATAGATCTGCAGGATTATAGAAATTCCTAAGACACTACGCCAGTCGGCCAGGTTACGGGCTTGTCTGCGGCCCGGCCGCTGGAGTTTTGCCTTGGCCTGTGTAGCGTGAGGCGAATGCCGGCGGGAGTTTAACGACCCGGGGATGGAGGACGAGGGCGGATAAGAGCGGAGGGCAGGCAAGCAAAGAGACCATGTAATTTCTCTAATCCTTGTGGCATTTATACCTCCAGTGACAGATAATGAAAATGAAAAATATAAATGGTGGGGAAACTTCCCAAAGCTGAACGTTTTAATCTGTTGCATGCTTAACACAGTTACTTTTCCCGGTCAGCAAGAATCTGAGTGCTGACTCACACGAGACGTCATATTTAGTGCTGTCACAGGCAGTCTAGACTTGCTGCATGAAGTCTGGTCTAGAAAAAGATGATTTGACCAACATATAAAGTAGCCAGCTTTTGCCATTTTGGGGACAGGTGCATTGAACCACCATTGGGAAAAAAAAAAAAAAAAAAAAAAAAAAAAAAAACAGTTGCACAGAAACCACTAAAGAAACTGGCCAGAAATGTGTATCAGACTCAAACTGATTATTTGACACAAACATAATTTAAAGGAATAGTGAAAATGAAAATTTGCTGAAGATGTCCTCACCCCCAGGCAATCTGAGATGTAGATAAGCTTGTTTCTTCATCAGATTTGGAGAAATGTAGCATTACATCACTTGCTCACCAATGGATCCTCTGCAGTGAATGGGTGCCGTCAGAATGAGAGTTGAAACAGCTGATAAAAACATCACAATAATCCACAAGTAATCCACACCACTCCAGTCCATCAATTAAGGTCTTGTGAAGGCAAAAGCTGCATGTTTGTGAGAAACAAATCCATCATTAAGATGTTTTTAACTTCAAACCATTGTTTCTGGCTAATCCATAAAGTCCATAATCCATAATAATGCTTCCTCTAGTGAAAAAGTTGTTGTTCTGAATCAGGAGAGAAATATGCACAGCTCAAGCACTGTTTACATGCCAGAACAGTCTAAAAGAGCATTTTGATGTATATCTTAAATAAAACTATGAATGTCTTTCAAACATTTGATGCAACTAACCTTGCAAATTTTGGTAAATCCAGTGATGCGATTTGTTCAGTCCCAGACTCCTGGAAATCGTGCAATAATTCTGGAGTTTGCAGTCATCACACATGGTTTCCGTTGTTTGTAAATCTGAAAACATGTTGCAGAAGGGCGGCAGTGCAACCACAGACACCTAAGGAAGAAAAACAGCAATAGAAACAATTAGCATAACATTGATATGCATCAAATGCAAAAGCAAATCAAATATGAAAATGTAAAGAACACTTCTTGTTTTATTCTGTTCGTTTCAGGACAATGCATCAGCTCACAGCGTTGAATGCATGTGAGAGGTTGAGTGCATCTTATCGAAATGAAAAGGTAATTTTATATAATTAACTGAAAAATAAGTGTGTGCTGTGAATGTGATAATTAGATCCTTCAAGAGCTTCATACTTTAATGATTATTAAATCATATAGAAATATCAGTCAGAAACAGTGAGTCTGGATAATCATAATTAATGAAGTAGAAATCATTCAGTCAGTCATTTAATAGCACTGCTATTTAACTGAGCTGCAAGTATCTTTGTTACTGTAATATCAAATAACAGCTGCAATTTTTACATCACAATTATAATACATATGTCTATATTTTTATATTTATTTTACTCAGTTGACCTAGATGCATTTTTAATGGATTTTAAATGCTTTTGAGGGAATCACACAGAATAGGATCACATTTGACCCTAAAAACGAGAGAGATTTTTTACACACACACGCACACACATATATAGAGTATATAGTATATTTTTATATAATTATTTTGACAGTTAAGCACAAATCTAATTAATATGTACAGATAAGATACAGATTTAAATAAAACATCATAGTCTAGTAAATAAATGACTGTATTACCATTAGAATCGTCATATTTTTTTGCCTTCAAATACTGTATAAATACTGTCACCATGTATGCATTTCATTATTTATGAAAGTTTCATAAAAACACAAGTGGTTACACTGGTAAAACTAAGATATAAATAAATTAATGCATTTAGAGCCAATTAAAATGCAGAGTACTTAGTAGAGACTTATCTTTAGAGAGTTAGTCTTTGGAGTGGAACATTACTTTAAAACTGAATTGCACAATGTGTTGTACACAATGCACTTGACATCCGGTCCACAATCCTAACTTGGGCCAAAACTGTCCCTTTGCATAAGCACATTGCAATTAGCCTCTCGCTGTAAAAGGTCAGCAAACCACTAAAACATTCAACCATCCAAAACCGCTGTTTTAATCATGCTAACTTACACAAGCTTCCTTCCTCATCTGAATTACTGCTAACATTAAAATGGCTGGCTTTATGTGTCTTCTGACTAAACACCACCAGACAGGGTTGTGCAGATTAACCCAGGGCTAATATAGCCATTAAAAGATAAAAAGAATGAAACATAAACTTCATTGAGATGTGAGGGTTTTTTTTTTGTGGTATTGAAAGTATAATGTGTGTGGAGTAATTTAAGTACATTATGTTCAGATTCAGGTTATATTTTTTTTATTCATGAAGCAACATGGCATAAGGCTTCGTGATATGCTAATATGACAATATTTGAAAAGTAATACATTCTCAGAACAGAAAGTATGTGTCCTGACAAAGTATATATAAGCAGCCTATAAAATCATAAACACTGTACTATATAATATCAGATCAGAATGCCTATTTCCTTTGAGAGCTCCTAAACATGTGAAACAGAACATTTTTATAGTGTTTTATAGGGTGGCCTTGTTTTTCAGAGGCCTTGATTCTGGAAGTATTTTTCCTATACATTTTTCCCAGAGGAATTTTGAAAAGTCTTAAGCCATGAACCAAAACCAATCAAGTGAATCGCAACCATACAAACTGATTCTAAGCAAAAAGTATTTGAAAATCTGACAAAAAGACAAAAGTACAAGACTGTGTACTTAACTTAAATGAACTAAAGCATTGCGAATGACATAAAAATGACGATAAATATAAAACTATTGATTTTATATTCTAAAAACACTTTTTCTTCTCTGCATTTCTCCTCTTCTGTAGCTTGCTTCCTAATGTAGTTGTCCAGTAACCTATTGTCCCAAAACCATTGGCACCAAATACAAATATTGTTGGCTCTTTGACAAATTGTTTTTGCTCCTATTTGGTCACTTTGGATAAAAGCAACTGATAAATGCATATTTGTTAATGTAAATTAATGATTTTGATTGCGTCTATAGAAACAACATTTTATGTTGTATTAGGCATACATATATTTAAGCAGTTTGAGAGTGTAGACAAACTGACTTTATGATGTCATTTTGTTTGTTTTAGGCTTCATTGCTTGTTTTGATTTTTTCACAGAATCATGGGTAATATAATTTTTCCACCAGGAATTCTGCTGTTAAACATGATTATTTAAAAAAAAAAATAGGTTGAAATAGTGTGGCCTGAAGCCAAACTATATATATATATATATATATATATATATATATATATATATATATATATATATATATATATATACCATCGATTAACAACCTTGTAGTTTGTCTGTCTTTAAAAGTTTATAAGTTATTGTTAAAAATGAATGCCCCTATTGAGAAAACGAATTGGATTTTTACTTCTGGAAACCAACTGTTGCACTTTTTTTATTTTATTATTATGGCTATGGTGATTGGCTCAAATAATATTACTGGAACTGTCTGCATATGAAGCAAAGCTGGCAGCATTTATACATACACTGTGTGTTTTATTTTCTTTTTTAGCTGAAGAGCCAAATTTATAATATCAATATTATCAGATTTTTTCACATAAATTTAAATATTGAAAAATTATTTTTTTAAAAAATGTTTAAAAGAAATTAAAAATTGCAGTCTTTTCCCATTCAACTAGATAAGAGCTGTACTTACAAGACCAGAAATAGCCACCTGAAGGCTTTACCAAGATGCTCGCCAGTTTGACTGACCTGCCCTGAAGGGACTGATCACATCAGCTGAAAAGGAACATTTCAGAGCAGGTTATTAGATTTTGATGAAAGATTATAAACAATTTTATGTGGACAGATGAATCATGTACACTAAAACCAGGAGCATATATCAGGAAAGCAAATATCACTTGATGTCTTTCACTTCAACAGATGAGAAACTGCACTATTTTCTGTATTTGAGCAGAAATCGGTGTGTTTAACTCGGCCCTCCGCTAGAACGTGTCCTCCTACGAAGGCAGAATGAACAGGTGTCGCTTGACGAAACCTTCCCGGGCATCTTACTAATTGTAGGCAGATTGTTAGCAGATGTTGTTGACGTGATGCCACAGCAGGCTGAAGGGGCTTTGACAGGTCTCAGGTCAGCAGCGAGAGGCTCTTCCTTTCCTGTATTCCTCCCTCTCTTTTGCCCCTGCGCTGTCATGATACAATGTGACTATCTGCGGCTGTGCAGCTGTCGAAATTCATTCACCACGGCTGGCAGGAACCCGCGGGCGCAGGGCACCTCGCTCAGCTGATTTCAAAAAGAAGAACACGCTCCTGTACAGGAAGGCATATGCAACATGCCACGACAAAACCAGAGGTCTGCGTGTGCCGGGCTTTTGTTTCACGGTGTGAAATTCCCTGCTGAGGATTGAGGAGCTTCATAATCTGCTCTGCTTTGTAGCTGCATTCAAAATAACAGACCCAAAGGATGATTTGAAGAAACAAGAGTTTTCAGAAACTGCATTATTTTAGAAAATGCATTATTTTCAAAGCCTAAAGGAATAGTTCAGCCAAAAATTAATATTTGCTGAAAATGTTCTCACCCTCAGGTTATCCAAGATGTAGATGAGTTTGTTTCTTCATCAGACTTGGAGAAATGTAGCATTGCATCACTTGCAGTCCTCTGCCACTTGAGTCCAAACAGCTGATAAAAACATCATAATAATCCACAAGTAATCCACACCACTCCAGTCCGTCAATTAATGTCTTAAGAAGCCAAATGCTGCATGTTTGTAAGAAACAAATCCATCATTAAGATGTTTTTAACTTCAGACTGCTGCTTCCAGCTAAAACATGAGTCCATAATCCATAATAATGCATCCTCCAGTGAAAAAGTGGTTTGTTCTGAATCAGGAAAGAAATCTGCACAGATCAAGCACTGTTTACAAGCTAAAACAGTTTAAAACAGCTCTAACCAATTTTCGATGTGAGAAGACAATAGGAGATTGACTTTTTCACTGGAGGAAGCATTATTATGGATTATGGATATTTTTGGCCAGAAGCAATGATTTGAAGTTAAAAACATCTTGATGGATTTGTTTCAAACAAACACTCTGACAATTCTCAAGACATTAATTGATGGACTGTGTAGATTTCTTGTGGATTATTGTGATGTTTTTATCAGCTGTTTATCGTTTGGACTCTCATTTGGACAGCACCCATTCACTGCAGATGATCCATTGGGGGGGGGGGCCTTTAACTTGTTAAATTGACAGTCCTTGTTGATTTCCTAGCCTCACAGGCAAATACAGTAAGCAGAACTGTCAGCCTCTGCATGCTGTTTTTCCTCACAAGCACCTACAGACCGTGAAAGTGTCTGTGAGAATGGACTTATTATACACTCTGACATTTCACTTCAAGGTCTGACCAGATACACAACAGGGAAACCAATACAATTCTAAACACTTTCAGTTTCATCCTCTCTTACTCAATTTATATCCAAAAGATTTCTTACAGAGAAAGAAATACCCACGTTTCTTATTCAGTGTTTTGCAAAGATGTGCCCGTATATTTCTAAGTGTTGCCTGAAGAATGACAAGAATGATAAACAGGTGAAAATTCCCACATATATACTTGAAGAAGGTACTTCTTCATGTTACTCCATGTCTACTGCTAAAAAGCTTCTTTATGGTTCCATGAAGAACCTTTAACATCCATGGAACTGAAAGAGATTCCATTGTAGAGGTATAAGGTTATTTCGATAATTAAAATGTTTTAGAAAAATGGTTCTTTTAAGAACTGTTCACTGAAAGGTTCCAAAAATGTTTTGTCTCTTAAACTAACCCATTGTACAGATTTTGAGCACAAGAAAGGCTCATATTCATATTCGAGATCTGCCACCTGCTGGTGTTGGATCCTGATGGAATTGGATCTAATAGGAATCGCAAGGCTTCTTCCAACCTTTCCTGCCAGCTGATCCTGATTGACTGAAATTATCCCACCTTAAATCAGCAGGGAATAACTAAGCAAATAATAAAATGCAACTAACCATATAATTACATTGGCAAAATAAATAGACTTTTAAGGGAGAGGAGAAACACTTCACATGCCATTTGCTGTTAATGTCAAAAGTCATTTGTCCTATCAGACTCGAATCAAACCGTTTTCTTGCACAGAATTCATCTGTCACTTGGTAGATGCTCACTGAATCAGACAGATGTCAACATGGATGTGTTGTGTGACACCCTCATACTCTAAAACCACAAATAAAACTACACAAGAGAAACAAAAAGAAAACCCAGACTACATGGGTTTAACCTGCAATGCAATGAGAGTAATTAAATATTTGCATAGCATTGCATAATTAAACGATTTCATTGCATAAATCATGCTATGCATATGCTTAATAATAGGTATATGTTGCAATTCCTTATAAAGAGTTTGCAAACCGCTGCTACAGGGAAACATCTCGTTTGGCTGAAGACATGCAGGCCAAAGTTTGTTCGTTCAAGGAAGTTCTCAAGGTGCCAGGTGAAACAAAACATAATTTTTAACAATAATTTTTCAGTTTCATCCTGTCTTATTCTTTTCCTTCTGCCGGCCCAAGATGAAATAATCACATAATGACATCCTGTCAGGTCGGCATCACATTAATCCTGACATAAACAGTGCTATCGACAGAGCCATTTTTAATGAAAGGCAGAGAAAAAGGGAGGTGAGGCAGCAGTAATTGTTCTAATTTGGAGTGGATCGATGGTTTTGGCAGAGCACAAATCACGCAGCTACACAGGCATATAAAAGCAGGCTGTCAGACGCCCCCCCCGCTCGCTGCCAAACGTCCATTCAGTACACTTGGCACGTTGCAACGTCGGCCAAGGTGGCATGCCAAGATTTTCAGGTCTCTTTTCAAACAGAATGGCTTTTGTAGTGTTATATAGTGCACAGATGTCTTTTAACGCACGACTCAAATGGCGGCAGGTTAAATTAAGGCACGGATGCCTTTGTGTCAAACCTGAGACGACAATCATATCCAGTACAAAGGCAAGCAGAAGCATTTCTATCACTCAGATTAGAGGATGATACCTCTACAATACAGCAAATCATCGGCTTGTTAAGGAGAGCTGCGATACTACTTCTATAAACCAATACAAATAAAACCAATAAAACAGGTGGGGGAAAAATCCCTCATATTTACACTGAAGGACAAAAACTTAGCCTCTTTGGACAACCACCTAGCAAGACACTAGAACACCCTAGCAACCAAAAAACCTAAATACGTAAAAAAAAAAAGAATCATAAATGTATACATATATAATAAATATTGTTCTATTACAAATATTAAAAAACATCATTAACTTTTATGTAATGCATATATATATATATATATATATATATATTATTCAGAAGAACTGTGGCAACGATCTCTCTCAAGGAGCACGGGAACGAAGGAGCGAGGAAACGAGGAGTAGTGCAAATAACAATGGTCTTTAATAAAATCAAATCCAGGGAACATGGAGAACACAGGAGACACGGTATGACATTCGACAGCGGACGCTAGACATGGAAAGACACAGGGCTTAAGTAATCTGAACTAAACAAGATAATTAATCAACACAGGTGGGACTCATGGAACTAAATGGAGACAGGAACGAGAAAAAACAAATATGGGCATAAACACTCGGACACAGGGAGCACATGGAGAACAAAACACAAGACATAACACAACACAAGTCTGACACCCAGATGCTTCAAGAGACCTACCTGCAAAGCTACCTGAAAAACTACGCACAAGTGCACCTAGGGCAAGAGCTGCTTTAAACGCAAACGGATGGTCACACCAAATGTTGATTTAATTTGTTTAATAGAAGTTCATTGATAAAGAAAATCAATTTATGACATTATTTTTGACCGCATCCTCATTTTACAGCATTTTTACACAAGTGTCTAAAACTTTGAACAGTACTGTAGCTTTGCAGGTAGGTGTCTTGAAGCATCTTGGAGACGTTGTTCTCCACAGTTCTTCTGGATTTAGTCTGTCTCAATTTGTTCTGTTTCTTCATGTTATTCCAGACAGACTGGATGATGATCAGATCAGATCTCACTGGATTATTACAATTAACGGCAAAATGAATATAAATAAAATACTTGTTTATTTACTATAATTAGAATTACCATACTGTTACATGAGCTGTTACGTACTCCAGTAAACTGACGCTGTCTGAAATTGTAAGGAAGAGAATTACTTCTCATTAGCTCCAGTTTCTTGGCTGTTTCATTAAATGTGAAGTACCTGCACACATAATTGCCTATTTCAAAAAAGCACATATGGTGTCATATTGAAAATGCTGAATTGAATCCAGAGTTATGAAGCATCTCTCAGCCCAGCGCAGCAAAACGACTTAATGTCACTCACTAACTCAACCGCAGATGCTCGAACAGTGAGCCACCATTAGGTGAAATTGAGTTTCATACATTTATTCAAATCAGTTTAGAATCACACCTGAGTAAATATGCTTACCTGGGCAAAACGATGCTGGATTTTATTTACATGTCAAGAGAGAGGCCTGTTAAATCACATTCGGGCCCTTGTTTCTGAATGACCACAGAGGAACTCAGTGCAAACCCCATGCACTGAGTAAAGAATGCATCTCTAGTGACTTAAAAAAGCCAATTAGCTGTGCAATTACACCACTTTTCATCATTATTATGTGAAAAGACTCATGTACCTGTGTGAGTCTCAGTCTCAAATTATCTGTGTGTAATTCACAATGTTCAGGTCTGATGGATTCCACGTACCTGAGGGTTTTCCTTGTTGCAAATGAAGCTCAACTGGTCGTGTCAAACCTGTCAAGCTTCTAACATCTTAGAAAAAGAGTCATTCTGGTTAAAGAAATGTAAAGTAATGCATTATGCGGAGCATAACTTACAGTTGAAAAGAAAACAAAGACTTCTGCACATACAGCCAGTTTGTTAAACATACTATCAATCACAATCATCTCTGTCAAGCTTTTGAAAGACAAAAAGCAGAGATTTTACACTTAATTAGTTGCATTTTCTAAGTCAAGCATCAATATTAGTATTCTAAGCGTCTAGACTAATGATTTTTCACCTGCTGGATAATTAAAACATGATAAATCCCACAGATGCAATTGAAGGTGAGATCTGAACCATATATATACAAACCAGATGATCACAGAGACTTGAGGGTCCAAGAGTAGTAACTAGAACTAATAACTGAATAATAATGCACTAAAAACCATGCCGAACACCTTAGAAATCGAATAGCAATGGCCACTACAAGACTGTTTTGCATCTTAAGAAGATGATTTATCTCCCAAAAATGTAGAAAAGAAAAAGATCTACATTTAAACTTGCAATTACAATTTGTCCTTAATCCTACAATGTATCTTAATGTGCTTTGAGGGACCAAAAAATATTAGTCTTATTAAACTTGATGCTCACACTTTCTCAACTTACAGCTTTGCCAGATTTTAATTGCAACTTTCGAATTTGCTCCTCTCACAAAAAAATCATGTCGATGCATGTTTTTCTTTCACATGGCAAACAAGGCTTATTAAAAGCATGCTTTGCTGAGTCTGTAATTGGCAGTGGTTTTACAAAATACACTGGCAGAACCGGTGCCAAGAAAGAGGGGAGGCACCAGAGAACTGGTCTAGATAAAAGACAAGAACGTGAGCCAAAGTGAAATCAGTTCAACAGGGAGCGAGGAATTAAGAAGTGTATCGTCTCAGTGGATGCAAGTCCACTGGAAGAAAATAGTGTTTAACTTTTGACAGGAGTATTTATTACACCCAGAATGCATTGCACCAAGCTCAGTGGGAAAAATAAACCCAAGATGGTGGAGAGAATTCATTAAATGTTGAAAAGTACTGAAAATTAATGCATGCTACAGATTTTACGTAACAGAAGTATCTGTTCTGGTTATTAGGCAAACGAGTGGTAAATAAAGAATTCAAAATGTTCATCTTCCAACATAACGAAACCAAATTATACAAATGCCAAACCACATATTTCAACAACAATCTCAGGCATTATCCAGAAATGAACAGAAATTCTTGTTACAACAAGCGGGTTTTGTAACGGATGCATAAGTGGAGTAGATTAGGTAAATTATAGGTTTTGTTTCTCATCAGGTTTGGAATAACAGAACCTATTAAGCAGAAACTATACTGTTCCCATTGGTAATTACATGATTAAAAGTTCAGAAATTTTTCCATGTTTCATAAGACACTCCAAGACTCGATTACGATTACACCTCGTTACACGACAAACCCCTTTTGAACATGAATCTGTGACTGTTCAAAGGACATATAATCCAACATTAATTAAAGCAGCCGTACTGCAGGACACAAAAGTGGCTGGCGCTGAAATGAGCCGGTCGAGCACACATACAGAATGAGTCGAGAGTGAATAAGGCTTTCATATGCTTTTATGGCAAAGCTGTAACCTTACCGGATCTATATTTACACATACACATGCACATTATTTCATGAAAGCATATAGCTGGTCACCACAGGGCCCAATGAAATTTTAATCAGTTCGTTTCAACTAGGCGGGTTTGATAAATGTAACGCGGAAAACAGCCACAGATATCATAATGACGTGCACATCTACTGATGCTAACAGTGAGAACAATTTGCAGTCATTGAACAGATAAACCACTACTTCCCAGAGAATCACGATTTGCAAATGAGAGCTATTTTTATCCAATTGTCTCTCCTAGAAAGCAATTGAGATCAAATGGAGAACAAATCGAGACTTCAAGCCTTGAAATTTCAAGCCTCTCTGATGTTTCTCCTGAGAAAAGACACCAAGAATTTCAGGTGTCTCCTCTAAAATTTCAGGAAAGATCTCAAGAATGTCTCAAAGTGTGCTTATAGATTTTCTAAGATAACATTGATCTGAACTGCTATCCACATTAAATTTAAAAGGTCAGTAAACTATAAAACAGTTTTTTCCCCTAAAAATCCTAATGAAACGATCAAAAACAAAATAGCAACAAATGCTAATAATGCAATTTTAAAATAGAACTGGTACATACCGTGGTATGTCATAAATATACCTTAGTACTGAATGATTACCATATATACCAGGGTTTCCCAGCTTTTTTGTTTTACCTAAATAATATGGTAAACATAACAAATAATTAACTAAATTTATTTTAGAATATAAAATTAAAATTTCTGTAGCTCAAGCAAGTAAGTTGTGGCAAACTAGTAATTCCAGTGTCAATGGTTCGATATGTAAATGTAAAAAGTTTTGTATTTAATTTTTTAAATTATTTTTTTTTTTATTTCATTTGGTTTAAATATTTATTTGTATTTTTTTTTTTTTTGTATTGCCATTGTTACAAGAATCTAACAAACCCATGGCTGGCAAACCCTTTTATTTACCATGCTATTACTGTAAAAAAAAAAAAAAAAAACATCATGGTATCATGGTATTTTTTGTTCTCAGCGTCTGGAATCATATTTGTCCCAAATTCAACCAGAACCCTACTTTTCTTTCATCTACGGTGCCGTAACATGTTTTTCTCCATTTGCATACTGAGGTACTTGAACCCTAATTACATTAGCACTCAGGGTGGACAGCAGAAGTTAACGTGTGCTCATCTGTATCTCTGTGAACTCCACCGTCCAATCTGTGTGACACTTAAACGATCCTCTCCTGTAAACACAAATGGCTCATTGTGACGAACAATCATGCATAGATGCTCAATCCCTCCCCCAATCATGCGTCAGACTCAAGTCCTGTCCTAATCTGTCCTTGAATTCAAACAGAAAATAAAAGTCACATCCATAATGAGCAGATGAGTGTGAAGCCATTGAAAAATCGACTCCTGGAAACCGTAACCTCACACCAATTATGCATAAAGCTGCCAAAATGCTGTGTTGATCTGTGGCAACAGTAAATGCTGTACAGCTAAATTAATAAATTATATTAATTAGCAAAACAGCTTTTGTCATCATCGCTCAGTGATTTATCAAACACTGCGGTCTTTTATCGTATTGCTGTTGCCGCCATTGCACAAAAGCAATAAAGCACTGAAAGATTGATTTTTACAACAGTTAAGGAATGTTCTTACGTGAAGCATTAAAACAACGCAAAAAAAAAAAAATATGACACAAGAAATTGCTGCGTTTTGCTTCACTTGCTTTTTTCGGGCCTATAAAATCACCGGCTGTAAATACTGCCCCTCAGAAATATGCTTAAACGTCTGCATGCTTTTCCTTCTCATCCTGACACAACAGTTTTTGTCGTTGTTGTCTCTTCTCCAGCCCACCCTTAGTTCCTGTGCAGAAAGTGCCGACTTTGCATTCGGGTTTATGTTATGACAGGACGACATTCATCACATAATGAACTGATGTAAGCTGCTGGGTAGCCTAAATGGAAGCCGTCCCAGCCACTCACAGACTAGCCTCTGGACTCACTCTGTAATTTAGGCTGAGAGCTCAGGTAATGCTTTATTATTGCGCAGATATCAGCGGAGAATAAACCTGCTGAAGTTGACAGAGACCAGTGTGTTTCTTGATGCAGGTCAGAGTCTGACCGTACATGAGAGAAAGCACAACTTGGGTTATGGAAAGCACACATGTATATTGACTTTGTTGCTGAAAAAGTTCAGCAGTACACTGCTGCCACCTAGTGAAATCAAGCCAAAGAAGAACGTTAGTATATACTTGAAACCAAAAGCATTAGCAATAAAGTCCTCAAGTTGCTTTTGTGAAATAGTTACCATCTAATAAAACATTAACGACACACATTTTCATTAAAACATGATTTTATTAAGCATATTCATTATTAAGTGCTATTTTTCTGTGAGCATATATAGTTTATTACATATAGGCTACTGCTAATCGTTGGTGTTTTCATTGTTAGCACATCTGGATCAAGGACATTTTAGTACATTAGCCATATTGACCAATCAGGATCCAGCATTCAGGACCACAACTATCTATCTATTTTATAAAACTGATTTCAATAACATATACATTATTAAAACAACCAAAAAGTGCTTATTTTATCACTGTAATAATAATTCCAGGATGTTTTTAAAAGCTAATGAGATGAAATGTGCGGAGCATAATATTTCTATCTTGGTTCCACTCACCAAGCATAAAATGTGAGTAAAAATAGGCTTTGAGGAGTAAACAAGATGCAGTTACTGGTCATTTAGCAGGCAGTAGCAACGATTTTGACTCTCATGTCACATTTTTAATCTAATCAAGTATGATCTGCATCATCTTAGATATTTTATGTTACTGTAAAATTTTCTTGGAAGCTAAAATTCCAGAATATATGAGGATCAAAGTTAGAGAAGCATTTCATCAAGAGATTGACTAGTTGTGCGCAATAAAACGACAAATGTTCATACAAGTAGGAAAAACAGTAACAATTTCCTCATCATAGGTACAAAATAGATACAGTATAATGCAAAATACAGTTTACTTCCCCCATCAGTTGCTGGTGTGGAGAAAAGTTAATTTTGAAAGCTCTTGCTAACTGTTAAATTACAACTTCCTCTGCTAAAAGGTGCAAATGCCCCCTTACCTGATTAAAAACAGCATGTCATGATTTGTGTTAACCAAATTAAAACCCTGTCAGCAGACAGAAGACAACAGTACCTAAGAATTTCAATCTTCAAAGTTTTGCAGGTCAATGTTTGCCAAGTTGGCAGCCTCTGACCAGGCGGCATGCTCTGCACCATCCATCTCAGTCGCCACAGCATTTCCCTGAATGAGAGCGTGATTAGTGCCTCCAATAGCAGCGTCGCATTCAGGACATTTGCTTTGTTCCATAGCACCCCCACAATCACCAATTGCATACACATGCCCGTTGGGACATTTGTACCAATGGCCTTTATTCAAACCGATGGCTTTGAGTATCATCACTCTCTCCTCGTCAGTGATGCCCAAGCCGCTGCGTGGCAGTTTGGTGTCTAGGTCTGTAAACATGTCCTTGACTGTACGTTCTAGACCCTCTGAGAAAGGCAAAGTGTCCTCCAGGATTTCTCTTAATGGCTGGATCTCTGTGCTATAAACACGACTTCTGATCAGTGATTTGCCACAGCGCACATTGAGTTCAGCAAGGTAGGACAGTCTCTTCAATTCACGTTCGAGATCTGCAACCTGCTGGTCTGAAAACCTCTGAGTCGGATCTAAGAGGAATCTCAAGACTTCTTCAACTTTGCTAGAGAACGGCCGAATTTTGTCCAGAAGGGGTATCATATGTTCTGATTGCATTGCTTTCAGTTTCCCAGCACTCTCAAGGTAGGTCATCAAGTTCTCAAGATGCCAAAGTTGTTGGAGTGCAAGGTCCTTTGTTCTGAGCTTCTCTTTAAGGAAGGTAAACTCATTGGGAAGATGCTTCTTCAAGTTCTCCATCTTACGCAGATGCAAGCTAAGGACTCCCTGCTGTTGCTTGATAACATCCGGCACACCATTGATCTTCTCCTTGACCATCTCAATGGCTGCCAGGCTGCGGTTGATGTGAGTGCCATACCGAAGGTTTCTACGGATGGGAGTGCGACACCTTGGACAATCCTTGAGTCGGATCGCCCTTTGATCCAATTCAGCGTCTTTTTCTTCGTCACGATTCATATACCGATCCATTCCTGCAGTCTCGAACAGGTGCTTGCAATCTTCAAGCTGAATGAAACAAGCATCCGGATCATCTTCATTGCCGAAGAAGATCTCCGTAACTTCATCTTTATGGCAAATGCGACACTTATCGGGACAAGGGTCTCCGCACAGACCTATGCAGCGGTGTCCGCATTGCAAGGTCTTGTTACAGGGAACAGAACAAGGTGGACGGTCGCATGGTTCGTGGCACAGCTTGGTACAGCTGTGGTGAGGGCACTGCCATTCGCAGGGTTCGTTGCAAGGGGCACAAGGCTGACCGCAAGTCTTCATGCAGGCGCTGTGGACGCAACGATTTTCGCAGCGAACCGAACATGGTGGACAATCTCTTACACAAGGCTCGCGGCATCGATGAGAACACACAAGGGTTTCTTGGCATTTGTGGGTGCATGCTTTGTGCAGGCGACCTTGACAGCACCCATAGCAAGTTCCTGGGCAAGTATGGCCACATTTCAAGGTGGTGCCACATTTTGTTTTGCAGTTTGGCTCCTTTTTGTGGTCCCTGGAAATGTAGCATGGTTCTTCCTGCATGTGTCCACATTTCAACTGCATTTCAACTTTTACCATGCACTGAGTGGTGCAGGACTCTCCACAAGTCGCCTTGCAGGGATGGCCACATGGGAGGAACTTTTGACAAGGTTCTTGACAGACAAATGTTGCAGGGTCTTGGTGGCAAGGCACCTTCTGATTGTGCTGGCATGATGGAATTATCTTCTCTACGCGTACATGGCATTTACCGCATTCTTGGTGGCAGCGACGTGTACATCTATGGCCCAGTTCACAAAGCACTTTCGGGCAGTCCTTAGTACACTTGTATTTCTTGTGCTCTGCATCGTATGGGTGGCACATACGGGTGCAGACGTGGCCACAATCCAGGCGATAATTGCAGGGTTGATCGCAACCACCTTCAGGGGCACCTTTGAAGTCGTTACTGCAGGACACATGGATCTGTTTTTCCGGATGGTTCTGACAACTCAGCGTCAAAGCATGACCCACTTGTCCTTGCGCTCTCAGAGTGTGAAGGATGTTGCTCCACAGCGTAACTGAGCTGAGCATTTCCATATTTCCAATACAGTAGAGACCCATCTTAGCACGAGAAAGTGCAACGCAAACACGGTTTGATATGTTCAGGAATCCAACTCTCCTCTGTAGATTGCTGCGCACCAGAGACAATATGATAATGTCGTTCTCCTCCCCTTGATATTTGTCAACGACGTGGACTTTAACTCCAGCGAACTTCAGAGAGGGCATGAGCTTACGTAGACAGTGAAGCTGTCCGGTGTAGGTCGTCAGAATGGTGATCTGGGAAGCCTTGTAGCCCTGGAGCAGCAAGTAGCGGCAAAGCGCGACCACGAACTGAGCCTCATGAGGGTTCTGGTGGCTCCGTCCGTCCTTAATCTCTTCCTCAAGGTGACAATGGTTCACGAAAAAGAGATTTGTCAAAAGCCCCTGTAGACCGTAAGATGCAGGTGTCAAATAGATGATCTGCCTGGGCTGATGTAATATTATATTAAAAGGTTGTGAAATTGTATTTGCTTTAATGACTTACCTTAACATTGTCATACTCAAGCACAGAAGGGTGATTTTCCAGAATTTCATAGATATGAGGAGTCAACAGTCGAGCGATGCTTGGCCTCATGCGATGCTAGAATGCATTGCAACAGAAATAAACAGAACAGGATTGTTGTTTATGTTTAGCACACGTTTTACTAGAAGAATGACTGACATCAGTAAATATGTAATCAAATGGGTTACACTTTATTTTACAGTATGTACACTATACTCACACCTATACTTACAGTGTTCTTGCTTAAGAAAGTACTGATAATAATAGGTAACTACATGGGTTAGGGTTTACACTATTTTACAGTATGTGTACTTACCCAAGAACGTACTGGTAGTATAAGGTGCGTACATGTGTTAAAGGATTAGTTTACTCCAGAATTAAAATTTCCTGATAATGTACTCACCCCTGTGTCATCCAAGATGTTCATGTCTTTCTTTCTTCAGTCAAAAAGAAAAAAGTTTTTGAGGAAAACTTTCCAGGATTTTTCTCCATAAAGTGGACTTCAGTGGGGATCAATGGGTTGAAGGTCCAAATTGCAGTTTCAGTGCAGCTTCAAAGGATCTCTGCACGATCCCAGCTGAGGAATAAGGGTCTTATCGTTCTAAAGGATTGGTCGTTTTCTAAAAAAAAAAAAAAAAAAATTCTATACTTTTTAACCACAAATGCTCATCTTGCACTAGCTCTACTATTTGTGTCCACGACTTCGTTGGAAAGGTCATGCCTGATGTAGGCAGAAGTAGCACCTGCTTTTCTCCTCCAACATCAAAATCGTCCGACATTATTGTTTTACTTTTTTTTGTAAAGGACGTTTGATTTAGTCCTTGCACATTCGCTTTGTAAACACTGGGGCGGTACTTCTGCCTACATCACGCATGACCTTTCCAGCGTGATTATGTAATGCGTGAAGTCGCGCATGCGCATCACCGAGCTAGTGCAAGATGAGCATTTGTGGTTAAAAAGTACATAAATGTTTATTTTTTAGAAAATGGCTGATCGTTTTGCTAGATAAGACCCTTATTCTTCGGCTGGGATTGTGTAGAGCCCTTCGATGCCCCATTGAAACTGCAATTTGGACCTTCAACCCATTGATCCCCTATATGGAGAAAAATCTGGGAATGTTTCCTCAAAAACCTCAATTTCCTTTTGACTGAAGAAAGACAGACATGAACATCTTGGAATACATGGGGTGAGTAATTTATCAGGAAATTTTTATTCAGAAGTGAACTAATGCTTTAAGGTTAGGTTTAGGGTTAGTACCTAGTTATTACCCAGTTATTGTAATTACTATAACAAGTACATAGTATGTACATGTGGAACAGGACTGTGAAATAAAGTGCTACCCTTAAATGGCTGATGTGATATTAAAGAAACAAACCTGGTAGTTAAGGCGCACAAATGGAAAGTTGACTCGGACAAGCCTCTCAAACATCGACACTTCCAGATTGAAATTCTTGGCAAGGTCGTACACTGTTGCACTAGGCCTCAACTGTGCAGGTTGAAATGCATGAAGACATGCGTTAACACGGAAGCATCATGGTATCTTATTACACAAGCATTTATTGTTTATGCAGTATACTAAATATTTATGTCATAAATATTTAATATTATTATACAGTGGTGGCCAAAATTATTACTATTTTCACCAGCCAAAATAATGGTTTTAAGTCAGTTATTTCTATTTTTTGCTGTAGTGTGTCAATAGGAAATATCAGTTTATATTTCCAAACATTAATTTTGCCATTAATTGTAATAATCCAGTGAGATTTTTGTTTGCTCCACACAGAGATCTGATCTCCTCATCATCCAGTCTGTCTGGAATGACATGAAGAAACAGAACAAACTGAGACGGACTAAATCCAGAAGAACTGTGGCAACGTCTCCAAGATGCTTCAAGAAACCTACCTGCAAAGCTACAGTACTGTTAAAAGTTTTAGGCTCTTGTGTAAAAATGCTGTAAAATGAGAATGTTGTCAAAAATAATGTCATAAATTGATTTTCTTTATCAATTGACTTCAATTAACTAAATTAAATCAACATTTAGTGTGACCATCCTTTGCGTTTAAAGCAGCTTTTGCTATAGGTGCACTTGCACATAGTTTTTCAGGTAGCTTTGCAGGTAGGTTTCTTGAAGCATCTTGGAGACGTTGCCACAGTTCTTCTGGATTTACTCTTTCTCAGTTTGTTCTGTTTCTTCAAAAATCTCACTGGATTATTACAAATAATGCCAAAATGAATGTTTGGAAATGTAAACTGATATTTCCTACTGACACACTACAGCAAAAGATAGAAATAACTGACTTAAAACCATTTTTTAGCTGCTGAAAATACTACTGCTCTAATCATTTTGGCCACCACTGTATTTCTAATATTTGAAGTGTGTCTACCTGTTGGTGATCTCCGATCAGTATGAGATGCTGGCAGGCTTTGCTGAGGGTGGTGATGGTATGCGCCTCTAACACCTCTGCTGCCTCCTCCACGATCACCAGTCTGGGCTGCAGCTCCTGCAGAGCCTGTCTGTATTTAGCCGCTCCTGTGGTGGTCATACCGACGACCCGAGCCTGTTGCAGCACACACAGGTCCTCACGACGGCGGATTTCATTGAGCCGCTCCGCTGCGTCCTGATACACCTGTTCAGAAGTGAGGGCCTTCGTGCGAAGATCACTCCGATAGCGCAAAACCCAAAGACTGAAGGAGAAACAGATGTTTATAGCATGAATCTAATCTAGCTGGTTTATATTTTACATTTTGAATCTTGTTAGGTCACTGGAGTAGCATAAACATATTTGTGTGTAAATGCTCCCATCTAGTGAAGGGAGTGTGTGTGTGTGTGTGTGTGTGTGTGTGTATGTGTCTTACCGATACAGTCTCCATCTGTCTTTCAGTTTGAGGCTCCACACATCTCTGATTTGTCTTTCTTGTTCCTCACTCATGGCTGAAGTCTCCTTCAGCTCTTTTTTAGCCATTTGCTTCATTTTTTTCTTCTGGTGGCTTTGCATCTGAACACACATCAGCAGAACAGTAGCACTGAGCTCATCACAACAACACACACATGGTGAACAGCAATGCCTTTGCAATCAACATGAAGTGACATTCACAAGCCATTTTACTTCCGCAATATAACACATTTCCAAGTTAAACATGTTATTTAAATTCTTGCATAACCCTGGCTTGTATGATGCTTTTTGCATTTTTGGAGTTTGACAACCTTAGGAAACCATTCATTTTCATTGCATGCAAAAAAGCAGCATGACTTTTATGCAGAACATCTACTTTTATGTTCAATATTAGAAAGTGTTTAGAACAACATGAGGCTGAGTGATATTCCAATTTTTCCACACTTAAGTTTAAATTTTAAATATAATTGCAATGTTATATTTTTTAGATTTAAAAATTTAAATATAAACAAAAGTCTGAGACCACACTGACATCTGGCATTTGGAATCTAAACCTGTAGATGAATTGAAAGTTTGATTTACATCAAAATAATAATGATGACAATCATTTTTGAATCATTTAAATTTATTTTAAAAACGCTTTTTAATTGTCATTTTGCCTTCTCTAGTTCATTTTAAAAAGGCCTACTCAGTTACTAATAAAATTCTAAATGTGCAAATATTCCATGCAATCTCAATTAATATAAGCTTATAAAAAGAGTTTACATAATATCCTCAGTTTTGTTTTTCAACATTCAACATATATTCAACAGATTTAAAAAGAATTTTAAATAATTTAATAATTAATCAATTATTTTTTTATGTAAATATATATATATATTCTACATTTTTTATGAATGTAATGTAAACTGTTTTCAATAAAATATAAATAATTAAATAATGCATGATTTCTCATACCTGCCATTCCTCTTCTTCAGTCTGATTCTGAGCCTGAGCCTGATTCTGGGCTGGTTCTTGTGGTTCAGCATCATTCAGGTTCATAGCCAGCATCAACTCAGCCATGTCAGCGATGTTTTGCTCTTCTCGTCTCAGCCTTTTCCAGTCTTTATCCCCGTGCTCCGCATCCACCACTATCCTTTCGGCCTGGATCAGATCCGCCTCTTCATCGATATCTATCAGTTCCTCATCCTCCAGCTGTGCCCCATCTTCATCTGCCCCCTCTGAGAAAGAAAGAGAGAGAGAGAGGAATGTAAGGCTGAATTTGCCATTTACTCTTCTGGTATGCGTTCACTGACCAGACCAAATTTGTAATGTATGCCTTTATATGTCCTGATTTCAAACAACATTGAAAAACCACCTTCTCACCTAGCACAAAACTTAAGAAAATGTGTCTAGTTTGCTTAAAATCAACATATCACGACACAGATTTGAAGCACATCCAACTTTCTTTTTTTTGTGTGCTTTATCAACATGCAGTAATAAAATAGTTTATTTTAATGATGTGCTTGGTCATGAAAACTGTCAACAAGACACATTTGAGACACAGATACACTAGGCCTCAACCAGCAGGGGGCCCTAATGAGCTGCAGAAAAAATATGTTACTGGCACTGTATTTATGCCAATAACTGAGTAATGCAGAATACTTTGTCTTATGAATAGTTTGGCAGTTGTTGCATTAATTACTAAATGATAATAAATACTGCATCTCAGCGGTGAGAGAAAATCATTGTGCATTAAAGAATGAAGGAAATGCCATAGAACAGCCATTCCTTTCTTTAATGAGCATGTGCTGAAAGAACTGAACTTTAATGATGTTGTGGAATATTTTTCTATCCACGGTTTACTTTACCACATATAGAACATAAAAAATTAATGTTGTTAGTCTATTAGTCTCTCACCCACTCCACCTGTTAGTTGTAGCCCCTGCAAAAAACCAGAGAATCCGATGCCAAGCCACTCCGCTATCATTGAAGGCTTCCTTTTCCCCACACTCTCATATCCATCCAACACCTAACACAGAAACAAAGGACAATTTAGAAATTGCTGAGTAAAAACGTATGTACACAGTAGTCATGGCATAATGTTTAAGCCTGTAAAGCTGAAATGAAATAACAGTCTGAAGAATATAATTTTTCAAATGGAAAAGTTCGTTGAATTTTTAGACAAAATATAAAAAACAAGTTTGAATATTTTTTTGATGAGTATCATATTTGATACAGGCTTTTATTGTTCATACAGTATGATATAGTGAGAATATGAGGGAATATTCAGGGGCCCAAACTGAGCAAAAATATGACATTTGGTGTAGTTGGTGAAGAACAGTATAATAAACAAGTATAACAGTATAACAAACAACCTTCATAAAATGCACATAAATATCAGTTGTTGCTCTGTATCTCCCAATTATATGTTTTAGCAAGCATTATATGTTTGATTTTTAAATGCTTAGTTTGATGATCAAAACATGTAATGTAATTCAATACAATGATGATTGAAAGATGAACAAACAAACCTTCCACAAAAGCCTGATGATCAAATTTGAGAATCACTAATTTTTCTATAAAAAGAATCAAGTAAAGCCAAGCTGCTTCAGTCCAGTAAGTGTTTATCTGGAAATATTACTAACAATATCAAAGTTATTCTGACGTTTACTTTATAAAATCAGTCCAGATTTGACAACAAAAATACACGCGAAGCACCAGCTGAAGGTGGATGTTTGTACAATTACACAAAAAAGAGCTTTTACTGGATAAAAACTATAAACTATCAATCAGACAACAGAATGCATGGAGTTGATTGTGAGTAACAGGTTTTGTGTAGCAGGTTTTACAGCAAAGTTTTGATCGTGTTGATAATTTAGAAGCCTTAGAAATTTGCATATCAAATATGATACAGTAGCTTTGTAGGTCCAAAGTTCACAACTGTTGAATGCCAAATGCAGTTCCATTGGGAATTGCAACGTAATACACTGTTTAAAGAATGATTGTCTGATTATAATGGATGTAAGTGAATCAAATCAAACGGGAAACTAAAACCATCAAAGGTTTAGCGAGGAAGCCAAAGTTGTTTTTGTTAGCTTGTGCCACTGTTTAGCTCAGATGTTCAGGGAAAAATATCATACTGCAAAATATAGCTTCATTATGATCTGTATAGACTATTTATGGACGGCATGTCTGACAGCTGTGGCAAAGAGTTTCAGAGCCTGTCTCTGTGTGTGTGTGTGTGTGTGTGTGTGTGTGTGTGTGTGTGCGCGCGTGTGTGTGCGTGTGTGTGTGCGTGTGTGTGTGTCACTCACTGGCTGTAGACACAGACTGTCCCAGTGCTGAAGAGAGATGTATCTCTCCAGGAAGTCTTCTCTGAGGACGCCACGCAAGCTGCACTCCAGCTGAACGGACTGTCTCTTTAAGAGCTCCTGTGCGCCCTCCATCTGTGTGTAGATCTGTGGACATACAGCACAACTCTTAGAACATAACTGGCACATATTTGTTGTCAGAGAACTTTTGGATATGTCTTCTGCCATTTTTTACAAGAATGATTTAATAACAAAAACGTGATAATACGTTATGCACATGCCTGATAGCATGGTTACACATTTCATCTAATTATTATATTAAACATTACATTAATTCCATATTTACTGCTTTTTTTCTTTTTAGGAACAGTTTATGCAAAAATAAAGAGGGTTTTCATAATTTATATAATTAATAATTCATATTTTACAGCAGGGTTATTATTTTTAACTAAAACTAAAATCATTAAAAAATAAAATAAAAATAAATAGAAAAAACATTTCCATCGCTTGAAATAAAGCAAGTGTTAACTGAAATAATATAAAACATAAAGACAAACTTATTTTATTTCAGCTAGATGCAAAGGCAACATTTCTCATTTTCATTTAGTTTAAAAAATAAAACTAAATAAAAAAATAAAATAAAAACTACTTAGACATATTAAAAAATAAATAAAATTAATCAAATGACAAAACACAAATTTACTAAAATTTCAAATAAAATTAAAATGAAAACAGAAATGCAAAAATAATAACTAGTATAAAATATTAATATTACAGTATATCATACTAAATACATACTAAATAATACATACTAAAATAATAATAAATTATTACTATACTAATACATAATAAATTATAAATTATTTTATTCTATTGACAGTCCTGAGAAATAATAGATATAGTATTATAGTAAGTATAAAAAATAAAATAAAATATAAAATAAAATAAAATAAAATAAAATAAAATAAACAAATGTCATAATGAAATCTGAGTTATGTCAATAATAGAGGGCTCACATCATGATGGGCTCTCCTCAGGTGCTGTGGCAAATTTTTGCGGAAGTTTGATACCCTGGTCAGCTCCCTCAGACCAAAGGGCTTTAGAGTTTCACTGTTACTTCGTCCTCCAACTCTTACAATGCCCTCTTTTAAAAATTCATGGATGCCTGGGACAAAAGTTATGAAATATCTCACAATTTCATACATGAAGCTGTAGAGTTATCTTTTCCTGGACTAGAATAAACTCTCTGGAGAAGTCATAAAGTTCAAAGTCCCTTAAATGATTAAGAAAATCTATTCTGAGACACGTCATGTCTTTTTATCATAAGCAAGAACTCAGAAGTAGGTGGCATCTCTATTTGCCTTCCGTTTTATCTAATCATTGGCTCTAAGAAACAAATAATAGATCTCATTTGTGACCTACCCATGTTTGTCCCTGCTTTTATCCACAAAGTACTAAAAAAGCAACAAGGCTTTATAAATACCACACAGATATAGATATTAGCACTGTACCTTCCAGAAACTGGTCAAGAGCATGATTGGTATAGCAGACCACCAGCATAGGGCAACCATTTGACCAGGCCTTATGGTTCTCTAGCAAAGCCTGAGCGATCTTCAGGCCTACATACGTCTTCCCTTCAAAGAAGGAATCAAAAAGGATCTTTAAAATTTCCAGTTTAGAAAAAGAACAAGCTTGCACAACAAAACCATTACCAGATGTCTTTGCACTCCAGAAACAGGTTGCATCTATTATGCTATTATGATTAACTTTTTTGTGCATATGCAACTCTAGTTACAGATTAGTCACCTGTTCCTGGTGGTCCCTGTATGATGGCCAACTCATTGGTTAAGGCCAGTTTAAGTGCTTGAAGCTGGCTTTCATCGAGACCCATTTTTTCCTCATCAGGCCAGGCGTGTGGGGTCAAGGGGTTAAAGGGTGGAATCTTCTCCTGTCCTTCTGCCATGATGCTAGACAGATCATATGACCTTCCCTCCACCCGAAGGTAAGCTGGAGGATCTACATCTGTGTTGCACTCCACTATGTACCTAAAACAACAAAAATGTGCAGTGTGGTGTTTACCAAGTTAAGCGTGACTCTGGAACTGATGACACAAAGCCTTGGCAGTGAGTACTTTTGACTTAAAACCACCCAAGCAACCACAAAACAACACTCTAAAAACCATTAAGAGCAATTCTCTAGAAACCAGCCAAGTAAGAAAGACTCTCATTTACTTCAATTATGCATACCTTTGAAAGGGAACATCATTCTCGTTTTGCTCCTTGAGACCTTCTAGGACATATCGGTAGGCCTCAAAGTAAGCCGTAGTCTCGACCATCAGGAAGGAGTCTGAGGGCTGAACGCTGGCCAATCTGGCCCTGCTGTCAGGAGAAAAACAGAGATGCACCTGTCCCTGCTTCAGTAGCTTTGGATCCCGATTGGTAACGGTGGCAAACAGGAAGGTTTCAAAGTTGTCCATGGAGAGACAGACAAGGGATCCGTAAAGCAGACGTTTGGAATTTTCCCACCGGACAAACTGTAAGAGAAGATACAATGAAATAAACTTATAGAAGGAGGTAGAGATGCACGATATTATCAGAATGTTATCGGAATCATCCGATAATAGCTTAAAATGCAAATATCGGTATCGGCCCAATATGAAAAAAATATGCAGATATGCCTTGCCGATAAGACTAATAACTCACATGTAAATAAAATCCCTTTATATTTGTACAGATTTATTCATTAATGTGTAATATATGATTAAAAGTAATTTGTTTATTATCTCTGCACAGGAGAGACTTGGTGTTGTTTCAGAACAAAAGGAAATATATTGGTATCGCCATTAGCTATTGGCCAAAATAAGCTGAAAAATATCAGCATATCGGAAAAAATCCAGCCAAATTGTGTATCCCTAGTAGGAGGACATGTTTGGGAGCTATAGAATACATGGAGTTCTCTCAGACAACTTGTAGTTTGTGATTACCTTAAGCCGCTGTGAGTCAAACTGCACTTTGTAGGCGATTCCCGTTGGTGTGCAGAGTGGCAAAATCAATTGGGTGTCATAGTAGACTCTGATGTCATCAAAATGCCTCTTTTTCATTGGTATTCCATCAACAGTCTCACTGTACTGGATCCTCAGGAGCTCCCTGACGCCCTCTCGCAGCGGCCTCACGAAATCTTCACGCAGAAGTCGGAAGTGTGTGTCTAGATAGATGCGAGCGTTAGGAAAGCTTTGAGATATTATGTTGGGTCTCAGGAACGGCTTCTGGTCTAGGTGGAACTCCTCAATGGTTGGATAGATGCTCATCGTCCTGAAGTCTTCCTCCCCAGGCGGAGCGTCCTCATCAGCTGCCAGAAAGGAGTAGTTATCGGACCGCAAGGTGCCTTCCCTTGATTTCTCTTGGAGGTGGTCCACCAAACCTTGCACCCTTTCCAGGTCTTCATCGGTATTGTCGAGAATATCCACACCAGAAGCACGCAACTGGTTGACGGTCGGTTTCAAAAGAGCCACCAACATGGAGGCCGACTGGATAGAGCTGTGTGGAAACATGTTGAGAACTTCAGAGAGAAGGCTGATGATGTTGCTCAAATGATGGGGATACTGATCCCTTCGAGCTTGAGCATAATCCGACATCATTCCAGTAACATGATACGGCAGAATGTTACGGAAAAACGGAGAGTCTTTGACGATGCGAGCCAAGTGCATAACGATCATGCGGTCGATTCGAGACTCGAAGGCCTTGCAGAGAACTTGACAGACCAGCTGCACCAGGTCGCTTCTCATTATATTGTCATCAAGCAGATTCTTAAGCCCAGTGCTAGATGAAAGGGTGATGGCCACTTCAGATGCTTCTTTCTCTAGGAGGCCTTCAAGAGTTTTATACCCCAGTTTGCGTACTTCAGTGGTGCCATCTCTCCCTCTTCCTCTTCCTCTTTCATTCCCTCCTCTACCTCGCTGAGTTTCTACTCTTCCTCTTTGAGGCTCTTCACCTTGTGGACCAGCTCTTCCATCAGTCATACTTGTACTGGCTTGTTGGTGTCCTGTGTTTTCAGGGCGGCTGCTTGAATTTAAAGGAGGTGGAAGTAAATAACTGACATAATTTTGATGCATGAGCCCATGAACAGGTCTCCCAAATCCTCGAGAGGATGCATTAGTTAGGCCTCCTCTTATCACAGGGCGATGGGTGTTGTTCCCACTTGGCCTTCCCTGATGATGATGCTTGTCTTCTCCTCTCCTCTGTCCTCTGCCTCTTCCATCTCCTCCTCCTCCGCCTCCTCTTGCACCTTGAGCTTTTTCATCTGGCCGTCTTTCCCTTTGGCTGTTTGCACTTCCACTGGCTTGTTGGTGACCTCGACCCCTTCCTTCTCCTCCTCCTCCTCTTCCTCTTCCTCCTCCTCCTCTTCCTCCCCCTCCCTCCCCTCGGCCACCCCTGCTGCTTCCTCTGCTTCGACTGGGAGACTTGCTTGCTTGTCTTTGACAAGGCACAGAACCATCTGTTGGAAATAAAAAATAGAATTTGTGGTGCATAAGTAATAAGGATGCATATTGTCAAAGTTATGTAAAGTAAAAAGAAAGAACTATACCTCTTCTTTGAGGGGCATTGAAGCCTCCTCTTCCTCTTTGCTGTCCTCCTCCTCTTGGGTTGTCCATTCTAATATATCTGTAGGGCGATTATACAATACAGTAAACAGACATCTGCTGCAATACTTTCACTCTCCTCTAGGTGGACATCTATCTGGTTGAAACCTTGGATCTAATGCAATGACTGATACATTTTAGTTTTTCTCAGTTACTTTGGTACATTTCTTGAATCATCCTTAACATTTGCAAAACAGTAAGTGCAATTCTTGAACACATTGCATACATGCAAACAAACTTTCATACAAAGCCTCAAAATCCTTACTGTATCTCAGAAAAGTAAATGTTATGTCAATTAACCTACATTTATATACGATTGTTCTGCTTAGTCAAATAGAGCTGTCTGAACCTGACACATTATTGAATTATTGATATGCCACTGTGAAATTTCAGTTTCATTTCTCGTTAAATTACAGTGTAGTTATCAACACAGACTACAGTGATATGGACACACACAGACACATATGCATACATACATATACATACATACATACATACATACATACATATATATATATATATATATATACACACACACACACACACACACACACACACACACATACATTTATATGTAGATATTTATTTTTTATAAATATATTTTCCAAATGCTTCGTTATACTATAAAATACTGTAAAATGCTAATATTATTCGCGTTCTCTCTTTAAAATTAAATGACTGCGTGCTCTAATACCGGAAATGAGCAGGCTAAAAAACAAACACAACTGTTTCTCTTTGAGACGAGTAAAACCAGCAGCGGCAAATGACACCAGATATAAAATATAAATAATAGTGTAAACAAAACGATTTTGATCTTAAGCACTTACCTGGTTACGGTGTCCTCAGTAATAGTGCGTCTTTCATCTCCTCGGTGGCATAAATACTGGTTTAGTTTCGTTTCTCAGGGGTGTGGGCGGATCTTCAGCCAGTTTCTCTGAGTCAGAACCGAAAGTGATGAACGGAGAACGGAAAACAGAAAACAAAAGTCGGTTGCCGTGGAGAGATTTACAGTCGTGCGCTATAGGGGAGACCGGGGTTAGTTGTCACAAGCGATTAGGGTTTTGAGTCCAAAAAAAAAAAAACAAGAGAACACACTGACATACTGCATTGGTCATATCAGTAAAAATTTAAATGAAAATTATTAATAGTAGGATTTCCCCACTATTATAGAAGCGATGCTGTAGTTTGTCAAAAAAAAAAAAAAAGTATGCATAACCTGAAATTTATCAAAGTAAACAACAACCTAAATTTAGCTTTGAATTCATCAGTGTGCAAACACAATGTTTTTAAATCTTTAAAGACGTTCCTGTCTCTTTAAGAAGGTGTTTGTTTGAAATCACCTGCTTGAGATCATTTCACAAAACTGAAACCTACTTGAAGAAATGTTGTGGTTTGCATATGCAAAGCAAAGGCAAGTCTGGGCAACAGTATGGTTGAGGTGGTAAGACCTGGAAATTGCTGTTCAACAACACTCCATCGAATTTGGCAGAGCAAATAAGACAAAAAAAAAAAATCTTGAAGTGTGCAAATATAACCTGCTGCGCTAAAAGTTTGACTGGAGAGACTAGCTATAATAAGAGAGAAAATCTAGAATAAAAAGGAGGCATAGCAAGATTTACAAGAAAACGTCTTATTTTTAAATTGAGGAAACTGTCCTCAACTCTGACTGTCTGTTTGATGAACAAACAGTGGAACTGGAGCTTCATGTTTACTTCCTATTAAAAAGTAAAGCTTCAAATCAGATGTCCACTTTAGCAAGAACCACTAATAACTAACACATTACACCCAGTGTAATTTCATCATAATTCTACAGAGTCACTGCCAATCAGCCCTTAAAAAAGGGATAAAATACCTTCAGTTTCTGATTGGTTTGACAACGTGGTTGGATGTGTGCCACATTTGAGGAAATGATTTTTACAGAAGTTTGTGCATGAGCATACAAGGTCATTCTCAGAGAGAATCTCACAGAAAACTGGCATCTTCTCTTGTTTTGCTGCTTCTGAGCTGACAGACACAATTACAGAGCAGAACAGTGCTTATTATTAACATTATTATTATGTTATTCATTATCAGTATTCAATATTTATATTTAAATTCTAGTAGTTTAATGTTCACCCGTATTCTGTTACCATATACTCTATAAACATTTGAGTAATTACTACAATAAAGCAATAACAAAGCTCCATATGATATTTACACATGTAGTTCAGCAGAATTCACTCTGCAGGTACTTATTTTAAGTGTTTCCTTCATTTTTTAATATTTTATATATTAATGAAGCAAATACATTCACACATACATATATACACATATATATGTATATACACACACATATACATATATACATATATATATATATACATATACATACATTTACATATATATATACATATACATTTATATACATATATATACACACACATACATACATACATACATACATATATATATATATATATACAGTGGGTATGGAAAGTATTCAGACCCCCTTAAATTTTTCACTCTTTGTTATATTGCAGCCATTTGCTAAAATCATTTGTTCATTTTTATTCCTCATTAATGTACACACAGCACCCCATATTGACAGAAAAACAGAATTGTTGACATTTTTGCAGATTTATTAAAAAAGAAAAACTGAAATATCACATGGTCCTAAATATTCAGACCCTTTGCTGTGAAACTCATATATTTAACTCAGGTGCTGTCCATTTCTTCTGATCATCCTTGAGATGGTTCTACACCTTCATTTGAGTCCAGCTGTGTTTGATTATACTGATTGGACTTGATTAGGAAAGCCACACACCTGTCTATATAAGACCTTACAGCTCACAGTGCATGTCAGAGCAAATGAGAATCATGAGGTCAAAGGAACTGCCTGAAGAGCTCAGAGACAGAATTGTGGCAAGGCACAGATCTGGCCAAAGTTACAAAAAAATTTCTGCTGCACTTAAGGTTCCTAAGACCACAGTGGCCTCCATAATCCTTAAATGGAAGACGTTTGGGACGACCAGAACCCTTCCTAGAGCTGGTCGTCCAGCCAAACTGAGCTATCGGGGGAGAAGAGCCTTGGTGAGAGAGGTAAAGAAGAACCCAAAGATCACTGTGGCTGAGCTCCAGAGATGCAGTCGGGAGATGGGAGAAAGTTGTAGAAAGTCAACCATCACTGCAGCCCTCCACCAGTCGGGGCTTTATGTCAAGTGGCCCGACGGAAGCCTCTCCTCAGTGCAAGACACATGAAAGCCTGTATGAAGGACTCCAAGATGGTGAGAAATAAGATTCTCTGGTCTGATGAGACCAAGATAGAACTTTTTGGCCTTAATTCTAAGCAGTATGTGTGGAGAAAACCAGGCACTGCTCATCACATGTCCAATACAGTCCCAACAGTGAAGCATGGTGGCAGCATCATGCTGTGGGGGTGTTTTTCAGCTGCAGGGACAGGACGACTGGTTGCAATCGAGGGAAAGATGAATGCGGCCAAGTACAGGGATATCCTGGACGAAAACCTTCTCCAGAGTGCTCAGGACCTCAGACTGGGCCGAAGGTTTACCTTCCAACAAGACAATGACCCTAAGCACACAGCTAAAATAACGAAGGAGTGGCTTCACAACAACTCCGTGACTGTTCTTGAATGGCCCAGCCAGAGCCCTGACTTAAACCCAATTGAGCATCTCTGGAGAGACCTAAAAATGGCTGTCCACCAACGTTTACCATCCAGCCTGACAGAACTGGAGAGGATCTGCAAGGAGGAATGGCAGAGGATCCCCAAATCCAGGTGTGAAAAACTTGTTGCATCTTTCCCAAAAAGACTCATGGCTGTATTAGATCAAAAGGGTGCTTCTACTAAATACTGAGCAAAGGGTCTGAATACTTAGGACCATGTGATATTTCAGTTTTTCTTTTTTTAATAAATCTGCAAAACTGTCAACAATTCTGTGTTTTTCTGTCAATATGGGGTGCTGTGTGTACATTGAGGAAAAAAAAAATAACAAATGATTTTAGCAAATGGCTGCAATATAACAAAGAGTGAAACATTTAAGGGGGTCTGAATACTTTACGTACCCACTGTATATACATATACACACTATATATATATATATACACTATATATATATATATATATATATATATATATATATATATATATATATATATATATAAATAAAATTACCTATTAAAAAATTAATTATAAAAAAAAAAATCCACTATTATTTTATTATATTATGCATCTTTACTGTGTAGAATACTGTGAGAACTTCATTCATTTTTAATGGTACCAGGGAGGGCATCTCTCTGCATTATCTTTAAGGTCGTCTAATAAAGGAGTTTCCTGCCCGGACACTGATTTATTATTTCATGTGGGCTGTAAAGCGGGTGTCTTTGATATCGTGGGCTCTCTAACACTTCTGACCACCCTTCAGACAGCTGGTTGATCTCTAACAGAAGTTTTTATATCATCTAGGTCTGCAGGAATCATTTGGCTTAAATCGAGGGAAATCAATCTTATTTCTGATGCTCATTAGCCATTGGTTCATATTTACTCTGCTCTACCATGACAAAAGCATGGACAAACAGAAGTACAGGTTTTTGGTTGTAGAGTTTTATTTGAAAGGTTTATGTTGGGGAAAGTTTGGAGGGAGGATGATGATAAAATGATAAAGAGGCTGATGTTTTGCTTCGTATACTTCAGGCACGGCTTCACTTTCTACTGTATCTGCAAAGACACATAAAAGCCTTGAGGTGAGACACAGCAGGCAAAAATTATGCTTTTTCCCCCCATTCACTCATTTTCTTAACAAAGCCATCAAGACATTGTTAAAATGTAAAATATAATTTTTACTTAAAATAATTGCAAACATGTTTAAAATAGCTTCAGAGAATATACATTTCACAATACACATATATAAACTGTTTTTATAAAATATTTGTATATTTTCATAAAATATTTAAAATACCTTCTTCCTTATCACACTGTGTATGTAAATTTGGAAAAAAATGGTTATTCTCTATGCAGTAATTTACCAGTCTAAATTAAATATATTATTAAATGATTAATTACATAATGGAATATAGCAATACATAAACAGGAGTACAAAAAAATGCGAGCATAAAATAAACACATTTTATAAATGTTATATATACAGGTTAAATGTGAGCCAAAATCATCACAATTAAAAGAACCAAAGACTTAAACTACTTCAGTCTGTGTGCATTGAATTTATTTAATACACGAGTTTCACAATTTGAGCTGAATTACTGAAATGAATGAACTTTTCCACGACATTCTAATTTACTGAGATGCACCTGTATATTGTTTGTCCTTATAATAACTTTCATGTATTTAATTATTTGCTATTGTTGCTTTGTGTCGTCCATTACAATTCATTTCAAGGTGTGCATTTCATTTCATATTTCATGAGTTTTTTCAGTATAAGATGCATTTCAGCTGATGTTGCACATCCTTTTTTTTATTATTTTACATGAAATATTACATGTATTCCACACCTTATTATTATTACCATTGCTAATGCTCTGTTAAATGAAATTAAAGTCTAATAGTACTAAAAATGTTTTTTTTTTTTGGTTTCCAGATGCATGAAAAGTGAGTGCATATTTAAAGACTGAGTCTAATGGAAATGTGTTTTAGGGAGTTGCTTGTAATAAATCTTACCTGGCATTTGACTTGAAGCGTCCTCCTTTCTTGTTTGGAATGCCAAGTCTCTTCCTGTCCTCGAAGGATGGCCTAGACAGAGAAATCACTGTTAGACTCAGAGACAAGCACACAAAACCTTGAACTCTTCAGCATCACATGTAACGGCACACACCCCGCTCTGTACTGCTTCAGAGTTTTCTTGCTGGTGTTCGTGAGCTCCTTATCAAACACAGACTTCTTTTTGCCACCCTTGTCTTTGGAAACTGGAAGAGGAAAGTTTAAACAGTCAGAATTTGAATTCAAATCAATTTAAATACATGTTTTCAAACGCTCAGCCCACGCCGGAGGTTTAAGTGTTTGTTTGCTGACCTTTCTTCACGGGTTTTTCTTCAGGAATGGCTCTGGCTTTCTTCTGCTTGCGATCACGTTTGGCGACTCGTTCGGCGTACATCTGAGACTTAAGCACCTCGAACTGAGCTCTCTCCTCCGCCTGGGGTACAAACACACAATAAACATTCAAATACAAAGCTGAAGATCTGATGCATCATATGGTGCTGAACCTCTATGATGATGCATGGATTCACTACGAGAGCAAATTTAATTTCAGAAGGCACAGTGATGTACAAAGGCGGGTCATAAAAGCATAAAGAAAAAAAGACAGTTTGATGAAATAATCTCACCGTTAACTCTTTCTTCTTGCCCTGTTTCAGGAACTCTGCACGTTTTTTCTTTCCTCTCAGAGCCAAATCAAAATCCTGCAGCGCTTTTGTCACTTTGACAAAGAAAAAGAAAATGAAAGTGCATGATGAGATAATAAATGCAGACACACACAAACAATAATTGAAATATTAAGAAAATTTAATGAAAATTTGAAAATTTAATGCACATCTGAAGTTCAAATGTGGTTATGACAAGTGGATTAAATTTTCACATTGCTATGTGTTCACTATCATTGTTTTTTTGTTTTTTTGATAAAATGAATGCTTTTATTCATCAAGGATGCATTAAATTGATCAAAAGTGACAGTGAAGATATTTATAATGTTACAAAAGTTTTCTGTTTCAAATAAATGCTGTTCTTTTGAACTTTCTATTAATCAAAGAATCCTGAAAAACAAAATGTATCACGGTTTTCACAAAAATATGAAGCAGCACAACTGTTTTCAACATTGATAATAATCAGAAATGTTTCTTGTGCAGCAAATCAGCATATTAGAATGATTTCTGAAGGATCATGTGACACTGAAGACTGGAGTAATGATGCTGAAAATTCAGCTGCGCATCACAGAAATCAATTACATTTTAACATATATTCACATAGAAAACAGTTATTTTAAATTGTAAAAAAAATATATTACATTTTACAGCTTTTACTGTTATTTCGATCAAATAAATGTAGACTTGATGAGCAGAAGAACCTTCTTTCAAAAATATTAAAAAATCTTACTGGACCCAAACAAAGTGTGTTTTTCCCGCCACAACTTTCTTTCACAAAAGATCATGAATTCAGCGGTACTCACTGCGCTCTTTCTTTCTCTCCTCATGCGTTTGGAACCAAGTTCTGGGCGCCTGTTTCTCATCTGTGCCCTGTGTTAACCTCTTCTGAGCTGAACTGATCTGGAACCCAACAGAAAGATGAAACACCCATAAATACAGTTTACAACAGGAGCCAAAGTGTGTTTAATCGTACAGTGATGTAAGTGAATATTTGAAACAAACATGAGAGTCAGACCTGCGCCTCTGAATGAGCCATTTCCTTTTCCTCCTTCTCCAAGCGTAACACCGCATACACGTCCTTCTCCAGCTTCTCAATCAGATCCCGAAACTTCAGGATGACCTCTGAGAGACGTCCAGAAACACACTTTAATAACAGAGTCATCTTTGATACAAAACAGCATCAAAATAATGAATTTACATGAGCGTAGCAGTAGAACAGTGATAATGGATAATGATTTTTAGCAGTTTTTCAAATCATTTTGATTTACAGGGTTTCTACGGTTTTATGAAGACAGATGTAAGACTTTAAGACCTTTGTAAGACAGAGTGAAGACAACTTAAACACAATGAGTTCTATTAGCAAACCTTCCAAACAATCTCCATTACTATTTAAATTATTTTTTTTTTAAAAAACTGCTTAAGGCTTGAATAGCTTTGCTCGCAACCACTAGAATATGGAAATGGCTTTTAATAACTGCACCTTATGATCACACTGCAAAAAAGTAATGCTCTTCCTGAGTATTTTTGTCTTGTTTTCCAGTGAAAATGTCTTAAGATTCTTAAATCAAGTTATATTTACTTGAGAAGCAAAATGACATAAATTAAGAAGTCTTGTTTTATGATAAATTGAGATATAAGAGCTTATGATTAAAAAACATATCTACTAATGGAGTCAGAAAAATCAACTTTATTCAAAGGGAAAACAAGTTTTCATTCCCTTCATTCTGACAGATATTTGTTCTTGTTTTATACAAACTCACTTAATTTTCTGAAATTTCGTAGACTTCATTTTGCTTCTCAAGTAACTATACCTTGATTAAGAATGTTTAGATATTTGTATGGAAAAACAAAACAAAAAAATGCAACATGCCATGAATTTAAGACTTTCTGCTGTTCTTTAAGACCTTTATAAGGCCTTCATTTGTGGAAGAGCAAATTAAAACTTTTTTAAGACCCACAGAAACATTGGATTTAGACCCATGTGCAAAGAATCATTCAGACAGATTTATGAATCTTTTTGACAGACTCATTAGAAATAACCAACTCAAAAGAGAGATTTGGTCATAAATTGGAACATAATTTTGAGTTTAACTCAACACAAGATAAAGCGTCTTTACCTTGAGGAATGACTCGAGCTTTGACAGGTGTTTTGGCTTTTTTAACGATCTCTTTCAGCATCTTCCTCTCAGTCTCACCCACGAGAGACACGGATCGGCCCACTTTCCCCGCACGAGCCGTTCGGCCCACTCTGTGCACGTAATGCTTCACTGTGTTGGGCATAGTGAAGTTTATCACCTGCAAACATGAATGCATTCAGACACTGTTCTTTGATTCTTGTGGTTTCACTAATATTATGTGTAAACTGAACTCACAGTTTTCACTCCCTCTATATCCAGACCTCTGGCAGCCACATCTGTGGCCACTAAAATATCAATCTGTTCGTCCTTGAAACGTCTGAAACACAAAGATGCCTTTCATGTAGCAACTTATTAAAGTCAAATATCTGTGTTTTATTTGCATGAAGCTCTTCACGGCACCTCAGACTCTCCAATCTCTGCGTCTGCGACAGGTTTCCATGAAGCTCGCCGACCTTTAACCCCATCAAGCCCAGCAGGATGTGCATGCGGTGAGCCTGCTTCTTCGTTTGAGTGAAGAGCATCACATGATCCTGAAACGTTCTGGTCAGGAGAGCTGTGGATATAATGGATATAATACACACATTTCAGAATAAAGCTAAATCTGAGAACAAATGAGTCCAGGTTTGAAAATACTATGACTACGTACCAACCTTAGACAGCATTTTTAGACCATCATAAGTGAACTCTGTAGACTCAAACAGTACAGAGCAGTACAAATGTTTTCATTTTTGGTTAAAGTCTAAGCCAATATTGAATGCATCCTTCATGGATACGCAATCAGTGCAATGGTTACTGTTCAAAACTAAATCTATTAAAAATCTTTTTTTTGGTAACTGAGAAAGATGAATAAAACTCAAATTTTAGATTAGAATTTACCTTGGCAACTGAACTGACTAAGAAACGTTGAAATACTAAGATTACTAAAACCAAAATAAAAATAAAAACTAAAGAGAATGAAAAAAAAGTCACATAAAAATATAAATATTATAAAACATTATACATTATTAAAAATAATATAAATTTTAATTTAATCACCAAATATTATAATAGCATATGATTAATACTAAAACAACACTGACTACAATTAGTTAAAATAATTTCTGGTTTCAAAGGAAAGGTGCATTATAAATATATTTTAATATTCTTTTTATTTCTATTTTGATTCTAAATAGTTGAATAATATAAAAAACTGCACATTTATATGCAATTATGCATATTTTGTGCTTATCAGAGGAATACACTAATGCCAAACTACTGGAATCAATGTAGAGTGAGAGTAGAGTCTCTTGCGTGGTTCACAAGTGACAGTTTACAGAGTTATTGTCCATGAAAAGCCTCTAAAATCAGCCACTTATAAAGATGCAGTTCAGTCAGAACACCCTAAGTAGACAGCAGAGCAACAAGGCCACTCATTAGGGCAACTTACCTGCGACAATAGCCTCTCTGTCTCCTTCTTTATTGGGTCTGATCCTCACAAACTCTTGTCTGAGATATGGCGCCACGTCTGTATTACTGTTCACAAAGATCCTCACCGGCTGCTTCAGCGACACAGACGCCAGATCCTTCACCTGAAGGGGGAAATAATAAAAAAAAAAAATGCACCAATATAGATATGTTGTACTAACAGTTACAGCCAAAAATAAAGTTATACATGGCACACAGCCCATGTGATGGCTAATATGTTTTGTCTAAACAAGCAATACTGCTTAAATTGTAAAAATAAACCTTGATTTCATCTACCTCTAATACTGACCTAATCAAACTGATGGAAATAAATAAAATTATACTAGAACTGTCTGATATTGATATGATCACTGGTGCAAGTGTTTGGAACAGAATGATTTTTATGGGAAAACAAGATGATCTCAATTGTTTTTGTCAGTAGAGAAACAAAACATGAATTATTTAATTTATTCGATGTATTTAATTTTTTGTAAATAATGTATTTATGTATCATTAATGTATATATTTATGTATTTTGTTTATTTTTTTATATAGTTATTCATTGATTTTGATTTATTCATTTTTATTTATCTATCTCTTATATAAAACAAGAAGATGAATTAAATTAGAAATTGTGGCATTATGGTATTTATTTAGTTTTATTTTATGAATTTAATTCTTTGTTTTATGTATTTATTTTATGCACTTATTTTATATATTTTTAAATTTCCATATTAATTTATTTGGATGCATTTTTATCTATCTATCAATCTTTTACTTTATTACTTGCACAACATAATCTGATTTCTCAACACTGGATATATAAAGCATCCATAAACACTGACTGAACTGAAGTCAAATAAAGTTGAGTAAAGTAAAGCTGAAGGTCAGCAGCATCACCTCCTCACTCATGGTGGCTGAGAACAGCATGGTCTGTCTCTGATAGGAGCACATCCTGATGATCTCCTTCATCTGCTCCTCGAAGTACTCATCCAGCATCCTGAGCAGAAGACACATGTCTAAATAACCAGCCAAACACTGAGAAAGTCTCGGATGAAGCTCCAGAAGTTTGGCTCTCACCTGTCGGCCTCGTCCAGGATGAGGATCTCGATCTGACTGAGCTCGAACGACGGCGTGTTGTGCAAGTGGTCAATCAGGCGTCCAGGTGTGGCGATCAGGACGTCTGGCCCCGCCCTCAGCGCCGCCTCCTGAGACTTCAGGTCCAAACCACCTGATGGACGGGTCACAAAACACATCACAATACTTCATGCCTTCATTTCTAACGAAATATCCATTGCTTCATTCTATTTCAAAACCTACAAATGTCTTAATGCAATGACAAAGGAAAAATGAAAGCAAAGCAACTCTTAACATGTGCTGCTATTTTTAACTAAAATTATTAATAAAAACATTTTAAAAACAAATAAAGCTGAAATAAAATATAAAATTATTAATGAAAAACTTTAAATAAATGAAATTAAATAAGTATAGGTTGAAGTACTAAAATTACTAACCCAAAAACTGAAATAAAAACTAAAGAAAATAGAAATGTAACTATACTAATAAAACAAAAATTAGCACATAAAATGACTAAAACTTATATATATGAAAAAAGAAATAAAATAACATTATTAGATGAAAAATGCTATTACTACTATTACTAAAAGTATTAACATTTCTAACAAAATATTAAATTAAAAATATATTTTAAAAATATAAATGACAAAAGCTAATAACTATTAATAACTAATAACTAATACTTTAAAACTAAAACGTTTAAAATAGTTTACAAATAAATCAATCTACCGAAATTATTAGATGAAAAACTTAATTACAAAATTCACTTGGCAACTAAAGACAGATGGAAATTAGTACTAATTAGTAGTAAATAAATACTCAAATTATGAAAACAAAAACAAAGAAACATTTAAGACAATTAGAAAAATATAAAAAAATAAAAATGACAAAGGCACATAATTTTATATGAAATAATATTTTTATATTAGATATAAAAACGAATTAAAACTTTAGTAAATAAATGACACTGTAATAACCGCGCTCTTACCCACGGCCAGGCATGTGCTGATGCTGGTGAACTGTGCCAGCTGGCGGGAGACGCTGTGCACCTGGATACCCAGCTCTCTGGTGGGCACCAGAACCAGCACACGCGTCACCTGCGTCTCTCTCGGCTTGTAGATCAGACGCTCCAGGACCGGTAACATAAAGGCCGCCGTCTTACCTGCGACACACAACAGACGAGACACAGAGAGTCACCTAAACGTGTCACATTCATCCTCATTCAAACACAAAGCAATATTCATACTCATTCTTTCTTTCTGGTCAAATCAAACACAGACAGAAGTCTCACCAGTGCCAGTGGCGGCACATGCACAGATGTCTTTTCCCAGCAGCCCCACGGGGACGCAGGCTTTCTGAATAGGAGTGGGCTGCTTAAAGCCCATAGTCGTGATGGCCTGAACAGACACAAGGAAAACAAACACACACTGGCTTCAAACACTTCAGAAACGCTGTGCATCCTCTACTGAAGGCCCATGTTATGATGTTTAATTCACACAGGTTTGTTTGGATGCAAATTATGCTTCTCAGCTGATGACAGACCATTAAAACATTAAAAATGTTATGTAAAAGGGTCACTTGTTCCATTTATACCACATGCACATGTTTTTATCTCAAGAAATTCTCCAGGTCATCGTCCTTAAAATACTTGTACAAGCTACAGTAATTCTTTACACTGCAGCTTCAATAACGATTAAGAATCGCTTAAAAATGATCACTAACATTGCATGATTACTATTTTAGTGCATATATATTACAACTATATTATGTGAAATTATCATAATTTGTTAATCAGTATTTTGCAATGTTTGCTCATCAAGGCTGAATTTATTTAATATAAAATAAAGCAAAAACAGTAAAATTTTAAAATAATTTTGCAATTTAAAATAACCATTTCCTATGTAAATATGTCAAAATGTAATTTTTTTCTGTGATTTTCAGCATCATTACTGCAGTCGTCAGTGTCACATGATCCTTCAGAAATCATTCTAATATGCTGTTTTGCTGCTCAAGAAACATTTCTGATTATTATTTATGTTAAAAACAATTAAAAATGCAGATTTTTTTTGTAGAAACTGTGATGTATTTTATTTTTCAAGATTCTTTGATGAATAGAAAGTTCAAAAGAACAACATTTGTTTGAAACCAAAATCAAACATTATAAAATATATATATATCTCTTTACTGTCACTTTTGAAAAAAATTTTTGTACTGTCACAATTTGACAAATCCTTGCTGAATAAAAGCATTTAAAAAAACACAAAAATAAAAAATAAATATCTGACCCAAACGTTTAAAATTAAAATGTACTGAAAGGCTTATTGTCAGAAAATAAAAAGGTACTTCAAGAGCAAAAAATAAACATGATACAAAGAACATAAAAGGCTGAAAAACATCAAGTTTTAGTTATGTCACTCCTGTGTGTTTATACAGTATATTTATAATGAATGTGATGTCAAACTCACCTTCAGTAAAGGTCTGGACAGATTCATATCCTGGAAAGTGAGGTTCTCATCATACTGCGAGGCGTCTTCAAAAAACGCTTCAGGCTGGAAGAGAGAGCAGGAGCAAAACACTGAACAAACCTCCAGAACATCACAAACACACTCAAATATAACAGATTCAGTTTACAGCATAAACAACTGCAGCAGCTCAAGAGAACCGATCCATACTCACAGTTTCTGCTGTTTTCCTCTTGCCTTTCTTCTGTTTTTCTCTCAAAGTGTCTATAAGTAAAGAAAGAGGATGAAATATATCATATCTGTTAATAGAGAACAATAATAAAGAGTGTTTTGATTGACTGTTGACACACACCTGCTTTTTTGAGCACCTCTTCATCACCTGATGAGAACTCATCTTCATGCACCTCTTCCTCATCATCATCATCATCATCTCCACCTGATTCTTCATCGTCATCATTTTCATCTTCTTTATCATCCTCATCGTCGTTTTCCGGTTTAGAGGCTGAAGCTTCTGTTTTCTTGCTTTCTTTTTGAGTTTTCTCCTACAAACACATAAATATGTTTTTTTGGGGGTCACACAACCATACACATAAAATAAACTGCACATAAAATAAAAAAATAACAGAATAAAATATTTCATAAGATATCTGGTGGTCTAAACTTTGGAAGATTTTTAATGTTTTTGAAAGAGGTCTCTTCTGCTCACCAAGGCTTCGTTTATTTGATATAAAAATACAGTAAAAACATTAATATTGTAAGATTGTTTAAAATGTAAAATAAATGTTCTCTATGTGAATATACTGTAAAATGTAATTTATTTCTGTGATCAAAGCTGAATTTTCAGCATCATTACTCCAGTCTTCAGTGTCACATGATCCTTCAGAAATCATTCAAGAGACATCAAGAAACATTTCCAAACTACATGTAGTTAAGAAAGAAACTTCTTTCAAAAATATAAATGTTCTGCTCACCAAGGCTGCATTTATTTCATCCAAAAAAAAAGGAATAAACAGTAAAATTGTGAAATACTATTACAATGAAGAATAACTGTTTTCTGTTTGAATGTTGCACACATCAGCTTACCTCAATTTTGCGCTTTTTCCGCACTTTCTCGATCTTTTCGTCCAGGGTAGTGGGTGCTTTCTAGAAAAAGTGAAAGGAAGGACGAGGATTATTCAACATGATCAATAGTCCAGTAAAATCCAGAGCTGTGAGAATCCCACTCACCCTCTTCTTGAGCTGTGCCATCACGTCTGCCATGCCCCAGTCCTCGCTGTACAGCCCGTCCCGCTCGCCGAACTCAAAGTCAGCGCTGAAGTCTCCAGCACTGCGGCCCTTCAGAGCGCGCTTCTCCTTACTCAACACGATGGGCTGCTCCTGAACATACACACCAACATCACACTTTAACACTCTTACCATGGTGCACTGATGGCATCAGATGCTAATGCTATGGTAGTACATCAAAATACAACATTCACATGCTGCACCATTCACATAGTAAAAAAAAATGATTACCATATTTATATACACCATGGTATATGTACATGTTACTCCAAAGCACTTATACTATGGTATTATTAATGCATAGTCAAAATTCTACAATGGATTTATCATGCACTGCAAAAAATGATTTACTTACTTAGTATTTTTGTCTTGTTTTCTAGTATAAATATCTAACAACTCTTGAATCAAGATGCATTTATTTTACAAGTAATATGACATGTCAAGTAAATGCATCTTGATTCAAGAACGTTTAGATATTTACACTAGACAACAAGACAAAAGTACTAAGTAAGAAAAACATTTTTTGCAGTGTGGTATCATGGTATGTCAAAAAAAAAAAAAATCTTGTTTAGATCATGGAAGTGTGTGCTAAAGACATGGTATCACTGTGGTACAAGCTCAAAGCTCAGTATTACTACTAAACATGCACAACAAATGTGATGATAACATGGCATGTGTCAAAACAAAACACACACACACACACACACACACAAAACAGGATTTCCATGGTATGAAAAACGTGAAATTACCATAGTATGATGCTTAAAACACAGTATATTACTACAGTATATCAACAGATAACATAGCATTATTATGATGCACATCAACACATCGTATTACCATAGTAGGCTCAACACACAATATTACTATGGTATATCAGTAGATAACATAGTATGACCACAATGTACATCATAAAACGTGGTATTACCATAGTATGAGGCTAAACATAGGTATGTATCACCATGATACACATTAAAAACATGGTATTAGCATGGTGTGATGCACAAAACACAGTACTACCATGGCACACTCCCACACAGCACAGTATCAACATGGTAATTCACACCTCAAAACATGGTATTACCGTAGTACATCCCTAAACAGCATTGTATTATCGTGGTACAGGGGAAAAAACATGGTGACACTATGATAGTTTCTCAGTGTATCTGAAGTCAAACTGGACTCACGGCTTCATCTTCAGACGCTGAGTCCGGCTCCTCAGGCACATCATCATCATCATCATCAATAGTTCTGATCAGATCCAGATCTGAAAACATCTTTGTGCTGCGCTCACAAAATAAAGCTCACGGACTCGCTATTAATACAGAACTATTATTATTAATTATATATAGCGTATATCTTCACTTACACAGCTATAAATATATCATAAACATGTAATTATGTCTGTTTGATACACTACCAACGCTGAACGCTCATTTACACACGTGTGTAGCCGAAGCAGCGGATCTGCGTCATTCTCTTACGGTTGTTATTCAGCGGCTGCGGCGTCCTCCTGAAACCGCACTGACACCTAGAGGCGCGGAGGACGAGACTAGTGGCGCGGATGCCTTTTTTTAACCCTTTGATGCACTACATGGGTCTAAAGTGACCCGAGTGAGTTTATTTTTTCAATATCTTTGCAAGAAATTAATTTCATCATTCAGAATTCCAGGAATTCCTCAATTAACTTGTTTTTGATCATCACATATTCTTATTTTTATTTTTCTTTCTTACTTTTTGAATAAAAATCGTTTTTGTGTCACTACCTTTCTAATGCACAACATGGGTCTAAAATGACCCGTATTCATTTGCTATTTTATTTCAGTCGTGTTTCTTTGCTGAATCTTTAAAAGAAATGCATTTTATCATTTATTATTCCAGGTATTCATTAAATATCTTGTTTTTGATTTCCACAAATCATTGTTTATTTTTCCTTTCTTCACTTTATAAAAAAAAAAAAAAACAGTTTTTGTATTTCTACAGCAATTTTTAATTTATTTATTTATTTATTTATTTATTTATTTATTTTTGCAAGTAGGAACATATTTACTGCAGAAAACTATTCACCTGCCCCACATTTCACAACTCAACATGGCTGCTTTTGCATAATTGATGCATTTAGTCTTATTTTATCATTTATTACCACAGAAAATATTTGATATACTGTGGAAGATAAGGTTACCTTGACCTTGAAATGTCCTATTAACTAGCTTGTTTTTGACATATTCTATTTTAGCTAACTAATGTTAGCTAGGTCAACAAAATAATAGTAAAAAATAATGTATTATATACAAGTATATATCATTGCTGTCAGGCAGAAACCTTGTATCTCCATATTTCATCATTTTTATTTTTTTGTCATAAATCAGTGCTATTGGTCACCCTTTATGTCTGCCAGTGTTTCTGAAAAGTAATGGTTTTGGACATACAAGGTTTATGTCTGACAGCGACAATATATAATCAGTGTATACATGGATCAAGTGCTTGTTGTGCACTCTTTATCCAGAGTGTTAGTATGACTGATCCGTCATTCTAGATTAACGGCTGAAATGTTTGTAGTGATGCTGCATGATGAGGAAGATCAGGCGATTCTTAGTCCTGATTCAGAGTCTGAAATATCTGATGCTGATGACCTAGACTATGTGCCACAGGGTCAGTCTGGAGTTGTGGGTGTAAATCCAGCTCTCCTCGATGAAGAAGACTCTGTGATGACACTGAAGACTTGTCTGATGAGTCTGAAGAGGAAACTCAGACCCAGTCCAATAGATTGTGTAAAAATGGTTTGCACCTACTCATGTAAGCGGAGAACACGGAGGTGGCCCATGGTGCTGTGGTGCAATGTGTTGGATATTACCTACACCAGGGGCAGACCTGGAGAGCCACAGTCCTGCAGAGTTCAGCTCCAACCCTAATCAAACACACCTGAACAAGCTAACCAAGGTCTAAGAGTTACTGGAAAGCTAGAGGCAGGTGAGTTTTATCAAGGTTGAAGCAAAACTCTGCAGGGCTGTGGCTCTCAGACCAGACGTTGGCCACCCCTGGCCTACACCAACTTCAACAACTGGTGTGACCAGTGCATGACAGCTATTCATCAAGGAGCTGGTCAAAGAGCTTGTCGTGCCACATATGAAGAGGTCCTTAGAAGGCAGGCCCCACCTTCAAAACCATATTACAGAGACAATGGGAAGATGTGGGATAAAAAACAAAACACAGCCACCACCCGGCCACAGGTATACATCAGACAGAAGGGTCAATCGAAGAGGAAGAGGTCCAGGACCTGCCCAGCTGCCAAAGACAGACAAGTCAGCAGCTGGTGTTCAGTGTCAGGCCTGTTTGCAAGGAGCACAAACCTGTAGTTGTCATTTGTGAGGCCTGTAAGCACTGAGATGGCAGTTTGAGATGGTGCTGTACCTGTGTGATTTTATTTTCATCTATTCGGTTACATTCACCACAGACAGTTCAATTTCAGTGTTATCGGTTATCAGTGATATGTGTAAGTTATGTGTGACAAAATGGCAAATAAACATATTTAAATGTTAAATGTGTTGGTCTAAATAACTGCTAAAATAATTGTTTTAACTAAATGTCTTTATTTTTTTGTTTTTTCATGCTTGTATAGATGGGTCATTTTTGACCCATGTGTGTAAACTTGTAGTAACAAAACCTGGGGAAAAAAAATATTAATTTGTGGTCATTGTAAAAAAGATATTTTGAATATTCATGGATCATGGAATTTATAGATCAGGGAATATTAAATGCTGAAATAAACTGATTTCAAAAGATAAAACAAAAAAATGGCCAGCGAAGCATGAAATAACATAGCAAATGAATACGGGTCATTTTAGACCCATGTTGTGCATTAGAAGGGGTTTTCATAGCGTGTGCATCAAAGGGTTAATAAAGTGTGAAACGGAAAATTGTATGAATAAAATTATATGAAGTCAGCTGAGAATGCAGATGACTGCATGTGTACAATAACTGGTTTCTGAACACACACACAAAAAAAAAATAATAAAAAGAAAGTTAGTTGGTCACAGCTTTCCTTTCAGAGAAAACATTTTGATAGGGTTTGGAGTCCCAGGCCTTATTTTACACCATGGCAGAAAAATAAATAATTTTAAAATATAATTGTATTCGTAGTAAAAATAAACTAACTTAATATAAATTAAAACAATAATTGTAAAAAAAAAAAAAAAAAAAAAAAGAATAAACAATGATTACATTTTAAATACTACCACTTCTAGTAACAATAACTTTGTTTTAAAAAATGTTAAAATTAAAAGAAAAATAAATCAGAGCACTTGCATCACAATCAAATGTTCACAAAAGCCTGTGTGCCATTTGTCAGTGTATAAAAATGCAAATATGAATAAATGAATGCGTTTTAAAGGGGTCCTATTATGCTCTTTTACAAAGTCTTGATTTCGTTTTAGGGATGTACTAGAACATGCTCTCATGCTTGGTGGTTCAAAAAACGCATTATTTTTCACATAATTTACATTATTACAATACCATTCTCCCCAGTCTGGCACAAACGGCTCGATTAGTTCCGGGTTTGATGAAGGCCCACCTTCCGAAAAACGAAATGTGTTGTGATTGGTTAGCTGTCCCAGTGCGTTGTGATTGGCGAACAGCTAGGCAGAATGACTAAAAGCACATTCATTCTCTGGCAGCGGGAGGCGCTGTTGTAGCGGGAGAGAGCGAAGTTTCCCCGGTAACGCTGTACACAAAGCAGAGCTCCGCTCACAAACGCTGCTTTATCAGACATTACATGCAAGATGAAATGAAAATGACATCCAAAATTTTCTGGAAACAGTCAGTTTCCATCAGAAATACAGTGATATAAAAACACCCGCACCGGGTTTCAATTTTGAAACGTGCATTAGAATTTCCGGAGGCGGGATTTATTTTAATGATATTCTAATGGTCCAATTTGTGATGTCACAAATACAGGAAAACAACTTTGTAGTCCAAACGAGCCGTTCGTTGTAGCTCTTGAAAAGGGATTTTTAAAAAACTAAATATCTCCCTTTGGAGTGGACTTTGAGATTTGTAACTTTGTAGATCTTTTTTATGCCCAAACATACACACTACACACTGACTAAAATTCAAAAAGTGAAAAAGCATAAAAGGACCCCTTTAATACATTAAGTGGCTGAATTTTAAAGTGAATGCAATGGTGTACTAATGAATTTCTTATAAAAGCTTCTACAATGCATTATAAAAAATAATCTAGTATATTAACAAAACTGAATGCCTCTGAAAATGTGCAAAATGGGTAATCAGCTTGAATGTGGTTTTATTTCTCTACTTTATGAATATCAAGACCTTCAATAAAAAGGTGAGTCTCTAAAATGAGCTATGCATCACCCAAACTTGTCATCGCATCACTACATATTTACAAGAACCTGAATGCATAAATTATACTTCCTCACAGAACTGTCAATTCTATACCATTTAAAAGAAATTAAGTTTAAGAGAAGTGCATTATAGAAGCACTTTGAAATATTCATAATGCATGTTTTTGATCCATTTATTTGCATCAGAATAAAGTCGAATCAGCTCAGGATATGGTTTATTATGCGTTTAATTGGTATCAACTGAAAGCAAAACACAGGAGTCATATTAAAACATAACATCAATTTGACACTTTATTTAAAAAAAAAAGCAAAGAAATAAAAGAACAAACTATACAAGAACTTGCAGCCAAACTTTCCCATACAAGGAAAAGATGCATTTCAGACGTCTCAGTCCAGTGCGGCGGTTTAAGGTCTGGGAGGACGCATGCCTGGAGGAGGAGGACCTGGTGAAACGCAAAGGACAAATTAAAATCAGACAAGAAAAACAGCTTATTTGCATGTGCATTTAAACCGTATCCATTTAGTAGTAGTAATAATCTCTTTATTTGTCCCGTCACAGGGCAATTTATGCAGCATCAACCTAACAAACAGACAAATTATAAGATATAACAAAAAAACCTGATAGAATAAAACATCACAGCAAATAAAACCACAAGAAAACCTGGGCATTAACAGTACACATTTTCATTTTAAAATATAATATTTAAAATTCACAGTACACCTTTATCTTTGGGTTTCAAATAATGGTTTACAATAAAAACTGCATTTGAAATAAAATCTAGAAGCTCTATCAGTCCTCCACTTGGGCACTCGATATCATCTGCCTGAAGGGAGCAGTTCAAATTCTGAATACAAAATATGAGATGTATCATCTACAACAGTCAAAGACTTCCTAAGAACATTTTTCCTCATACGGAGCAGACAACCCCAGCTGTACAGAGCCCCACATTAACAAGGCTCTGCAGCTGTGATCTACTTTTAATAGGGCAGCGACGATAAATTGATGCATCTCGATTCATGGTTCGATTCTGAGATTTTCCGAAAGCATCGTGAGTCTCTCTGGAATTGATAGTTTTTAACAGCAGATGGCGCTCTAGGCTAGCTGCTCATGAAGAGCCCTAAAGAGCGCGTGTGCGTTCGGCTTGTGGTTAAATGTACTTGCACCTCGGCTCAGAAAGCTTTTATGATGCAAGATTAATGTAAACACAGCCCACTGTAAACACCCTTGTAATCCGCTTCAACCTTTTCAAACTTTATGAACTATTATTTGAGGTTCAAGTGATGCGTGTATAAGGAACTGGAAGCAAGCAGAGTATGGCTGTTTCTAAAGCACACAGTGCCATCTGCTGTTAAAAACTATTCGGAGAAGGGGGGAAAAAAATTAAATAATTGCATAACCAATGCAGAATCATTTCTTGTTTCGCAATGCATTGATTTGTTGCAGTTCTAATTTTAACATTTAATCAACGAAACCAACAAATCATAGCAAAGGCTAGCAAGACCTAGCCTTTTTTTTTTTTTTTTAGAAAGATCTATAAAACATCATCAATATGGACTTATCCACAAAGGACTTGAGATTAAACCTTAACTTAAAGCATTAAAGCAACTAAACAGGCCTCACCTCTCATTCCAGGCGGAGGCGGCCTCATGCCAGGAGGAGGCATCCCCATCGGAGCCCCGCGGCCGGGCGGCATTCCCATCGGAGGTCCCATGGGCGGCCGCATGCCTGGAGGAGGACCCATCATACCTGCAGCAGAGGGAGACGGGAGCACAAGGGTGAATATTAACCATCACACAGCAGGATGAGCATTTATTACACAGCCATGTGATTCTGAGCTCAGCATAATCCTGCTACCACTCGAGCGGACTCGTCATCAGCCTCAGAAAACATTGATGTCATCACAGCTGCCGAATCAGCACAGCCATCAGAAAGAAACAGCATAACGGAGCGAAAGAGAGAGACTCACCTGGAGGAGGTGCTCCTCTGCCCATCGGAGGAGGAGGTCCACCCCGGCCTGGAGGATACTGTGTGGGCGCTCCGGCTATACTGGCACCTGCAGCGGCGGCCGCAACTGGGCCTCGTCCCTGAGGGGTCATGATCTGAGAGAGAGAGAGACAGACAGACAGACAGACAATGTTTTATACAAGAGAATTCCTGTTCAACAAAATGACAAAAAGTAAAATAAATAAATCATAATCAATTATCATTAAATGATTAAATTAATCGTAGTAATAGTTATTTATTTATTGCCACGTGAGCATCTAAGCCGATCTTCATTACAAAAACAGTTGCAGTAATACAAGAATTGCATAAACAAAATAAAAAGCAAGAAAACAGAAAAACAGCAGATAAAAATTATGCAAGATTTTTTAAAACATGATAAAATATTTTCTGGTAAAATCTGACTATACAAGTCCCTGAGCGAGTATACTTCCTAAAACAAAAATGTATTTATTTATTTATATATATATATATATATATATATATATATATATATATATATATATATATATATATATATATATATATATATATATATATATATATAAATGTTCTGCAAACTATAAAAAGGTACAGCTGTCATAAAACCAGAAAGAAAGGCTGCATGGCTAGAAATTGTAAAAATCAAATAATAGTATGTGAGAGAGTTGGTGGTAATATCATTGTGTTCCTATTGTTCTGTGTTAAAGGAACTCAGCTTAGTCTGACAGTTAACCTGCTTTAGACCAGGTTAGTTTCCCAGCATAATTTGCCACAGTGACTAAGCTTGATCTAGGCCGATGTTAAATTTATTTTATGGAACCAATTCATTTGACAATGAGTCAGACTAACTGAAATAAGCTTTGCTTATTTGGTTAACTTGTTTTATGAAACAGGCCGAGGCATTAAAAGTGATCATATTTTCTCCATTGCATCAAATCGCATTGTGTTGAATCGAATCGAAATCGGATCGCACTGCATCGTAATAGGGGTGAATTGTATCGCATTGGTACCTGCTTCATATGTATCTTTAATGTATCGTATCGTTGGCTATGCAACGAGATGCGTATCGTATCGACCTCAGTCATAAGATACCCATCCCTAAAAAAAGAAAATAAAATAAATATATAAAATTTTTTTTAAATTCAAAATCAAAACCAAATAAACCAGGGCATTTGCATCACAATCAGATGTTAACGAAAGTGTGGCAGCAACTGTTTATGCATTAAAATATTAATTTTATTTGCATTAAAAACAAAATTGCTGTTTATTCATATACATATTTTTTTTTATATTTATATATAAATGAATAAATATTTATACTTGTTCATTTAGTGAAATACCCATACAGATTAAATTTTTTAATTTTTTTTTAATAAACGTACCCAAAAATCTGGCTATGACTCCCAAAATAAGACCCAATTAAAAAAGGAAAACATTTTAAATATTAAAGAGGGGGAAAAAAAAAAAAAAAAAAACCCAAAACAACAACTAGGGCTGGACCAGAATATTCGATCATTCGAATATTCGTTCAGAGAGTTTGTAACAGTTTCCCTGTTACTTATGCACCAGAAGTCCTCTTAGAGCCGCCCTGTCATTACTCACCTGAGCATTAGAGGGCACTCTGTTAAGGTAATGCATGGAATTCACCTATTTAAGATAGCAAAGAAGAAGAAATGGCAGGAAGTTAATTCTCTATCTTCTTTGGAGAAGCTTACCTCATGGTGGTTTGTACCTTTGTACCCTGTTTGAGGAACTTTATAGTTCTAAGCTCAATCGTAAGTAATTGTTCATGATATTTTGCTTTGGTAACAATATGGTTTGTAGCACTTGGTTATGGTTTGTTTGTTTGTTTAAATGTTTATCTACAGAGGGTTTTTGCTCTGAGCATGTATGGATTATTTGGCCGCTTAAACATCCGAAAAGTCTGGAACTAGAAGAACTGGCTTACTTCTACTGCTTAAAAGCAATGCTGGACTTCAAACATCTCTTTTCTGGTTGAACTTTGCTACAGAATCATCTTGGTTTTCAAGTACTGTCATTTTTGCACTTCATGTTCCAACAAAGACTGAGCAAGGTATACACTGGCAGTGATTACAAGCCAAGGACTATGTTTTAGAATACTAGACTGGTTTTTAGGCTCTGGTCCTAACTGTTGAACTCTCAATTGTTTGTGTGTCATATGGAATTAGCATATTCTGGGTAATTATATTTAATACACTTGACTCATGAGTACAATTGGTTGGTTTGGTCCCTCATTTCGTGTGACACTTACACAAAAGACAAAGGTAAAGTTGTTACACAAATTGGCGCCCGAACAGGGACATGATTTTAAACAGGCTGATTGTATTTATGAGTCATTAGGTAGAATGTGCTGAAGTGTCACTGAACTTTATGGTTGGGAAAATGTATTGAGTTATTAAACAACATTTTCAGTATCAGTTTATAAAACTGGTCCAGAATGGCTGACGTATGTGATGAGACAGAGGGTGAAAATCCTACAGAACCGGACTATTCCGCAGCACCTTTTACAATCAGGCGGGAACCAATTCAAGATCTTATCCAATCTCTCAGTCATTTGTATTTAGAGAATGAGGTAGATCTGGAAGAGCAGGAAGATAGTTCTCAGTACTTACCTTTGCCACCACCTCCTCAAGAAGAGGATGTAGCTGCTTCCAGTTTTGAGTCAAGGGTGAGTAAGTTAGAACATAGAATTGATGAATTGGAAAAGTCTTTTGGAGTGTTTTCCAAGGAGGTGCAACATGACATGGATAAGCAAAATCATCGGCTGACTGTGATGGAACAGCAGACGCAGAACCTCTTAACTCAGCAACAGGCTCACCATAAAAGGATACAGCAACTGGAGAGAACTCTGCCCACTGAGCTCAAGTCTGAATGCCAACAGGTAAAAGAAACCTTAGAAAAGAGCATACAACAGGTAGGACAAGCAATGATGGATTGTATGTCACGAAGGGATGAGCAGCTGAAATCTTTAATCCAAACTTCCCACACTGTAACATCTACGCCCCACTTCAGTCCACCTATACCAACTGATAGTCTAACCTACCCTATACATTTTAAAACACCGATTAAGTTGGAGTTTCCAAGATTTGGTAGTTTGGAGGGAGAGGACCCTATTTCTTACCTTGAAAAATGTGATGAGTATCTTGCAGTTCAACCTCTGACTGATGCTGAGATATTATCCATGTTGCCTTCTGTTTTAACGCATACAGCCAAGGACTGGTGGATTGCGGAGAAGAAGAGGGTAAAGACTTGGAGTCAATTTAGGAAGGTCTTTTTACAATCGTTTCTGCCTGATGACCATGAGGTTGAGGTTGAAAGAAGAATTAGAGAAAGGAAACAAGGAGTTGAGGAAAATATTCGAACCTTTGCTTATCAATATCGAGCCTTATGTCTACGACTGAAACCTTCCATGGCAGAACGTGAAATACTCCAAGCCGCACTTAGGAACTGTAACCCTCGTATCGCCAGCATACTCAGAGGCACTGTTGCTACGGTTGATGAGTTGGTACGTGTGGGTACCCTAGTGGAAAGGGATATTAGTGCGGAAAGAGCCTACTGGAGACAGAGACAAGCAGAGCATCAAGCGAAGTTGAATGGAGCTAATAAAGCACCAAAAGGGCGACAGTCGCACCATCACATTGCGGTAATGTCGGGAGATATGGAGAAACAACTTGACCCATTGTCCTTGCCCATTTCCATAAATAACTATAGATGTCAAGCAGTTTTGGATACTGGTAGTACTTATTCTTTACTTCAGGAGTCCTACTGGAAAAGATTGAAGTCAAGCACTGAAACGTTACAGTCCAGCAGAGGTCAGACTTTCTCTCTTGCCAATGGTCATGTACAGACAGCTCTCGGAAAGGTAATCTGGAATTGTACAGTGCATGGACATCAATATCCGTTCTCAGCCTTTGTGATGAGAGATCAAGATTTGACTTTACCCATCATACTTGGCCTAGAGTTTTTGATTGACTCGGAGATCCAGATTGATTTTAAGGACAAGATCTACGTACTACCGGAGGCATCTGAAGTGAAACATTCATTCATTTCGTATGCATCTTCAGCAGCAATTAGTCTACATCTGGCGTTACCTCTCGTGCAAGTATCTTCCTCCACCTTGGCAACCATTAAAGAACTGGCAAGTCGAGCAGATGTTCTCAAATCCCAGAAAGGGCAGCTGGAAGTACTTATGCTTGATCGGCCAACAGTCTGCACAGACTCCCTGGGCCGAACTGCTGTGATCCGGCACCAGATTAACACCACCGATGACATTCCAGTACGTAAACGGGCCTACCCTGTTTCTATGGCTAAACAGCAACTCATTGATCAGGAAGTTTCCAACCTGTTGGAAAAAGGAATAATAAGGCCCTCAACTTCTTCATGGGCAGCTCCCATAGTTCTAGTCCCTAAGAAGGATGGTACCATGCGTTTCTGCATTGATTACAGAGCTTTAAATGCCAAGACACCTTTGGATGGATTTCCGATGCCGCAAATTCAAGACATCCTTGAGTCAATGTATGGGGCTACTATTTTTAGTACATTAGATCTCAAAAGTGGCTATTGGCAGGTGCTGATGGATGAGGCTAGTATTCCAAAGACTGCTTTTGTAACCAAAAACGCACAATATGAATTTATTTGTCTACCGTTCGGATTGAAAAACTCCGCTGCAACTTTTCAGCGCTTGATGAATACTGTGTTGAGAGACTGTCTCGGAAAGTTCTGTTTTGTATATCTCGATGATATTGTGATTTATTCCAAAAATATCCAAGAACATTTTGAACACCTTAAACAGCTCTTTGATGTGCTAGAAGCAGCTGGCCTAACCCTGAACCTGTCGAAGTGTAACATGCTCCAAAAGACCATCACCTTCTTAGGACATGTGGTGTCTGCTGAAGGAGTTCGTACGGAAACCACCAAAGTAGAGGCTGTCCAGAATGTTCCTGTCCCAACAACTATCAAAGAGGTACAACGCTTTTTAGGTCTTGCTGGGTGGTACCATAGGTTTATTCCACACTTTTCCGAAATAGCCGCACCATTGCATTTTCTTAAGAACAAAAATGTTGCCTGGGACTGGACGATGGAATGCCAGCAGGCTTTTGATAAACTGAAAAAGGCTCTTCAAAAAGCTCCTGTGTTGATTCCCCCAGACTTCACAAAGAGTTTTAAAGTCCAGACAGATGCCTGTGATGTCGGCCTGGGAGCTGTGTTAACTCAAGATCATGACGGAGCTGAACACGTTATAGCTTATGCATCAAGACTTCTTCACGGAGCTGAAAAGTCATATTCCACGGCCGAAAAGGAATGTCTGGCAGTGATTTGGGCAGTTGAGAAATGGAAACAGTATTTGGAAGGGAAACATTTTGAGGTGTTTACGGACCATGCTGCGCTTACATGGGTTTTCAATCACCCTCGCCCGACTTCACGACTGACCAGGTGGGCTTTGAGGTTACAAAGCTTTGACTTCACAGTTAAATATCGAAAGGGACAATGTAATGTGGTACCCGATACACTCTCTAGGGGTATACCTTTACAGGAAATCAAGGGTCAGATTGCTATTTGTCAGGCAACTAATATTGGATCAGACTTACCTGTCAGCTGGGATGAAATTGGAATTGCTCAGAAAAAGGATCCATTACTTCAGCCGCTATGGGAAGCAGCTAAGTTACCTGTAACAGACCCTAGCCGAATTCATTATGTCATTCAGAACGATTATTTATTTCGATGTGTGCCTAACAAACAGCAAGGGGAGATTATGCAAGTAGTTATACCATTGACTTTGAGAGAGAAGTTCTTGCAATTTGCCCATACCAATCCCTTGAGTGGACATCTGGGGCGGATGAAAACTCTGAGACGTTTACTTAATGTTGTTTATTGGCCAGAGATACGCAAGGATGTGTGGAGTTTTTGTACAACCTGCCAAACCTGTCAGATTTATAAACCAAGAATCTCCAAGCTGTCTGGTCATCTACAGTCAACACCAGTGGTAGAACCTGGCCACATGTTGGGTGTTGATCTCATGGGTCCCTTCCCAAGGAGTTCACAGTCCAATGAATACCTGATGGTGGTGGTAGACTACTGCAGTAAATGGGTGGAATTATTTCCTCTGAGATCTGCCAAGACTCACCTCATTGCTAACATCTTGATAAAGGAGATATTCACTCGATGGGGTACACCCACCTATCTGGTCTCAGACCGTGGACCACAGTTTACAGCACAACTTCTGAATGACACCTGTAAGCGCTGGGGGGTTATTCAGAAGTTAACAACGGCATACCATCCTCAAACTAATATCACTGAAAGAACTAACCGAACTCTAAAGGCTATGATATCCTCCTATGTAAAGGACAACCACAGACAATGGGATAGATGGATATCCGAGTTTCGGTATGCCATAAATACAGCATGGCAGGAAAGTACTGGGCTAACTCCTGCAGAGATTGCATTAGGTCGCAACTTAAAAGGCCCCTTGGAACGTCTCATTCGAAATCCACCTAATCCTGATAATATGGCGTATAGTACTGTTGAGAGGCACAGAAAACTGATTGAACAAGTAAAGGAAAAGACTAGTCAAGCTCAAGAACGACAAGCAAGGTACTATAACAGAAGAAGGAAACTTGAGTCGTTCGAAGAGGGAGACTTAGTCTGGATACGTACTCACCCTCTGTCTCGGGCTTCAGATTCCTATATGGCCAAATTGGCACCTAAATGGCAGGGTCCAGCTAAAGTTTTGAAAAGGTTAAACAATGTTAACTACCAGTTAGTGAGGTTGGATGACTCAAAACAAGTTGAAACTTTTCATGTAGAGAAAATGAAAAAGTTTTATGGAGCGGTTTAATTTTTTTTTTAAGGGGAGGGATGTGTAACAGTTTCCCTGTTACTTATGCACCAGAAGTCCTCTTAGAGCCGCCCTGTCATTACTCACCTGAGCATTAGAGGGCACTCTGTTAAGGTAATGCATGGAATTCACCTATTTAAGATAGCAAAGAAGAAGAAATGGCAGGAAGTTAATTCTCTATCTTCTTTGGAGAAGCTTACCTCATGGTGGTTTGTACCTTTGTACCCTGTTTGAGGAACTTTATAGTTCTAAGCTCAATCGTAAGTAATTGTTCATGATATTTTGCTTTGGTAACAATATGGTTTGTAGCACTTGGTTATGGTTTGTTTGTTTGTTTAAATGTTTATCTACAGAGGGTTTTTGCTCTGAGCATGTATGGATTATTTGGCCGCTTAAACATCCGAAAAGTCTGGAACTAGAAGAACTGGCTTACTTCTACTGCTTAAAAGCAATGCTGGACTTCAAACATCTCTTTTCTGGTTGAACTTTGCTACAGAATCATCTTGGTTTTCAAGTACTGTCATTTTTGCACTTCATGTTCCAACAAAGACTGAGCAAGGTATACACTGGCAGTGATTACAAGCCAAGGACTATGTTTTAGAATACTAGACTGGTTTTTAGGCTCTGGTCCTAACTGTTGAACTCTCAATTGTTTGTGTGTCATATGGAATTAGCATATTCTGGGTAATTATATTTAATACACTTGACTCATGAGTACAATTGGTTGGTTTGGTCCCTCATTTCGTGTGACACTTACACAAAAGACAAAGGTAAAGTTGTTACAAGTTGGCATTCGATTTTCAATTTTGAGATTCGAATATCCCCCTTTTTTTTTTTTCTCTCGAACACCTGGCATCCCCTACGAAAGGGTTCTCAACTTGTCCGCCTGGCTGAGCATCTGCACCAGCAACAGACAGTTCACCAATTAAAGACGTTCATGCTGACCTATAGCATGCATATATTTCATGAAAAATCTTCTATTATGAGCGCGCTTGCCGCACATTTACATTTGAAATAACGAACTTAAGCACGCAAAATACGCGACATATGAACGGACCCTCTGCTATCACAAGACCGAATGCGATGCATGCGTTTTCTTTCTGTCAACTGTCCCGAGATGCGAGTGAAAGTCTTGGATCAGCGTGCAGTAACTCTTGTAGTGCAGACGAGATGCGCCGATGTGAAGCCGCTTTGAGAGAGTGAAAGAGAGAAGACGCGGTACAGCTGAATCACTCACGCTGATTCAAATAACTGATTTAATCTGATATTTTGTGTGGATTTATTTACTCATCTAACCTACATGCTATATTCAATAAATGTTTGCAGGAATTTCCCTCATTATAAACTTGAAAGCTGTGGGAATGAGTAAAACTATGTGATATACACACAAATTCAGGACCTGATTACATATAACTCTATTATACAGAGATTTGTGAAATGAAATTGCCGTTTTAAAATTTCATAGCTTTTCCAGGTTTTTCATGACCGTGCGAACCCTATAAAAGCAACTGATGCACACTTTCAATCACTAAAGATTGGTCCTCTCCCTCCTCTAATCACATGCCGGATCCGTTACCCCGCTTTATTCCGGGACCTCGCAATTTACAAATTAAGCACTGGGCTACCTTATTAAAAGTATTGCTCTTAACAGACCTGTGTGTTTTGTATCACTAGTGCAGTGTCCGTTCTCGGAGCATATAAGCCCTGCCCCTGCGTGAGGCGCGCCGCTTCCGGCTCAAGCTGTTCAGTTTATTAAAAGTTTATTAATTCTGAATGTGTCGCATGTCTATATTGCACCAAAATGCGACACTGCAGTCCCTTGGGTCCGCAGCAACACACCCGCCATGCGTGAAGTCGATTGGATGAACAGTTCTAACATAATAAAAATGCAGACAGACAGACAGACGCACAGAGATTCCTGCCTTTATTAGAGAGAATATGTTCAGCCCACTCCCTCCGAAGCTTCGAATATTCGGTGCTGATTACCACCGAAGCTTCGAAGCTCAAAAAAAAAAAAAAAAAAAAAAAAAAAAAAAAAACTTTTGTATTCGGACCAGCCCTACACACAACACAACCCACACAAACCTAATAACTGATTAGTTAATCAACAGTTCTGGCATTGTTTTATTGCACTGCCCAATTTCACTTTTTTTTTTTTTTTTTAAATTAACAGTGAATTTAATATAACAAGAATTATATTAAATGGTCAAGTTCAAAAACTGTGAAACAATGGCCCACAATTGACAGCAGAAAACTAAATAGTCTCAATTTATAAAAAAATAAAAAAGCACCAAAAAAGATTTAAATTCTACATATAAATTCTGTACCTGCTGTGACGGGCCACCGACTCCCCTCACGGGCCCCGCGAGTCCAGCAGGAGCCTGTGCCATCGGAGCTCCAGCGGGAACGCCTCGACCTGCAGCCCTGCCCACACCCGGACCTCCAGCCACTCCTGCCAGCGGCACACGGGCGATGCCAGTCTGACAGCACACACAAATACAGCACATCAATCTCTGCATTCACAGCAACAAACAACTCAAATCTCAGGAAGCAGACTCACATCTTTAGGAGGGGGTCCTTCCACAGTCATAGAAACCAGATTCTCTCCTCTGAGCAGAACCAGACCCAAAACCCTCTTCTCCTCTCGCTCCGGCTGCTTTGAGTTCTTGGGTCTGTGAAGGACATAGATTAATAAATACTGATCCATGAATGTTAATAATGGACTGAGTTCACAAGGTTCACAAAGACTTCAGACTTGATTTAATTTTATTGCCACATCAGCTTCACAGGCTATTTCATGGCAAACAAAGATTATACATTAAAACAATACATTAGTACACAATACAAAATACAAAAAATTTAAATAAAGCAATTACAAAAAAAAAAAAAAAAAAAAAAAAAAAAAGGCAGATATGGAAGCCCGTTAAAGTCACTGAATAAAAAAAAATAAAAGGTTGCGAGAAACTCACAATTCTGACTTTTTTCCTCGCAATTGCGAGTTTATATCTCGCAATTCTGACTTTTCAGAGATATAAACTCGCAATTGCGGGTTATAAAGTCCAATTTTGAGGGAAAAAATAAAAATAAAAACTTCTCAGAATTGCAAGTTTATCTCTCATAATTACGGCTTTATAACTAGGGGTGCTCCGATCAGGATTTTTGAGGCTGATCACAGAAAGCAGTATCTGCCGATCCGATCACCGATACCAATCTTTTTAAAGCCTTTTTATCATGTAGAATTATTTATAGTGATGATCCAATCAAGATTTTTAGACATTTGGTAACTCTTGTGAGAGAGGAATTTTTAATTTGAGGGGTGGAGGAGGGCATTTTTTTTTTTTTTGACATTTTTCAAAAATATATATTTCTCTCACCTAAACGTTTATCATGCACTGCATTTTTGTTTTGACAGTCGAGCAATTGTTGCACAATAGCTTACACACAGCACAAGCCTGATTTTCATGAGCTGTATGTGAGACGGGCCTTTTAAACCTGGTTCACACATACTCCGTTTGCAGTGCGTATGCAGTCCATGTGCGGTACGCAAGACTGCACAGTAAAAAAAAACAAAAAAAAATCCAACTTTCGAAAAGTTCTACTAACCAATGTAAAAAAAAGTAGCCTGAACAAAGATTTTTTAGTAGAAGTCACTTTAATTTGTGTGAACTGAACAAAAATACTCTAAACATGTCGCTAGCAAAAGTTGTTTTGTTTACCTTACTTAGATACTCAAGCATTTGTTCACAACATATCCAAATGCTTTTCAAATTGAGTCATCGGAACAAACAATTTTACACTGAACAATATTGCACAAGTTCCCAGCATGCATTGCAGCTTGAAAACATTTATTATTAAAATATTATCATCGTTTTAAATTTTACTGGCTTAATGTATGCTGCTGCTGTCACTGTCAGTTAGCTGGCATGTGGATCAGAGTTCATATTTTTACTGATTTAAAATTTGTTGATCCTCACCATGGTTGAGAATCGTGTGCTGAGGTACTGTATATGTGCATCTCATTGCAACTTGTTTAATACATTTGTCTATCAGCATAAATGTTTGCCTTTAGATTTAAGAGGCAAATACTACCCATATTATAAGTAGAACGCTTTGAAAATAAATAAATCCAAAAGACAGAGGATGTTAAAAAAAGATTAGCATTGTTAAATGCTAAAAAATCTTTGGTTGCTGTGACAGATCTTTTAACACTCAGTAGACTGACTTTTATTCATTAGATGAACTACAGTTTTTAAGTTGTCGGTTGCTAGTTGAGTTAAGTTGATTGTGATGGGTTGCCTTTTTTTTTAATTTTTTTTGTAGTTAGGTCAACTTTTTATTTATTTATTTTTTTTTACAGTGTGTGCTTTCACATGGGAGTCTGCTACTGATCCATGGCTGTTTACTACAAACATTTATCCATTATTTTGATTTCAAATCCAAACACTGTTACTTAAAACGCTTTTTCAGCATTGTGATTCTTTTTTTTTTTTTTTTTTTTTACACAGTAAAGCAATACAATCTTTCATAGATGTTTTAAATGCAATAAATATAAGAAACACATTATTCAATGCTTTTTACTTCTGCATTTACTTCTAGATTTATATAAAAATTTGCTCAAGCAAGTGACAAAACATTTAAACTACTTTTCTTACATTATCACAAACATTCTAAATTAAAACTTACCATTGACAAAGTCAGCTCTACTGACTTTTCTTTGGCATTTAAATCTTTTACAAGCAATCCTGCAGTTCATAAAGAACAATGTGCTGTCACTTTAATTCAGCACGTGCAGCGGAAACGATCGCTGCATTGCTGCAGACACACGGCTCCTGAAACGCACTGCCGGACAGTATGAACGCTCTAATCCGTTAACGAGCATGGAAAAAATACACACCGCATACGCAATGCAAGCGGGGTGTGTGTGTGTGGACCTGCATGGCATTATGGGTGTGTGCTGCGATTGTGCATGAGCGCAGTCTCCGGGAGAGTGCTGAATGGTTTAAACACTGGCAAGAACTAAAAAGAAATGCAATTTATAAACTTTAGTGACGATGCGACACTGCCTCGATTGTGCAAGTGACAATTCCCGTCAACTGTACAGCTCGCTATAGTGCACGTGATGTGATTTGAAGCCATTTGCACATTTTGGGAGAAAGAGAGCGCGCGATTACTCACGCTGTTTGTGAAATTATGTCTCACAGAAACTTTTCAAATTACTTTATAAGTTAATGAAGAAATATGAATTGTACAAAATTATAATTATATCCTCTCACGACAGGCGCATCATCAGCTTGAGATCGGCCTCTTTTTAGAGACTGCTGATCAAACGTCCCAACGCGATTATCGGCTGATAGTGATAGCTGATACCTCTATTTTTAACTCGCAATTGCGAGTTTATCACGCAATTCTGAGAAAAAAAAAAAATCAGAATTGTGAGAAAGTCACAATTACCTTTATTTTTTTATTCAGTGGCAGAAACGGGCTTCCATAGGCAGACGACTTAAAGCAATTAAAACTAAGTCTGAATGCTTTTTCAACAGTACCTACTGTAAAATTGTCCATGTTTTAAACTCTTCTGGCACTTATGCATCTGTATTTCATTCTTTATAATGGTTAGAATAATTTATGTATGCATGTACAAATGTGTTTGAGCTCACCAAGAAACTCCAGACAATTGTTGTTTGGCAATAAATTAATTCTATAAAAGATTCTTTAAATTTCCTTTTGAAAGAAATTGTAAAAGTTTAAATGGGGCCATCTCATAAAACAAGTACTTAAGAGTTTATCGTGATAATAACCTTTGTCTCATGACATTAAATATTGGGCAGACCAAATGCTTAAAGGTTCACAAGGACTTACTTGATCTTTCTGAACTCATCACAATCGCAGAGGATCAGGTTCATGTGTTTGTCGAAGGCTTTGAATGTGCCGATGAAGATTCGCCCGTCCTGCAGGATACAGCGCATCCGAAAGTCGATGTGCTGCAACATCTTACTGCTCTTACCGACCGTCTGAAAGACAAGCAAGAGAAGAGTTTAAAACAATATTAAAATTACACAAACATAGGGCTGGGCGATAATTCGATAATAATTATCGCGATATATTTTTCCTCGATAAAACGATATGAAGAGGTCGATAAATGTTCGATATAATGTTTATGTGCCAAAAGCGGAACGAAACAGAGGAGAGGGTGCTCGCTGCAGAGCCAAATGCAGCGAGCACCACTTGAAACAGCGTGACTTTGAATCGCGCCACACAGACCATTTATCCACTCGGATCAAAGTCAAATTGCTGCGTGGCGTGAGCTCACTGGAGCAGATGCGTTTACTCACGGATGAGACGGTCACGAGAGCACTAAACAACAGCGCTGTGAGATCGAAGCGCTTGCATTCAGTGATGAACACAAATGACTCTGTGATTTAAACTAGTTTAGAGCCAAACAGGAGAAACACTGTGTGCAACGAGACAGTCAGAAGGCTTTCAAATCTACACATCGTCATCATTTACCATGGATTTACAGTAGTAACACTCACTGCACCATGGTATTGTGGCAGAAATGTGGGATATTCACACTGAATTTTATTACAGGAGTAATGGTGTAAAATTATAGTATGTATTTGTGATTAAGCTATAGCATGTGTGCATTATACTGAATGTTTTTAAACTACTGTTTTTCATACAAATAGGCTACCTAAAAACCATATAGTTATATTTTTTTACCATGGTATTGAGGTGTTATATGTGTGGTTTTAACTGTTTATCATGATTTAAATGTATGCTACTATGGGACACCAATGCTTAATTTAAAAAAAAAAAAACAAAAAAAAAAACAACTTGTTCAGAATCAATTTTACCATATAAAACTGAGGTTGCTACAATTTTTACAAATGTTACTGATTTTGATAAACAAAAATTTACCTCTGCATCCTAACTCAAGCTACTACCAAATGTGCATTTCTAAGAAACAAAAAAGTGATTATTATTATTAATAATAATAATAATAATAATATTATCAGGCAACCTGAACATGTTTCTTGATTTAAAACAATATCACTCATTAGAACATGCAGCAACTAAGAAATTAATTTTTCTTAAGATATTTATTTTAAGGAAAATTAATGGTCTGGTTTCTACAACTTTCACTTTGGAGCAAAATTCTGGCTTTAAACTTGAAAGAAATAAAGATTTGACATTTATCGTGATAATTATCGATATCGACTGATATGAAAAAATTATCGCGATCATTTTTTTGGCCATATCGCCCAGCCCTACAGAAACATCAAATACTGGCAGCGAATAAGATCGCTACCAGAAGACTTTTATTTTGAAATGTATTCTATTCAAGGTACACAAATTCTTCTTACTCTCCATTGTGTTTTGGAGGCTTATTTCAAAAGGACAAATAAAATAATTGACGTGAATACCTAAAGCATGCAAATCTATTAGAAAGAAAATAAATAAAGTACTATTGGCCACGACGGAAATAATAGATGAGCAAAATAAAAGTCTTCTTCCTGATTGCGCTGCACAATCAAACAGCTTATTCTTCCTCACTGAAGCAGAGGGCAAATAACGTAAACAATAGAGTTATACTCCTAAAATACGCTGCAAAACGTCATTTATTAGTTTGCACATAGGTTTATATAATTATACACATGAAGATGGTTTAAATCGAACTCTGTGCTGCAAGAGCGAGCAAACAAACGACGGTTACCATTAGCGCTCATTCATTCACCCACCAGACTGGATTTTAAACATTTCTGCATTTTGTTCAGAAACGTTTCATTAAACTACCATTTCTAATGCGTTTAAACCCCTAATTGTATTTGTTTTCGGCTGCTTTTCGTTTAGAAAATCACAATCTGTTTTACTCTACGTATCAACAACGTAAGAATATCGCAGACCGCTTTAATTCAAAATCCTCACTAAACAGCAGAAATATTAAAATCATTGTTTAATCATAAAGTAATAAGCCAAATAATGAAGACTTACCATGGTTGCTGTTCGGATGGCTCCGATTAATATCGGATTCTGCCAAACTAGTTTTAAAAATTGACCCGCGAACCGCCGCTGAGTCCTTCAATGGAGGCGAAGCGGAAAGAGTGCGACACGACAGGAGTCCGACCGGAAACACGGAACACGACCTGGGACTGTCCGCTTCCGTTTACCGCTCCTTGAAAACACGTTTTTAAAAATTCAGGATACTTTTTAGTGATATAAAAAGAGAAATGGCAATAAGAAATAAAAAAAAATAAAAAAAAAAATAGAGAGAAAAATAATAATTTAACTGAAAAATGAATCACAAAATTTGATTTCTTGATTTCTTTTAATTGAAGAGTTCTCTTGTGGTTTAATGTACTGCTTAATTGTACTTTTTTTAATGTGAATGTAGTAAATATTATAATATTAAGCTAAATTAATATAATAATATTACTATTAATTAATTTATTATTATTTACTAATATAATAATTGTAATATTGTCTTTTTTCCCCAAAATAACCGAGAATTGCCGGCAACAGAACACTGAATATTCTAAGTAATACATTAATTTAACAGTAATAAAGGTACTTAATTATTATCAGTGTATTATTATTATACTTCATTATTTCCATTACAAGACATTTTTATATATTTATTAATTGTATATATTTTTTTTCTAAATAACCCACTGAATAAAAGAAAATCTAAATAACTGAAGAGTACATACTTTTTATGTACTCTTTTAATCAAAACGTGTTCATCAGCATGTATTGTTTTTATATATAGAAAAATACTTTGGCAAACTGGTAATCTTAAATCTACAGAATATATGAGAATAAAAGAAACAACACATTTTTTAAATGAATGTTTTTATTCCTTCAGCTGAGAATAAATTGGTATTTTTATATTAATCACCCAACTGTACACACTCACTTAAGAAAAATAAATAGAATTCAAATCATTAAACCCAGCCTAATCGATATTGATGTTATAGATCACAGGCTAATTGTAAGATGATTTACAGTGTTAAGAAAATAAAGAGGTAAGCCACTCATCTGGTCTTGACATCGTCAGAGATACTAAACGCTGTAAGACGTAACATCAGGTGTGAGGCGTTTAGCTGGACAGTTTCCATCGTTGACCTTTATTTGTCAGTTCACAGTTCATCAAAACAATCTGCTAATTAGAAAATATGACCTAAAATAAAGTGCCCTGTAGCAAAGACATCCTAATGAAAATAACAGACACTGATCCGAGCACCCGATGGATTCAATTCATCATGATATTATGCACTCATTTACTGAGGAAAACAAATCACTGAGAATACTAAAAACCCTTTGTTAAAGAATCAAACTCAATGCATATGACTCGTATCATATTCATGATGAATCAGAATCTGTGCTGAACTGAACACAAGAAACTCTTCGCTTTACTCCTCTTTGATAACCTTAAGATATTGTTTGTACCTTGGTATTTACAGTCCTGGTTTTGTGTTTTGCATCTGAATAAGAAGCAAAATCCTTAAAATAAACAGAATATCCATGATTTCAGTGCTAAATCTTCAGCATAACAACAAATGATGTCAACCAAATGCTGTAACATCTCTAAAACACACACAGAAATTAATATTTTCCCAAAATAAAGCACATTTTCTTTAGTTTCGCACTAATTTTTTCACATTAAAGGTATAAAAGGATCAAGATTTCTAGCTGCAGATTTGATCATACTAAAACGGCTAACATTATAGCTTCAGTCAAGTGGTTTGTGAATTTAAGACTGATGGGAAAGTGAATATTTTAATTATGTGGAGATGACATTAGATGGCATTTTTTTGGCCATATGTGCATATATATATACTCTTACTAAGCATTTCCAGGCCACAGCTCACCTGAAATCAAAAGAAATTATATTTTGCATGAAGAATATGAAGCCTATTCTTTGCACAATTTTATATACTGAAAATGAGATTTTCTTGCATTACAGTAGTCAATTTTAAGGGGAAATGTGCTTGATTTTCATGAAAACAATGTAAAAACTCTTCATTTTCTTCATGCAAAATAATATCTCTAATTCTCTTGATTCTGAGGTGAAATATGGCCTGTTGCATGTTTTATATCAGCTTTTATCACTGCCAGTGTTTTCACTAATAAAGTGCAACCCTTTTCAATTGGTAAACCCATGTTTGTATGAAGGTACAGATCAGCAGTTGCAATAAAAACCATATGAAATTGCATCTTGCACTCTCTGTACATGTACGCACAACAGAAGAGACTCGATCAGACACATACCATGCAAACTCAAACTTCAAGTTCTAGAGGAAAAGTCTGTTGCATGTGCAGTACTACAGTAGAGACGGGAGGCAGTCATGAACAGGTTAATACGAGGGTCACACAGTGTGCATAGAGTGAGCCGGGGTGTGCGGCTCTTCGGTCCGGCTGCATTGCTGTGCATCCGTCATTGACTAAGGCAGCGTAAAATCAGAAATGGATGGTAAGAAAACGGGAAATGGAAGCCTAAGCTAACGCACAATGAGTGTTCGTCCCTCGCTCCAGTTTGAAGTAGCAGCAGCAACAGCGTTTGATATGAAAGTGAAAGCTGACGTGTGTTGTGATGGAAAGGCGTTAAAAGACGCTGCGGTGTGCATGCATCACTCCTGACCAAAGCCTTCCGTTTCCTCGATGGCAAACAGCAGCTTCTCCTTTAACTGCTCGTAACTTTTATAGGGCGGCAGATCCAGACGGTTAAAGCTGGTGGGGTGAAAAATCAAATAAACACCGTAAGTTGTGTTTATGTATATTACACAGCCCTGCAAATCGGAAAAAATTCAGCTGATTTGCAAAAAAAGTGACTTTGACGATGATGCTGAGCTCAAAATTATCAATAAAACTTTACATCATGTATAGCTGTTTCACAAAATAAGAATGAAGTATTATATATAAGTATCAGCTTTAATGCACTTAAAATAACAAATCAGTCCCAATGTCAAAAGTTTCGGGGAACAAAAAAGCAGAAATGAGAATTAGGCATAAAATAATAACTTCATAATCATACATGCGAAAATGGGCTGAGAATAGTTGTAATCTGGTCTTTGTGGCAGTTTTTCTCCTGATTAAGGCAGAATATTAGGCTTTTTTACCTTACAAATGGCTGTCTAAATCAAAAATGCTATGAAATGCATCATATTTCGTGAGAAAGCTATGACTCGCTGGCGCAGAACAGGCACTTTATTTGGAATAAGCATCCAAAATTAATACAAAACATACAGGATTTCATATAAATAATTTAAGTAAGTAATAATTTCCTCCTGATTTTAATTTTAATTTTAAGGAGGTCTGCAGAAGTGAATGAATTGCACACTGGTCATTTATGTTCACTGATGCAAACCCATCTGACAAAACAGATCGTATCTGCTTAAATGCACAAAAAAATTTCCATATACATGATTCAAATGCTTATTACTGTCGGTGTGAACAGGCCTTTAGTGAGTGCTGCATAGTGTGCATTACGATAGTCAAATATGATTTCTGATCTTACCATGTGTGGCTCCTCGGCAGCCAGTTTTCTTTTCCCACTCTCTCAATACAAAACTTCTGTGGCCCATTGCTCCCTACAGAAATTAAAACATACCTTCTAATAAATAAACATATTCTTTAAAGTGCAATAGAAAGGACTGGCATTGCATTTAAACCAACAGGCTGTTAGCTATGGAGTGTTTACTTGCTTCCATATATACAGTAGTGAGGGGCATATACAATGTCATTTTGATGAATTTTGAGTACCTACTTTTTACATATCTATTTGAAGCTCCCCAAAGATTTTAAGTTAATATTTCAAAAAAATGTAAAATCACTATAACATGTTCAAGGTTTGATGATGTTGATTAATGGTCACATGATATGCAGGTAAACAAAATATTTAACCTTTTTTTTTTTTATTATTTTGATTGTTTTTATTTTAAAATGATTTTAATTTAACATTTTTATGGTTTAATTATTTGTAATTAAGTATCATTGAGACAGAATTATAGTTTCTATTAATATTTTAGTTTAAAATTAGTTTTTTTATATATTTTCTGTTTTCATTTTTAATTCAGATTTCAGTAATTTAGTTGTGTTTTTGCCATTTTTTTTGTTTTTTGTTTTAAATATGTCTATATATTTTCATAACTTTTTTAGTTTTACATGAACACTAATAATGCTTTTTTATGTTTTTAGTTTTAGTTAACTATAACAACCCTGATCAGAACAGAAAAATACTACATTACAGTCATTTTAATACATATTACTAATGATTTGGCATGACACTGTCAAACTTTGACTCTTACCCATAAGGTCAGTGAATCCCCCAACAGGAAGTCGGCACGTGCCGGTCACAAACTGCAGCAGACGCATGCGCTTCTCATTGTCGATCTCCTTCACAAACTAAACACAGACAGATGATGCAACACTGATATCAATATGGCTGTATCTCCACATTTATAAACATCTAGGTTTAACCTCTTGTGCATCAATAAAAAAAAGTTACACATAGGTCCATAGTGGACAAAAATGTCCATGTCAAAAAACGATCATAAAAATTTGAAGCTTGGGAGCACAGACTTAAGTTTGGTCTTATTTTAAAGAAGACCCATGGCAGATTATTGTTGAAGTAAAAAAAGTTTAAAATTTAAACCAAAAAAAAGTTATACAGGTTTAAGTTTATGAAAATGATTTATGAACAATATTTTATATAAAATATATATTTTATGAAACATGTTGAACTCTAAACCTGCTAGAAAATCAAAGCCATGAATCTAAACAAGTTGTGCTCCCAATTTGAGGTTGATATCTCAAAAAATGAGCTTTCAGTAAAATTTAGTTTGGGCGCAGTACCAAATTTTCCCCATTAGATGCCAGCAAAACTCCGCTGGTGCACACAATCGTTGGATTTGTGATTTGCAGTCAAGTTTTTCTTTCAAATATTACAAGAACACACACAATTTTTTTTTATGACACACATACAAACCACACTCTGACATCCATACCAACACACCCACACAATTATAGCTGCATTATTTATCCAATTGGCTCTATAATATGCAGCAGCAGAAAACTTTATAGGCCAAACCTGAAAAAATGGCACCATCTGGTAAAAAATAGTAAAAAATTAAATTTTGAAGCCTTGCCAACAGAATGAAAACCTATTAACAAAAATTGCATCATTTTACAGTTAAACGGCACTGCGATTAAAAATAGCAGTTTTAATGGGTTTCAATGGGGACATTTTTGTCCAAAAGGCGCTGAGAGGAACTTTTTTTTGTACCTAGTGTAAAATAGATTTATTAAAGGAAATGAGGATGGAATATTAAAATTCCAATACAAATACACACCTGAGCCAAAATCTATGCAGTTAGCATTAACACAGGCAAAATTATCAAAAAAAGAAACAAAACTAAAATGGACAAAAATGTCCATAAGGTTGCACAAGGGTTAATTTAACCAGTGGTCTGACGCTGAATTGTCAGATTAACAGTCTAACCTGCCAAAACCAGACAATCTGTTTGCTGCTGCGAGCGTAGTGTCTGTAGATGGTGTTCCTCTGCCAGTCACCCAGATCGATCTCCTGCATCCCGCAGAGCATCACCTACAACACAATTACATGTTCAGAGCATACAAAAACACTTTCTACATTTAGAGAAACTATGGCCTTATTTACACCTGATTTAAACAGCAGACACAAAATACAGTCAAATATGTCTTGTGACATTTGGAGGTCAGAGATGCATTTGTACATATTGCATTTGTACAAAAAAAAGCCCTTGAACGTTATGAAGTGTAGTTTGTACCTCCAGTTCTCTGGCATCAAAGTATTGCAAGTACTGCTGCGGCAAGACCTCATTAAAGCCCTCGAGAAACGCCTGAGTCTGTTCCTCAACCCCTCTGGACATCCTCCACTCAGCAACCAACCTGCAACATGTTTGATTTCACAATCACTGATATTATGGCTAATGGTGTAACTATATGCTGTTTGTCAAGATTCTTTACAAAATGATGCAATGCATCATGCAATCTGAAATTTGGTTTAATGATTATTTTGGTACAATTCATAATTATTTTTAAAAAATATGCTGAAGACAAAAACATAACACAAGGGATATCAATATTTTCAACTTTAATTGAATTTTCATACAGTCCTAGTAGCTAACTTTTTTGTAAATCTACAAAATAAATAAATAAATAAATAAAATTTAATATAGTTATATTATTATTCATATAATTATATATTTATACATAATACATCTAATATAATATTTTAAAATATAAAATGTATCTAAAATATTTTATATACTATTAATTAAAGACAATATGCTAAACTATATATTTAATTATAAAATATAATTAAAGCTGCAAGCAGCGATGAAAGGGCCCTCGCACCTGGGCTCACCAACACCCAATGGCTTTAGGAAAACAGCAAACGGTGGGCAATATGCATTTAAAGTGGCAAATATAGGAGGAATATGTCAAAGTAATTTATATGTGCCAAAACATCCTGCTGCCAACTGGTGGCGCTATTATTATAACTGAATATTGACATGTAGATGTCTTCAGGCCTGTATTCTTACCAAACGTGAAGTTTGGGGCAAATCGGACATTGCATGTTTAAGTTAGTGTGAAACAAGTCACTTCCTGTTAGCAGTAGGTGGTGCTAAAACTATAACCAAATATGTGACCCGTGCTGGCAAAATGAGTCAGAATGCGCACGGACTAATTTTGAGCTACAGGCAAAAGTGAAAAATGTCAGTTTTGGTCGAATTTGAGGTTTTCACAAAAATGAGTTCATTAAGCCCTCTTCTAGCGATCCCAATGCTCCAAATAGTAATTAAACATCAAAAATTATCTTTATTTGTACGTTTTCTGAGTGGAGTACCTCTTCTCTGCTCACTTCTGGATGACTGCTGCTGCTTCTCACCACAAGTTGTAAGTCTATTGTTGCAAAGCGTAACATTCCAGCTTTGTGAATATTCATATCGAATTCTCAATGACATGAGTCCAAACCAGTGAAATATGGCTTTCAAACCCATGCTGATGAAAACAAAACGATTGCGCTGACTGACATTTGCAAAGCGCGGGCATAAGACACTCCTTTCCACGAGCACACGATCTCCCTTATAAAGTACATTATTGCGAAATATGTCTTGGCGAGATTCACACAGTCATAATCTGTTATGTCTTGCATGAATGTTTAGTTAATGGTTGGGGGAAAATCTGATGTGTAACATTATATTTGATCCATGCATTACAGTAGATCTTAACATAGATCTGTCTCAATGTTAATCATACATTAAAAGAAAAGTCGGAATCACTTGCTGCTCTTGATTGAACTACTGTTTATTTGCATCTTTGTTCTTATTTTAAATAGCAAAGATAAAATTAAAAAATAGCTCTATTGAGATTAATAATATAGTAATTATTATTAAGAAAAGGATTGGAGGAAAATATGCAACATTGCTTGGTGATTTTGCTTTGGAATCTTTAACTCGATTTTTCTCTAAATCAGATCTGCTGCCTCTATTGCCTTCAAACGGCTGTAGCTCAGTCATTTTCTGTCCGATTCCAACAAGCCATATATCATTTTTAAGGTATTTTAATGGAGAATTTAAATAAAAAGAACTCATTTTTGAAAATTTGTGCATTCCGACTCATTTTGCCAGCACGGGTCACATATGATCATGTATATGTCTTCAGGCCAGGACTCTAATCAAACAAGTTTGGGGCAGAATGGACATTGTATGCAAGAGTTAAAACAACTTCCTGTTTGATGGCATTAATAGCAAGCTTTAGCACTTAGTAAGTGTTACTAGCATGTTTGAGCAAGTTTCTGCCATGTTTAGCACACAATGGTATATTTTAATGTATTGCTAACAGTGCATCACAAAGTTAAACATGTCACTTCCTGTTGACAGTAGGTGGCGCTATGACTATAACTGAATCTTGGCATGTCGATGTGTTCAGGCCAGGACTCTCATCAAACATGTTAAGTTTGGGGCAGATTGGACACTGCATGCCTGAGTTACATCAACTTCCTCTTTCACTGCATTAATAGCATGCTTTACCACTTAGCTAAGTGTTGCTAGCATGTTTTAGTATGTTTCTTGCATGTTGCCAGCCTATTTAACTTGCTGACGCTTTTTAATATGTTGCTAGGAGTCCATAACAGTGTAAAACATGTCACTTCCTGTTGCCAGCAGGTGCCGCTATGATTATAAGCAAATATGGGGATGTAGATGTGTTCAGACCAGGACTCTTATCAAACATGTGAAGTTTGGGGCAGATTGGACACTGCATGCCTGAATTACAGCAACTTTCTGTTTGATGGCATTAATAGTATGCTTTGGCACTTAGCTAAGTGTTGCTAGCAGGTTTTAGCATGTTTCTAGCATGTTGCCAGCCTATTTAACACTTGCTGACACTTTTTAATATGCTCCTTGGAGTCCATAACAGTGTTAAACATGTCACTTCCTGTTGCCAGCAGGTGGCGCTATGACGATAACTGAATATGGGCATGGACATGTTTTCAGGACAGAACACCTATCAAACGTGTGAAGTTTGGAGATCGGACATTGCTTGCCTGAGTTACAGCAACTTTCTGTTTCATGGCGAAACATCGAAATTTGTCAGGCCGCCAGGGACACGCCCTTTGACGAAAACTCAAGATCTGATCATAAAACTCAAGATTTAACATCACAAAGGCCTTGTGATTAAACTCAGCAAATTTGAAGATGATTTGATTAAAACTGTAGCAGGAGTTAGTTAAAGTATGCGGCCTGAAAATGGCAAAAACTGCACAAAAAATTGTACAGGAAATTCAAAATAACGGACTTCCTGTTGGGTTTTGGATTTTGAACCAGGAGACTTTTTTGTAGGTAATGGTGTGTTACATGTGTCTACCGAGTTTCGTACATTTATGTGAAACGTAGCTCGAGGGGCACTTCGTTGAAATTTTATAGGTGGCGCTATTGAGCCATTTTGCCACACCCACTTCTGAAACCCATATCAGACGTAAATTTTCACCAGTTCTGATGCGTGTGCAAAGTTTCATGAGTTTTACTTTGGTGAAGAAGAAGAAGAAGAAGAGGAAGAAGAAGAAGAAGAAACGGAGCAATTCCAATAGGGTCCTCACACCATTGGTGCTCGGGCCCTAAAGATATATTGTGTCTATAAATAATTACAAATATTTGTAACATTGATATTATTAATATTTGGTATATATAATTATACAAATAATACTTAAAATATTGTCTATAATTCATCTGTGCTGTATGAATAAGATTTCTTACCTGATGTACTCCTCTTTATTTTCCTCTGTCACCTGAATGTTTCCTCCATCAGGTTTGAGTTCATGTGTGGTGACTTCTCCCAAAATCTCCTTATCCACTGAGAAAAACATCTCCAAGCCACATTCCTCTATATTATTATCCCTACAGAAAAACATATTGTACTTGGGACCAATTGGGATTCTTAATTTCATAGTAATTCATATCACAGGTTTACTCCTCAAGCCCTTAATATTGTCTGTTATTGTCTCTGTAACTCATTCAACTTGTCACTCACTTAATCCAGATGAGCGAGTTGTAAAACTCCGGGTCGATGGACTCCAGATCTTTCAGAGCCAGAGGTTTGTTCAGGATGCGCTTATAAAAAGGCAAAGAGAAGCCTGTGTCTATGAACTTCCCGTGAAACAGAGCCTGTGTGAGAGAGAACGCACAAATGATGCTCAGAAACTTTCAATGCATTTCAAAGATCCCTCAATGTCTCCACTGTCCAGTTCAGTCGTACCATAGCGATGAAGCGGCCAATGAACTTGAAGTATTTGAGGTGGTCAGGGTTGATGGAGGAGGCGGGGTTAATCTGCAGGCAGTAGTTGTCTTTGCCGGCGTACTCGAACAGACAGTACATGGGGTTCAAGACCTCATGAGACAGCAGGAAGAACCATTCCCTATGACAGAAACACAGCATTATTGTATGTGTGTGTGCATATATCAATTCAAAGTCATCACTTCCTGTAAATAACACAATATACCTGGCCACGCCTCCATAGTCAAGTCCCTCCTCCCCTGGAAAAATAATCCACAATCTCCGTCTCAGGTCTTGCGGATGGCAACTCATAATCTAAACAAATCAATTCACAAGCATTTAATTTCTTTCTGCATGCCACACGATTACACAAGTAAATTAACTTGTCAAACATGTACAAAAAGCATAATTTACCTGCTGAAACGAGTCCTCGAACAGTGTTTTGCGGCTGACGTGGATCTTAACGTGCTGAGGCATTGCTAGTTGCTTTGGTATTAAAAACATATTTATTATAAAATAAATCACATGTGCAAATACTTTTTTTTGTTTGCTTTGGTACTATTTTCATAAGCCTTTAAATTCTAATGCATATTAACAAAACAAAATCATTTTTATCATACCTAAAAAACATTTTGCATAATTAATTTTGTATCATTTATTATAAATTATTAATTAGAATAAAATTAATTATTGTATATTAATTATCAAACCGTTATTCTTCATTATGATTACTAATTATCTATAATGCATGAATTAAAAAAAAAGAAATCAAATTTTTTAACATGAATCTTCACTATCGCAAAAAGTTGAATTAACAACCATTAAAATGACTAAATTTATTGTTGCGTTCACTCATTCTGTTGTGTTTTTCTGATTAAAACTTCAAACAATGAAGATTTAAACACTGACACTGAAATGAAACATTTACGAGCCTAATTAAAGAATGATAGCAGGTTTTTTAGCAAAAGCTTGATCAGTTTTGTGGAGCTCTGAAGATTAATAAAAATAGTGTCAAAGCAACTAAAAAACTGTAACTCAGCGAACATTTCTAATTATCCTACCTGACACCAGAAGCGGAAATAGTGCACTTTGGCTTTAAAGTCTCGTACGTATGTGATCTGAGGGCCGTTCTCACTGCAAGTTCACAAAGACAGAAACAGACTATGAAACTATACCAAATCCTGACTGTAAAACACTAATACACAATGATATTTAAAACAACATGCAGCTGCATTCAACAGCATTTGACTTCTGTGAAATATTTTTATATCTGTTAACGTCTTGCATTTTGAATGTATGCATCTGAGAATGTCACAAAAGACCTCCTCTTCACATATGAAGCTATTAAAAGCACTCACAGCGAGGATTTTCCTGTACGAGGATCAATGTATGTCGTCGTTCGCCTGTTATGATCGACGAAATAGGGAATCCCATCCACTGTAAACCTCATCTCCCAACCCTCCGGCAAAGGCTTCTCATTCAACAACCTGATGCACAAAAACATTTCATTTAAACAATTAAAACAAAACAAAACAAAAAAAAAACATTGCATGTCAGCTCATTCTGTTAAGTTTTACATGATTAAAAAAATAATATCATATAGTAAGGAGACAATTTAGGGTTATTATAGTGAACTAAAAGTATCAAAATATATTTAAAATAAAATATTTGATTTAAAATTAAGCTGAAATAAAATCAAATATAAATGAGAAATGTTGCTTTAGCAATTAACTAAAAATTACTAAATGGAAATAAATGAAAAATGTAAAAATCCCTAACAAAAATGACAAAAGCGCATAAAAAAATGACAAAAAAATTCAACTTAAAAAAATTAAAATATATAACTAAAACAGAAATAAAATGGAAAAATTCCTAACAAAAATGACAAAAGCCTTAAATACATTATATATATATATATATATATATATATATATATATATATATAAAAAACGTACAATATAAGACTAAAAGCTAATGCAAAATATTAAAGAGGTCATATAATACGATTTCACCTTTTTAACTTTTGTTAGTATGTAATGTAGCTGTGTGAGCATAAACAATATCTGCAAAGTTACGACGCTCAAAGTTCAGTGCAAAGGGAGAAATTGTCTTTTACAGAATTAGCATAGCATCGCCTACAGCGAACGGCTGGTATGGAAAATAATTCCAGGTTAGTGACATCTTAAACCCAGATAAACCCCGCCCCCGGGAACATGCAACGAAGGGGGCGGGGCCATGCTGCGCTGCTTTAGAGAAGAGGAAGAAAACTAGGGGTGCGTGTAAAAATCTATTCATATAAGAATCGCGATTCTGTCTTCTAACGATTCTAATGGATTCACAAGTTTCAAAATCAATGTTCTAAAGCAGCGGTTCTCAATCCTGTTCCTCGCATCGCCCTGCTCTGCATCTCTCTCTCTCATTCAGATCAGCTCAGCACCAACAACGAACTGCTCCATTTATACACTTATTTTCACATAGCAATGACAAGTGTTATACATGGATGCACATGCGGTTGCTGTACTGTAGCTTTAATCATGATAAAACCATATATTAAAAGCTAACAAGTAGCATAATAACAGCATATCTAAAAGTATGAGACAACAACAAACAAAAAACATATCATTAAAAGCCGTGCTTGCACAGGTTCTGCACGATCCTCTTCACTAATATCCTGTGCACCTCAATCGGGCTCAAACTGATATAGGCAATATAGACGATGCCACTGTTTACAATACAACCACAGCACATGCCGCTGAGGTGAGGGGCGGGACATTTAGACACGCACTAGAGGCAGTTTAACCAATCACAACACACTGGGCCAGCCAACCAATCAGAGCCCATTGCGAATTTCTGAGGGAGGGGCTTCACACAACCAGGAAGTCAACCGGCCGTTTTTATGCTAGCTGAAAAGCAGTGTACAATATAGGTAAAATATGTGAAAAATAATGCAATTTTTTTAAAAACAAAACATGAACACGTTGCTGTGCACCCCATAAACACAATTAAGCCTTCGAAAAAATCCATTAGACCACCCCTTTAATAAAACTATGGTAGTGTATAAATAATGAATAAAATAACACTGGCTGTGGTTGTTTTGTGATTGCGTCGCACCCTTGTGTTCGAGGGTCTTCCCACTGTGTGGATCTTGTAGGATGGTGAACAAAATACATCCTCCTATTACTGTCAGTCCGCTTCTCTGTGGGCCAAACAAGCAGACACACACAGGTTGAAGGAAAGACTCTATTATGAGGGTAAAATGTGATTTCCTCTGAAAGAGCGGTGACTCACCCCATCCCGGCGGCAGAGGACCCAGAGGGTCAAACTCTTTATTAGCTGTGGGCGCAAGCTGTTCCTGCAGCTGAAGAGATGAGCAGATAGAAAGAGCAAGGACAGCTCGGGTTATAGAGGAAATCCTGACGTCCTTTCATTGAAAATCCCTTGAAAAGAGTTGACTGTACTTTGTCTTTTATGAATGTACTCACTCCGTAGATGAATCTCTGGTTGAAGCGCTGCATGGCTCCCTGAAGCTGACTGCGCTGGTTCTGCCACTCCTCGTAGTTCCGGACCGACTCTAGTGTGGGTCTCTGCCATGTGGTGGTTCTGTTTATATGATCCACATAGTACACACGGCCCATGGGGTCCAAGCGACGCTCCCAGCTACCACAAAAAACACAAGATTCTCTAAACAACTGCTCTTCAAGGACATTTTCTGACCTTGGGTTTTATTCACTGGCAATTTTTACATTTACAATACATTTTTAAATAATAATCATTCTAATAACACTTATTTTGGTTATTATTATTATTATTAACAAAATTAACAATTTTGATGATGATTGATGACAACAACAATAATACAATACATACAATAATAATAATTAATAATATAATAATAATTATTATATCATTATTTCAGTATAATTGTAACTGTTTCATTATAAGCATTTATTTTTCAGAGGTAACAGATCTGAGAATAAAAATCATGTAGTAATAATAATAATACTTATTGTAACAATACTTGTATAATAATAACAATATGTCATTGTTCTTATTCTTCTTATTATTAATATTATTATTTAAAAGTTAACCATGATAATTTTTGATGATGGTTGCTGATAACAACAACAACAATAATAATTGTTATTATTAGTAATATTATTATTTTAAACAAAATAACAATAATAATAATAATAATAATAATAATAATAATAATAAAAATAGGGCTGCTCGATTATGGCAAAAATCATAATCACGATTATTTACATTGTAATCACGATTTTTTAACACGATTATGAGTGGGTCCAAAACTTTTTTGAGTGATCAATTTAAAGATAGCAATACAATAGAAAAAAGATACAAATGAAACAAACAGAGCTTTTTTGCAAAAAAAAAAAAAAAAATACTGAATACTTTTATGCAAGTCTAAAGTATTCTTTAAGAGCTGCACAGATCCAATATACTGTTATTCACGTATTTTCATTCTCAACTGTTTACGTTCATTTAAGACATAACTGACGAAGGTTTACATGAATAATCACCAAGCGCCACATTTTGAGATATTTTTGCATGTATTTGACCTTTTAGGCATGACACAACATCAAATAAATATTAATAAATCAAGCAAGTCCCATTTTAAGAAAGTCACGTTACATGATTTTACTGATTTACATGTGAAATTGGGCTTTTATGGAGGAGCGAAAACGCACCCCTGGAAAGGGGGTGGAATGGGTCGCAATAATCGTTTTATATTGATTATTGTCTTTTCATAATCGTTTGAAGTTGGAATCGAAATCAAAACTGAATTTCAATTAATTGCACAGCCCTAAATAATAATAATTGTTATTGTTACTATTAATATTATTATTATTTAAATATAATATCTGTCATACATGAAATTTAGCTAAAAGGTCACAAGTCTGAAAATAAAAACCTTTACAAAGCATAAAAGCGTGACAAAATACAATGACTAAACAGGCTTAAAATATACTAAACGAAAGTCAGCTTAAATAATTTTTATAATGCATGTCTGGGAACTTATTTCAGCAGGTAAAGTGCCATAATGGCTAAAAGCAGTGAGCTTTTCCAGACATCTTATGTTTTACATAAAAGCATCTATTCAGGTAACTCAATTAGTACATACTTTACACTCTTTGTATTCAATATGCAATTGGAATATCTATTAGCAGCAACCTGATGAATCTGTAAATCTGAAAAGTGATTTCTAAAGAAGATAGCATGCTTACCCTGGTGGTAGCGGTTCTGGTCTTTCCCATGTGGTTCTTTTCTCAATATGATCCACGTAGTAAACGTGGCCGTTCTGATCCACTCTCTGCTCCCAACTACACAAACGCACCAAGAAACAAACAAAAAAAAAAAAAACATATCTGGCTAAATCTTTACAGGCCTGTTATTAAATAATGTCTTCATTTCAAGAGCAACATCTGCTCTTATTAAAGGCTTCACATGGAATCAATATGGTGGCTTAATATAGCTAGTAAATTAGAAAATAGCAGATCAAAATGTTTTCATGGGGACTTGCTTGTAACTTCCTTCACTGTAATTGTATGACGTACCCAGGAGGAAGAGGGCCGTTACTGATCAGTGAAGCACTGGGTGGCGTTGGACTGGCCCTCGGGGCCTGATTTGACCCTGAACCTGAGCTTGACCCCTGACTCTCCGTTTCTCCATTCACACACACCCGTGGAGACGTTTCTGGGCTGGGAGCGCTGCTGCCGTGAGTGGGAGTCGAGCCAGCAGAGGATGCTAAAAAACAACGCAGGGAACTTTACCTCAAAGGAGCCGCATCGTCTAAACACAAATGATTTGTGACCCATACCCACAAAACCAGTCATAAGGGTCAGTTTTCTGAAATTGAGATTTATACATAATCCGAAAGCTGGATTATGCTGATAAGCTTTCCATTGATGTATGGTTTGTTAGGATAGGACAATATCTGGCCGAGATACAACTATTTGAAAATCTGGAATCTGAGGGTGCAAAAAAATCTAAATATTGAGAACATCGCCTTTAAAGTTGTCAAAATGAAGTTCTTAGCAAAGCATATTACTAATCAAAAATTAAGTTTTGATATATTTACGGTTGGAAATGTACAAAATATCTTCATGGAACATGATCTTTACTTAATATCCTAATGATTTTTGGCATAAAAGAAAAATCGATAATTTTGACCCACACAATGTATTCTTGGCTATTGCTACAAATATACCCACGCTACTTATGACTGCTTTTGTGCTCCAGGGTCACATTTATGAAAATGCAGGATGTGAGTCCTTACCTGCGGAGGAAGTAGGTTTATGCGGTGAGGCGGGTGGCGGCCGCTGGGGTCGAGGTGGGCGGGGTGGTCTCAGAGCCCCTGCGGATGGAGAGGCAGACCCCGTACTTCCCACTGCGTGACCGTTGGGCAGCGGCGCTTCATCAGCAATGTCACTGGATGGGGAAGAATCTCGACTAGAGTAACAACAAATAGATGCAAATGTCAAAATTCAGTTTCAAAGACTGTGGTTTACTCAACATGAGTCAGGTACTTAAAACAGGTGATTTTCATCTTAGACAATAGCAAAAATATACATATTTTTTAACATCTAGGACATTTCTGATTTATGTGCATGACATATAAGCTTTATATTCCATAATTCAACTGCTAACATTCGGGCCATCATTTTTATGCATCTGATTAAAATTAAATACATTTAAATAAGAATAAGAATTAAAGCTAAATATAAATAATTTTTTCAAATGCATTCCTGCTATTTGTGCATGACAAAGAATTTTTATATTCCACAATTCAGCTACTAATATTCAGTAATCTGACCATCATTTTTTATGCATTTTATTGAAACCGAATTAAACTGAAATAAAAAATAAATTAAAGCTAAAAAAGAAATATAAAAAAAACTATTTTTAATATCTAGAACACTGTTATTTTATGTGCATAGAAGTTCTTATTACAACTGAATTAAACAGAAATAAAATAAATTACAGCTAAACAGAAATTTAACTGCTAACAACTAATATTCAATAACAGCAGCTAACTGAAATAATTAAGTTGAAGTACTAAAATTACCGAAATTAAAACTTAAATAAAAATAAATTAAATCTGAATAGATTTTATTATTTTTTTTAAATCTACAACATTCCTGTTTTATATTTGCACAATTCAACTGCTAATATTCAATAATATTTTAAATCAAAACATTGAGAATACATAAGAGCAGATAAAATGAATTTTTTTTTTTTAGCTTTTACGAATCAATAAACTATGCATTTTGATCTATAAAATGTCAAGTGCACTGAGTAGGCAGTCAACATACTTCCCTGGAGATCTAATTTCACCAAGAACACAAACAAAAGCAAAGGAGGAGGATTCAAGCTCTTTCTATACATAATGTGGTAATATTCCCTCAGAAATGGCATAGTGATTTTTATTTTACCTTCCTGCTACATCCCCGTTCAGTTTAGATTCTCCATTTACAACAGCATCTGTGACTGAAGAGAAACAATGCACAACTTCACGTGTGTGAAATCTACATTTTAAACAGCAAAGAATCTAAATCTCTCAACTGTTGTTGAAAACAAGCCGAATGTGTTTTGTAGGGATAAAGAAGGTCTCAACTGTGCTTTTGTTCCTCAGAAGCAAAAGTCTCAGGATCAACCTGCAGTCCATCCAGACACACTGAGAGATCTCCAACCACCTCCGCACGCTCTCTGTCTGAACTCAACTGCAGTGTCTGCACCACCTCACAAACTGAGACACACAAACACAATCTTTACAATAACACTGCTAACACAACTGAAAAATTAATATTAACAGCCTGTAAAAGCAGCATCCTGGTTGATCAGTAAATTTCCATGACGTTTTTGAATGACTTGAATGACTCATTCTGACTGAGTTATGAATTGATTTAAAAGACTTACTGAAAAGAACTGACTCACAAGAATGATTCGCATATCAGGCATCACTGCAGTTTGCAAGAATGTTTTACCACAAGAATAGCAAAATAAAGCTGATTAAATAATGTAAGCTTTTAAAGCATATTCACATAAGCTGACCTGGAAAGCTAAATTGGCTTCACAAGGTAAACAAGCTCACAGTGATACTTCAGGTCACAAGAAAAGGAAATATTAACCTGGTTGTGGGCTACTCACCGCTCTCAGACTGCATTCACTCAATCTGCAGTTCTGTAATTCACATTAGCTGTGAGTGGTCACATGATTTCCATGTGACCAAAGTATCTGAAAAGACTCTTTGTTTGGTGTTACGAGTCAGTTCACCTGCCTTTCTCCATTACAAAGAGGCAATAAAACACAAAACACTCCAACACACACTACAGAGACCTGACTCTGAATAATGAGATTCACACAAGTGGAGAATATGGAAACTCACTCTTCATATCGTTGGCTTTTAAGGTCTCGCTGACCTCCAGAGCGGCCATGCCCAGCAAAATGTCTGATTTAAGTGTCTGGTGACTCCAAACCCGGAATATTAACTTGCTGAAAGGGGTGACGATCCTACAGGGAATATGATCAACAGAGCAACACTGTTACTACTACCTAAAACTAAAACTATTAAAATGACAATTTTACATAATTGAAATGAAGCTGAAATAAAATAAAAAAATATACTTATAAAAAATGGAAATAAAATTAGAAATACTGCCTTTAATTTAAGCTGAAATACTAAAATTATTCAAACTGAGATAAAATAAATTAAAGCTAAAAAGAAATAATATAAAACAATAAAAATGACAAAAACACAAAAACATCATATATTTAAATGAAATATAAATATTAATTAAAAAAAAATTAGAAATATTGCTTTAAATTTAAGTTGAATGCTAAAATTAGTAAAACTAAAATAAAATTAAGCTAAAAAGAAATATAAAAAATTAATATACATGACAAAACACTAAACAAAATTATTAAAACTTATTAAAACTAAAAATATAAATGAAAATTGAAAATATAAAAATAAAAGCTAATTCAAAATATTAATAAATACTATAAAAGTTTATAAATAACTGAAAAAATTCATTTAATATTGTATTTATCAGAATAACATTAATTTTTAGTCTAGAGAGAGAATATAACAAATATTGATCCTGGATCTGTCCTGTAACTCAGCAGTGACTTATTTCAGTACACAATTTATTCTTACAGAGTGAGAGACTGTTTCCATTTGGGACTGTGAGTGTTGGTGCATTTCTCCGTCTTCTTGGACTGGCCATCCACACACACTTCAACATAAGGACTGGGCCCAAACCAATTCTTCTTATTGTCCCGCAGCTTAGCAGACAGAACTGACAAAAGATGACACATTTAACCACAGATCTATTAAAAGTATTCATCTGATGACATGACAACAAAATCTTAGGGCTACATTGCAATGAGCACAAACAAAAACACAGTCAACAAATGTCTTGCAATAACATAAAATAGAGATGACTTCAGATTTTGTTTTGGTTTTTTGCAAAGCTCACCTGTTATCTGAAGCTGAGCCTTCATTGTGTGGCCATTAAAAACACTTGTTGTGGGTCAAATCTGAAATACACAAATAAGCAGATCAATACTAATTCGGTTGAATCTCATCATCACAAAAACTCATGAACTGAGATAGAAGTAAATAGTGGAAAAAGGTCAACTCACTTCATCAACATGTAACAGCATTTGCAACCCATTTTACTTCTGTGATGTGGAACAATTACGAGCGAAACAGGATATGATGTCATGTTGACTAAGCCAACAAAACCCACTGTCTAACATGGCATTTACTGACTGATCTCTCACCAAATGCACTATATCGACACATCTGATCAGTGCTGTATGTCATTTAGTGCTGGTGTGTGATACATGTCCTCATTCTGTCTGCGGTAACAGCTAATCTCACAACAGAAGTCTCCAGTAATCCTCGGCAGATTACAGATGATGTAATTCTAAGAGACTTCCATGTCTCTCAGTCACTACAGGAACCAGTCTGTCCACTGAGAGGAAGTGCTGATAAACACACACAGACATTTACAAAGAGCCCACTGACATTCTACTGATGAACCAAAGAGTACAAACTGAACTTCAAATCAATTATGATTTGGGACAAACTGTAAATGTCAACATGAAATGCTGGTTGTAAATCATTTTACTTCTTCAAGTAAGCAAGTCATTTCATCAGGAATCAAAAAGAACTTTTCTGTTCAGATTTGGCTCAGTGGTAGAGCATTGCGTTAGCAGCGCAAAAGGTCGTGGGTTCAATTCCCAGGGAACACACATACTGATAAATGTAAAATGTATAGCCTGAATGCACTGTAAGTCGCTTTGGATAAAAGCGTCTGCTAAATGCATAAATGTAAATGTACTTGCTCTGCTGATATTTTCCACCACCGCAATAAAATATGTATGTTTTTTTTTTTTTTTTTTTACAACATAGCAACTTGTTGGCATAATTTATTCGATCCTATTAGACCCTCCACCTAGGGCTGGGCGATTTTCCCAATTTTATCGATTAATTCGAATTTAATGTTTTGCCATGATTTTATTTTTTAGAAATCGAGGAATCGCGATTTTGAATAGAAATATTACCAAATATTAGAATTAGACACTTTGACAATATGGTGGTGATAACAGAAAAGAGAGAAGAACGATTACCGCTCATGTGTGACACGCACTGTGAAGGACTATAAATATAGCGCTAAGTGCCATTCATACAGAATGCGCTTTTGCGACGCGGGCAGTGGAATAGGTAAAACATGCAAGAAGATGGGAGTGAACTTCTTTTAACTTGAGCGCAGTGTTTTTACACTGCGGTTTCATGCATTAGACGCAAGCGCAACAGTTAAACACATCCATGTTTACACAGAAAAAAACAATGGAAAAGCAACGCAATCGAATAAAAAACCTGTAAAGAACTACTATTGTATGTCTGATATTTCATTTTTGCATCATGGTGACAGGCTGAAAGCTGCTGTTGTTTTTACAGAACATTTATAGTTAATAATAAATAATATTATTCTACTGGTGTTATACCTTCAGTCATTTTGAATTTGAATTACCTTGACTTTTGAGATTTTTTTAAAAGCATTTTCCTCGTATTATTTCTGAACATAATATGTATACGACAAGTTTGTACAATATATAGTTGTAGTTCATGCATCTTTTCTGCAAAGATATTTAACAATCGATTTGTTTAAAATTTACATCATGTTGACAACTTCATGTGTTGTGCACTTGGAATAGAATTTTCTTTAGAGTTTTAATAAAGAAAAAGTTACTTGAATCATGTTGTAGTTACATTTTCAAGTTGACTAGTTAAAAATCGTAAAAAAAAATCGATAATCGGTCAAACGTTCTGAAAAGATTGCGATTTAATTTTTTTGCCAAATCGCCCAGCCCTACCTCCACCTATAATTTAATTCCATGCAAAGCTATTATATTTAAATAAAACCATAAATAAAACCATTTTTGTTACTTGAAGTAAACCTTTTTTTTATTTCAGCTAGTTGCCAAAGCATAATTTTCTGATTTTAATTTAGTTTAACGTGATGTACTAAAATAACTAAAACTGAAAAATTATATAAACTAAACTATATAGACATATATAAAATAACAATAACTTAAAATGACAAAAACAGCAAACAGCAAAATTACTAAAATTTTTAACTAAAATGAAAATGAAAAGGGAAAATAAATTTAAACTGATTCAAAATATTAATAAAAAACTATAATAGTATCTCAGCCTACTAAAATAAATTATTCTCACAATTTCAACAAAACTTCACCTTAGTGACATATTTACTTCGGCAGAATTCACAACAATCAAGTTCAATATATTTCATTACTAAATGTGTAATTTTTCCAGGCATAAAAACACATGATTAACCATCTACTGTAACAAAAATAAAAATACAATGTAGAGATAACACAATACCAGCCCAATAGGGCAACTGACAGCTCTGATAACTGGCCTGATATTCTCTCACATTAGCCACTTTAAAGATATACTATAACATTTAGCCTAATCCTAAAAATCTTAAACTGGATCAAATGTTTTAAGAAGAGTCATCTTTAGAGTTTCACCCTAAACAAAAATCCTGTCATTATTTCCTCATCCACACATCACTACAACTGTATGACTTTCTTTCTTCTGCGCAACACAAAAGAAAAATGTTCTTTATGTTCTTTCCCATACAATGAAAGTTGGGTACTGGAGCTGTCAAACTCCAAGAAGAACATAAAGGTATTACAAAAGTCATCCATACTGTATGACTTGTGGACTATATTCAATTCTCATTCTGAATGACTTGAAGATGAGTCAGTTTTTGTGAGAAATATTCTTTTAAATGTCTAAACTCTGTAAAGATGCCTGATTAGCATTCATCCATCAGTTTCCCAGCGACACCAGCAGCAGAGCTGAAGGCTTTATCAATAAACCAATAGACTCATTATAACAGGTTTGATTTTCCTCTAATCCATCTTTAGTATTTTCTGCCTTAATTCTGCCTACCAGTGCATCATGATAAAAGTTCACATCAGCACACTGTCAGAGGTTAGTTAACCACATGAAAAATGATGATGATTTTTAAGCACTTTATAAATTGACCGGTAATGATTTGAATAGTTGACAAACTAGCACAGGAACTGTTGAAAGACTGTGGTTTCACTTTTAATAAGGCAAGACACTACAGGCAAAAGCATTGTTTTTTTTAATGCACTGGTACATTTGGAGAATTTGGCCTATTTTGTTTCCATAACATGTCTTCTTTCATACTAGTAGAAAGTAAACATCCAAAATACACATTTCAGTGTTTATTACATTTATCTATTTTCATCTGAAGATTCCCACATACATATCACATACATATCTCACTTACATACACCGAATCTGTAGTTCAAAGTGTTTTACAGAGGGGTTTGTTCATATATCATTCACGTGACTTATATAATTTGCTTTTTCCTAAAAACATGGTGAGGTGTGTATATATATATATATATATATATATATATATATATATATATATGGCTGTTGACAGTATTTATGGAGTGATTAAAAAAAAGAGAAGTCCCCTCTGTAAATACTTATAACTCTAATATGTCAACATATGTGAACCTGGCTTTACCCAATGTTCAGGTTTCTGTTCTGGAAATGTATGCAAATTTGTGCATTTTTAATTAGATAATGCATCATTTGCATTTATAAACATGAGATTTCAGTAAACTTGCAAATGAAGGCTGTCTTAATGCAGTTAATTTTTACCCTATTCACCAGTGGTGGCTTGCCTTAATAGTTTGTAAAAAGACAATACAATAAAGCATTATGGTTTTACCACGTTGTATGAGATGGTAATAGCATGATACTTTGACACATACCACAGAAATCACAATTCTATGCTATTCCAAGCTTCTTGGACTACTATGTAAATTTCGGGGCACATAATTTTCCATATCATGGTGTCAGATGCTTTAATATACACAACATCACTGTGTTATGATACAGTAACGTTACTTCTCCAGAAGTGACGTCACGTAGCGTTTCTGACTGACGGTGTCGCAGCTAACGGACAAAAATAATCAGCAAAACGCCAGACGGACGTTTATGACTCAACTAAATGCATATCTGTTTTGGAAACTAAAACTGATAGTTTATAATCGTTTCAGACTATAATTGACCTACATTAATTAACGAGCTGTGAAAACAACAGTCTAACAGTCAGTCACCGGTCAAACGAGCTAACGCGTTATCAAAACACGCCTGTTTTGTCCTCTCTACGCGTGTGTCGCTTATATCTTACCGTCTTATGATCACGGGAAATGTTTCTAGATCTCGGTTTTAACGGGATCTGAGGTCAACTTCCTGTCGTTTGAATAAACTTTGCTCCATCTCAACCGGGAGACCAAAGGTCCGCCACCAGCGCTGGCTCCATGTCAGAGTGACGTCACCGCGCGACCCTGTCACGTGACGCGACGCGCGTCCTTTCGGATAATGTAATGTTCGTACAGGGCAGGTGTGTACAGAGTGCTTTATTTTACCTTTGTAAATCCTGAAACATCAGGTATGCGTGTGAGTGCTTCAGAATGAGCAGGTAATCGATTTATTAACATTATTTAAGGGCTGTTCTTCCACGAGATGGCGCATTGGTTATCATGACACAGTGATGGTATTTCCTCGCAATACTATGCTACTTTGAAATATAAGCCAATACTATAATACAGAAGCATGGTATATTTGTTATTACTATTATATTTGTTATTGTTTGGCTCAGTGTTATTTTTTTAAGATTACTGATAAACTAATGTAGTTTGATTTTTATTTGTTGTCTATTTTAATTTTAGTTAAAGTTGGAGTAATGTTTGTCATTTTATTAGTTTTTTTTTTTATTATTATTATGTCTGTATAGGTTTTTTATTAAGTTTTAGTTTTATTTAATTTGAGTTATTTTAGTACTTCAACAAACTACATGGAAATGAAAGAAAATTGAATTTATAAATGTGTATATATGTATATATATATATATATGTATGTGTGTGTGGTTGTACATACACATATATGTTTTTTTTTTTTTTTTTGGTGTTTGGCTTAGTGTTATGTTAGAATCATTATTATACTCATACCTTTTGTTCTTTAATATATTGTTTTTAGCTTTATTTTTTGTTTTCATTTAAATGTTAAGTTTTGAAATTTTGTTGTATGCATTTGTCATTTTTATTTAATTTCTTTATTTTTTTTTTAAATGTGTATATATAGTATTTATAAAGTTTTAGCTTTTAGTTTTAGATCTGTTTTAGTTGTTTTAATACTACAATTGATTGCTTCTGTTGTCCTCATTTGTAAGTCGCTTTGGATAAAAGTGTCTGCTAAATGACTAAATATAAATATATACTACGGTACATGAAGTTTTTGTATATTACGCCATGGGCTGCCATGGGTTTTTGCATATATACTGAGTACCATGGTATTTGTCCCATTTTTTGGAAAACATTGGTATACCATGCAAATACATTGAATATGTATTTTATTATTAAGGTGGTTCTCAATGAATTGTGGCCCTTAGATGATCTGTGGACATTTAAAATACTGTTTCATCATAACTCATTTTTATTAAAAGTTTAATTTTTAATGTTTAATGTTAATATTTATTTATTCATTCATTGTCATATCATTTAATAAATTGCTGTAAATAACATAAATGGATTTGTCCTAGCAAAAGCGAGTCAAGGGAGTGATGTCCATTGAACTACTGCTGGACCAATCAGCATCCGAGGAGGTGGAGAAACAGAGCGAGAACTTCCTCGGTGGATCTTGGAAGTCTGAATCATTTCCGCGAATCGATTCGTTCGAAGATTCATTTCAGTGAAGCGTTGCAATTAAAAAAAAAAAAAAATCGTTTCGTTTTGTCAACTAGTCAAAATTGTTGCCATAAGGCAAGACACCGCATGATAATAGGGTGAAAATTAATAGATATCTGAAATTACGTTTAAATATGTAAATAAATGATATAAATAAAATAACATTTATATATAAACAATATATGTAAATTAAGTAAATACAGAAATGAATGAGGCAAATCAGCAAGACGTCAGACGGAGGTTTATGAGTCAACTAAATGCATATTATGTCTTGGAAGCTAAAACTGATCGTTTATAATCGTTTCATACTATAGGCTAATTGACATAGGCCTACATTAATTAACGAGCTGTCAAATAACATAAATGGATTTGTCCTAGCAAAATCGAATCAAGGGAATGATGTTTATGCAATATGCACTTATTTGCACATATTTCCATAACAGAAATCTGAACTTTGGATAAAGCCAGGTTAAAAGTATTTTTTATTATTATTATTATTAATATTATTATTATTTTACGTAGTAGATTTTGGATTTCTCTACTTATCACTCCATAAAAAATAAATAAATAAATAAATAAATAAAATAAAAAATCCACAAAGGTTTTAGGCGAGTGATTCGCAAGCGCTTTTTGAATCAGTTCGTCCGAATCATTCAAAAGAACCGGTCAAAAGAACGATTCTTTGGCGTTCACTAGTATCCCTCAGCATCAGCAGCATTCGCCCAGAAGACTAGCGCCGTACTGCTGTTCACACCCCAGTTCCGATCTCATTAACTTCGAAATCTGCTTATATATCTGTGTCATTAAGTGCATATTCTTCTTCCTAAATTCTTAAACAGCTCTTTTAAAGATGTTGGCGTGCACCGAAATGATCACGATGTGTCTCCAGTCGGCGAAGCGCGAGCATCTCCGCTCCAAACAGCAGCCGCAGCAGCATCAGATGCAGGATGCGGTTCACGGACTGTCCATCTTTCACGATGTAAGTAGCCAAACGTTCGGTCAATGAACCCACCAATAGGTGATCATGCAAATATTAACCTTGAACCCATGAAGACAAGTCATTGTATCACTTCTATAAATGTAGGACAGAGAGAGAGGTTGGTTATGCACATATGAATATATAGTCTTAAAATAGGCTATGCAATAAAGCACTGATTGTTATAGGTACAGTTTGGGGAATAAATAATGTATAAGCTTATGCGCTTATTATGAAGCACAAGAAGAAAATCCAAATGCATTGTCATGTCTTATTTTTATTCTTCCATTATAACATCAGACAGCTGGTATAGAGTACAGTATATATAGATCATTTACGTATTTAAATATAGGCCTAATGCATATGTAATGTAGAGGCTTCAATATGCATATGAACATAAATTGTCATCTCTTTTTATTCTAGTGAGAATGCCTTTCTTTGTCACTCTCCCAGTCAGTATAATTGTCATTCATGTGTAATGATTTTGATACTTTTATGCATTCATGTTGTACAATTAAACAATTTCAGCAGCCACTGATGAAGCATATTTGAGGGAACTGACTGTCACGATTTCCTTCCTTTCTACAGTGCAATGCAATATATTCTCTAAAAATGGATAGATTTTTTTTTGTATGTGTTCACGTTTGTTTTTTGTGCTTGTATGAAATATTCTTTTTGTTTAGAATTTCTAATCATTATCAAATAGAGCTTTTAGAGTAGAAGTCAAATTATAAACACAAAATAATCAAGTATATCATCAATATTGCATTGCATTGATATATATATATATATATATATATATATATATATATATATATATATACATATACATATATATATATATATATATACCTGTATTTTATCTGTCTTGCATGTTTATTGCATGTGTTGTGGATGTGTTTAATGTAAAATTATTGTACAAGCAGTACCTGCTTCAGCACCTTTAAGGCTGTGTGCAGTCGTGTTAGTGACAGATAAAAAGTTGCAGATGTTCTCTCAGCAGGGTTAAGTAAGCTGTCATAGAGGGGGTCTGACAACAGAGAGGATATGTGTGTGTGTGTGTGTGTGTGTGTGTGTGTGTGTGTGTGTGTGTGTGTGTTTGTGTGTATAAGTGTGCTTGTCTTTAAAGTCAACCTGAAATCAAAATTGACCTTATTTAGCACGTTCCTGGTCTTATTTTGCATGATTCATTAATTGCAATCTTTAATTAAAAAGCATTAACTTCATCTCTGAGACAACTCTCCTTTTTTGGCTGCAGGCATTTGATTAATGTTAACCAGTAGCCAAATACTCTTAAGTCATTGTTGTTGTACATGCTTTCTAAAATCTTAACTGAAATAATACAGGTAATGGCAATAATATCAAATAATGATTGATTTGAAAAAGAAGCATCACCACTGGGATAAGTGGAGAAGCTCTGGAGAATGAAACTGATCTTCTATTGCAATCCACATTCAGATCTGGCATTGTGATACGAAACGCTAGTTTTTCTTGATCTAATCAATTCCAAATGGATAAAATCATGTCCCGTCCTACATTTTTATTCTTGAATATCCTCATATCCTCCTTTCACATCACATTATGGGTTGCAGAGATTTTATGTGAACAGTTCACACAGCTCCTGCTTTTGTTGTCTGTAAATTAAGAGCTCGACGTGTGCATTTGGGAGATAGAAAAAGTAAAAGCATTGTGTTTGTATCTTAAGCTTTCATCCTTTAGCGTTCACTAGGGGAAGAAAAGTTGCATGTCTTTGATCATCACAGCAAATACAGAAAGTTTTCTGACAGTTCTGATGTCTATCATGATTAATGTTGCTGTGCTGCTTGGATGAATTCAAACTGTTCAAGTGCAGGCTGATCTCAGCGTGTGATTCTGTCATATTCTCATAGTTTCATTAAAGAGACGATTGCTAATGTTGTTGTCTTTTGCCTTGCATTTCAGATCATGTTGAACATCTCATATTTATGAATTTATCTTCAGGATGTAGAATTATGCATGAAATTAAATTTTGCAAGAACTACTACTGAGCCTTCTCATATTGGTTTCTGTACAGTACAACATCACCAAACTAGAGTTTTACATTTTATGAAGAGGTGCTTGTAAGTGCAAAAACTCACAGCCGGATTCTAGAGTGTTTTAGTGCATTGTTAGTATGTTCTAGGTGGTTGCTAAGGTGTTCTAGGTGGTTGCTAGGGCGTTACATACTGCCTGGCATGAAAAGATCAGCACGAAATGTAATATATGACATATAGTATATTGCCCTATTATCAAGAGTGATATCGCCAAATATATTATCTATAAGGCTATATATAATTTCACATATGGTAGATGAAAATATAAGTTTATAACATATATAAAAATGCAAATTTAGTAAATGTGAAATGTATGTACATCATATTAATAATATCTATGTAATGTTTTTTATATGGTATTGTATGTAGCAACCATATCAATAATATATATTTTATTTATAGGCATCTTTATTAAATCAACATACAGGTGCATCTCAATGAATTAGAATGTAGTGGAAAAATTCATTTATTTCAGTAATTCAACTCAAATTGTGAAACTCGTATATTAAATGAATTCAATGCACACAGACTGAAGTAGTTTAAGTCTTTGGTTCTTTTAATTGTGATGATTTTGGCTCACATTTAACAAAAACCCACCAATTCACTATCTCAACAAATTAGAATACTTCATAAGACCAATAAAAAAAAACGTTTTTAGTGAATTGTTGGCCTTCTGGAAAGTATGTTCATTTACTGTATATGTACTCAATATTTGGTAGGGGCTCCTTTTGCTTTAATTACTGCCTCAATTCGGCGTGGCATGGAGGTGATCAGTTTGTGGCACTGCTGAGGTGGTATGGAAGCCCAGGTTTCTTTGACAATGGCCTTCAGCTCATCTGCATTTTTTGGTCTCTTTTTTCTCATTTTCCTCTTGACAATATCCCATAGATTCTCTATGGGGTTCAGGTCTGGTGAGTTTACTTGCCAGTCAAGCACACCAACACCATGGTCATTTAACCAACTTTTGGTGCTTTTGGCAGTGTGGGCAGGTGCCAAATCCTGCTGGAAAATGAAATCAGCATCTTTAAAAAGCTGGTCAGCAGAAGGAAGCATGAAGTGCTCCAAAATTTCTTGGTAAACGGGTGCAGTGACTTTAGTTTTCAAAAAACACAATGGACCAACACCAGCAGATGACATTGAACCCCAAATCATCACAGACTGTAGAAACTTAACACTGGACTTCAAGCAACTTGGGCTATGAGCTTCTCCACCCTTCCTCCAGACTCTAGGACCTTGGTTTACAAATGAAATACAAAACTTGCTCTCATCTGAAAAGAGGACTTTGGACCACTGGGCAACAGTCCAGTTCTTCTTCTCCTTAGCCCAGGTAAGACGCTTCTGACGTTGTTTGTGGTTCAGGAGTGGCTTAACAAGAGGAATACGACAACTGTAGCCAAATTCCTTGACACGTCTGTGTGTGGTGGCTCTTGATGCCTTGACCCCAGCCTCAGTCCATTCCTTGTGAAGTTCACCCAAATTCTTGAATGGATTTTGCTTGACAATCCTCATAAGGCTGCGGTTCTCTCGGTTGGTTGTGCATCTTTTTCTTCCACACTTTTTCCTTCCACTCAACTTTCTGTTAACATGTTTGGATACAGCACTCTGTGAACAGCCAGCTTCTTTGGAAATGAATGTTTGTGGCTTACCCTCCTTGTGAAGGGTGTCAATGATTGTCTTCTGGACAACTGTCAGATCAGCAGTCTTCCCCATGATTGTGTAGCCTAGTGAACCAAACTGAGAGACCATTTTGAAGGCTTAGGAAACCTTTGCAGGTGTTTTGAGTTGATTAGCTGATTGGCATGTCACCATATTCTAATTTGTTGAGATAGTGAATTGGTGGGTTTTTGTTAAATGTGAGCCAAAATCATCACAATTAAAAGAACCAAAGACTTAAACTACTTCAGTCTGTGTGCATTGAATTTATTTAATACACAAGTTTCACAATTTGAGTTGAATTACTGAAATAAATGAACTTTTCCACGGCATTCTAATTTATTGACATGCACCTGTATGTGCAAAAAATCTGTTTATGTAATTAATTTTTAAATACATGCTTTTTATTTACTTATATAACCAACATATATTGACAGGTTTTAGGATGGATATAGATGTACATGTCAAAAACGGTTTTACACATACATAGACATACATATTTGTGTATGTATATATATATATATATATATATATATATATATGAAATTGCTCCAATTTTAATAGATTTCATATATGTTTTTACTTCATATGACAATACATTTAATTTATGGATATTTAATGTATGTATATCAGATTGAGATTGTTAGCAGAAAAATATTTCCCCTAGAGATAAATGACCTATATTGAAAGAAATGAGGTCCATGACCTGCTAATTAAAATATTAAATTACATTAAAAGTTGCTTTTGTCAATAAAATAGGCCGTGAGTCTCAAGTGTTAAAATATCGCTTCTCGCAACACACGGACAGAGGCTGTGTTTGTGGGAGGTATTTATTCTCTCCCCGAGGCGATAATTGCTAATCATCTTTCCCGGGTCCGTATCCTCGAAATTTCTAAAGCCGACTGACATGAGAAGAGCGAACAGCTACTTATAATTCCCTCGGCCCGCGTTTGAAGCTCTTCTGCGCTGATACTGAACCGTGGGCTCTCAAGGAGAAGGAGATTTGGATTAACTAAGATGCTGTCAGGCCTGTTTATAAACCGTGACTCAGCTGATATTGTGCTTTGCGAATCGTTTGTTCTCTTTCTAGTGAACGGAGTCAGTAGTACCCGTGTCTCCCCACCGGCTCAACACCTGCCAGAGAGCCATTGGAAACGATCTCTTGGCAGGAAGCTCAGATGACCTTTAAAGGACATTGTTAATGATGCATTATCCTACACTTATCTTTTGGCAATGCACTATTGCACATCTGGCTTTTACAAACCTTATTGTCATATAAAGCTGAAGAATCAACAGACAGGCGACCTGCTCTTCATAAACAAAGTATATTTCACCTTGTAATCTCTATCCTGGTGTCTTTTTGCTTAGATTAATCTGCTCTAAAGGGATTAGTCAGCGATGGTTTGATTGTGTGTGGCTCTCAGCCAAATCCACATAGTGTGTATTGGTTTTAGTTAATACCATTTGTCTGAATGACATTTTAATTTTGCAAGCCAGTTAGCTGTGTTTTAAAGTTGTTTGTATTTTATTAAGCTTGTGAAACTGCACTTTTCATGTAAATATTAAAGGAGTAGTTCATCCAAGAAAGAAAATTCAGTCATATCTGGTCTATTCAATGCCATTTTTAAGGAACAGTTACTCACAAAAAAAATTACAATTTGCTGAAAATGTACTCTCAGGCCACCCAATTTACCATTACATCACTTGCTTAATAGATCCTCTGCAGTGAATGGGTGCCATCAGAATGAGAGTCCAAACAGCTGATTAAAAACATCACAATAATCCACAAGTAATCTAAGTAAACTTTGATGCTTGCAATAACAGTTAATTGTGACCAAATTAAGAAAAAAAAAAAAAGCAGTCTGTAAATGAACTTGAATGAGATTTCAGAACTTCAATACAGGGAATGATTATAATAACAGCATTAGGATGAAAAAATAATCACAGAATTTACATTTTTAAATTAAATCTCAAAAACATCTAAGATTAATCTGTTTGCACAGAAACTGTTTTTAGAAATGGTCACTATTGAGGCCTAGACAGAAAAAACTTAGTTATTCTGAAGGTGACATGCTACTTCAGTTCTCCTTTGTTTTTATTGATTTTGCTGTAAAATTCAAATGCTTTCAGCTGTGTTTTATAAGATATAATAAACTGGCCACCTGACAATGTAAATGTAGATCCCAGAGGAGAAATTCAGCTTTCACAGTGGCACTTACAAAGACCAGAGCTACATAAAAGGAGTAAACAGAAATGACTTAAAAAAAACTGCTACTGAGAAAAAATAATGAGGAATATCAGCAGAACATCTGAAAAAAATTTATTTTTGCATGAAAAGATTTGACATCAACATAAATGTGCATATGAAAACAAACAGTCTGGTTTTAGATTGATCAGTTAACCAAAAATTTTTTCAATGTCTTTAAGCCGCTTTGATGGAGCGATCAGAAGTTATCCAAACACAACAAATAAAAAACATTACTATCAATGATACATATGATATTTGGTGATAAAATTATTTTATTTAAAATGGACAGGTGGAAAAAAAGTATTTAAAGAAGCTGAATGTGAGTTGGGCTCCAGTACTGGGCCAGTTTTCCCAGAACCTTTTATTTATATTGGCAATATATCAGTCTAATACAATCACAGAATAAGCAGAGACCTGCAGGTAATGTGATATAATTGAAGACTGAGGCTTGCAAACAGATACTAGAACAAACCCTTGTGGCCATTGACTTGTATTTGACAAGCAACTTGCCCTTCAGAAGTGAAGGCCAGATGATGTTAAAGCACTTGAGGAGTCAAAAAGAAAAAAATAAATAAATAAAACTAACAGTGTTGCGACCCATCCAGGTGTGAAAGAGCCATGTTTAGCCACTAGATGATTGTACTGTCAACACCTACATAATCCTCATAGGCATACTGTCTAGAAACATTCTCACCCTGAATCTCAGATGAGTCTCAGACCTTCACAATCTGATATGTTTGTGCTATTGGCCTGAGGAACCGGTGGAAGGAGGAGGAGTGGTAAAAAAATGCTCAAGAGACTTTGACGGCTAACAGGATTAGTTGCCCTTGAGGATATGGTTTATGGTTTTGATAATCTTACAAACATTTTGATCTAAAGCAGGGGTGTCAAACTCAGTTCCTGGAAGGCTGCAGCCGTGCAGAGTTTAGTTCCAACCCTGCTCCAACACACAAACCAAGCCTGTCAGGTGTGTTTAATTAGGGTTGCATCTACCCAGCAGGCACCAGACGTCTATGTAACGTCAGGTTGACGTTGGACATGACGTCGGACAGACGTTGCATTTTGGTTGAAAATGAAAATCGGGTTGACGTCAATATTTGACGTCAATTTGACGTTGACTTAACGTTGGATTTTGGTTGCACAACCTAAAAACAACAAAATCTCAACGTCAGCTGACATGGGGGGGTATTGGATATCAATTTAACATTGACATTAGACGTTGAATTTACGTTGAATTTGTCACCCGACGTCGCAACCGAAATATAACCAAATATCAACGTCTTATGACGTTGTGTGCCTGTTTTGTGCCTGCTGGGTAAACTCTGCAGGGCTCCAGCCCTCCAGGAACTGAGTTTGACACCCCTGATCTAAAGGCTTCTGCTGAAAGGCTTGAAATTAGTTTTTAGGCAAACATAAATTGTGCCTACATATGCATTTATTTATAAAACTAAAAGTTTGGGACAGAATTTTTTTTTTTTTTTTTTTTTTTTTACAAAAAGAAATGAATACTTTTATTAAATTGATCAAAAGTGACAGAAAAGACATTCATAATGTTACAAAAGATTTCTTTTTCAAATAAATGCTGTTCTTTTGTTCTTTTGCTATTCTTTCTATTCATCAAAGAATCCTGAAAAATAAAATGTATCAAAGTTTCCACAAAAATATGAAGCAGCACAACTTTTTTTCAACATTGATAATAATCAGAAATGATTCTTGAGCAGCAAATCAGCATATTGGAATGATTTCTGAAGGATCATGTGACACCGAAGACCGGCGTAATTGAAAATTCAGCTTTGATCACAGCAATCAATTACATTTTAACATATATTCACATAGAAATCAGTTCATATAAATTGTAATAATACATATATAAAACTTTTGAACGATATTGTAGATTTTTATGAATTAGTTGGAGCAGATAGTGAAGGAAAAGCATCATGAAGTGAGCAGCATGCATTTTTCTCCAATATATTGTTTAAAAAGAGCCACTTTAGCAATTGCACATTTGCCTTAGTAAGAAGTGTGTGGTTTGTGCATGTGGATGCTTTTCAAGAGCATGGCTTGTTTGTTTCTGTGGCAAACAGGCTTTTAAAAGGCATCTCAGTTATAATCTCACGTTCCATCAGTGAAGAGGGAACACAGTAAAGCTCTAAAAGGGCAGTTCATTAAAGACATTCAGGCCAAATTATATTCAGTATTGATCAGCACTGAGCATTTCCACCAGTCCTCTACGCTTCTGAATGCTGCTCACGTTGATAAACTGGCCACTGACTGTTTTTACATCTCTATCTCTTCACAGATTTTCCGTAGAGCTGACAAAAACGGTGAGTGTGACCTTTTGCTATGTCACATTTAAAGTGTTTCTCTTGTTACTTTTGCACAGCGGTTCAATTGCAAGTCTTATTTCAAATTCAAATCAATGAAACAAAAAGCATTTTTCTTTCTGCTTAGTCACTGTAAATAAATCCTTTGCGCAGATATTTTGCGCAAAGGGAGATATAAATATCCTGATGCATTGGATGACAATCTCTCTGGGTGTGCATGAAGTTTTTTGTTCAAAGTGTTGCATTTTTTATGAAACTTACTCGCGTTCAAGTGTTGTTAAATTAGATTGCATGAAGCTAGAATAAAATTTTTGTTTGTTTGTTTAAAAGCAGAGACTCTGTTCTTTGTTTTGACATTGCATGTTCAGATATTCATACAACAGAATATCCTCAGTGCCATTAAACTCTTGTGAAAATCATTAAAAATGCTGGTAGTGGCTGGCAACTTAAAAAAAAAAAAAACACTTCCAGGGAAACAGTTAATACACAGATCTAAGCAGCAGCTGATTTGCATTTAAAGAGACATGTACGAAAACGGCATGTTTTTGCTTCTGTTAAAAATGGTCATTTTCAGTATGGTATAATAAATAATCTTTGGGGTATTTTGAGCTGAAACTTCACAGACGCATTCTGGGGATGCCTGAGACTTATATTACATCTTGTTTAAATGTAGTTTAAATTAAAATTTTAAATTAAAACACCCTCATGTCATTGCAAACCTGTATGAGTTTCTTTCTTATGTTGAACATAAAAGAAGATATTTTGAAAAATGCTGGTAATCAAACAGTTGATTTTCATAGTATTTCTTTCCCTACTATGGAAGTCAATGCGGACCAACAACTGTTTGGTTCTTCAAAATTCTTCAAAATATCTTCTTTTGTGTTCAACATAAGAAAGAAACTTATACAAGTTTGGAACTTATGCAAGTTTAGATGAGTAAATGATGACAAAATGTTCATTTTCGGGTGAACTATTCCTTTAATCCGGCTGTTGCCAGTGGAACAGAAACGGATCTTCTTCAGACTTTTGATTGCTTCTCAGACTTGAACACAGTTTGAGACACTGCTGAGATCTTTATTTGCCTCTCAGTTAATCTTATTGCTGTCTAGGATGCAATTGTGATGTTAATCAGGTCACATCTTTCTTTCCTATCGGTGCTGAACAGAATTTGCTTTGTAATTTCTGGGAATTCTATAGGCGGTTGCCAAAACTTTTCATTTGTAGGTGTTCATGTGGAGGTGTTACAGTATTCAGCATGCATAATGTCTGTTTGAAGAGTTTGAAGCCTGAGAGTAATCGGAGTCCCTCAGGCACACGTGCGGGTGGCCCACTGCTTAATCTGAGCCGGAGCCAATGACCAGCCTGTCGCGAAACGCCTGTTTATTCTTCAAAGGCCTGTAATGCACGAGGAGGGAGAGGGCGAAATGAACAGAACGATGCGCTGTCCAAGCAAATCAGAACTGAGTGGCTGTCACTGGGGCAGCGCAGTCCTTTCAGAGGTCATTACCATTGTTCCAGAATGCCAATTACCTTCTTGCCACTTCAATCATGCTCTCATCATGGCCAAGGACGGCGAGAAACCGAAAGAGAAGTGAAGTGGGAGAATATAAGAGCGGCAGAGAGAGAGAGAGAGAAAGAGAAAGAGCTGTTTGTGCTGTGAAAAAGCCATAATTAGAGAGGCTGCATCAATATTAGTGAGTTAGTGTTGGTGATTTGAACAGACCTCTAACATTACATGTTATCTGTGCCATTTCACTTGCACAAAATGTGCCAAAGAGGTGGAAAAACCCACAGATGTATATTGAAGGAGGGAGCTGGAACTAGAATATCAGCGAGTTGAGAATGAACCACTTAGCAACCAATAAGAACACCTTAGCAACCACCAAGATGACACTAGCAACCACTTAGGACAGCATAGCAACCACCTAGAACATCATTGGAACCACCTATGACACCTAGATAGCCACCTAGAAACCACCTATGACATCCTAGCAACCACTCACAACAACCTAGAAACCACCTATGACATCCTAGTAACCACCCACAACACCCTAGAAACCGTCTATGGTAACCTAGCAACCACCTACAAAACCCTAGAAACCACCTATGACATCCTAGCAACCATTTAGAACAGTGTTTCCCAACCACGTTCCCGGAGGCCCCCCAGCGCTGCATGTTTTCCATGTCTCCTTAATCAAACACACCTGATTCAGATCATCAGCTTGTTAGTAGAGACTCCAAGACCTGAAATGGGTGTGTCAGACAAAGGAGAGATGCAAAATGTGCAGTGTTGGTGGGCCTCCAGGAATGTGGTTGGAAATCACTGATTTAGAACATCATCACAACAATCTAGGACACCATAGCAACCACATACAACACCCTAGCAACTACCTACATTATTATAAATATGTATTTATAATATATATTTTAAGCATGTCTTTTTTTTCATTTTTATTTCCGTTTTAGTACATCAAGTTTAACAAAAGGAAAATGAGAAATGTTGCCTTGGCAACTAGCTGAAATGAAATAAGTTTACGTTTTTAATTTTTTATTTCAGTTTAAGTAACTTTTTTCTGGTTGTTGTTATAGTTATGTTTATGGAGTGAACGAGACGTGAGGCCAGCGGATCCAAATGCGAAGCTTTATTCAAAGACATGGTCAGAAACAGGCAGGGTCTAATACCAGCAAACAGATATGTTGAGGGCAAGACACAAGAATATTCCTAGGGCAAGCTTGGGTCTACGATCGGCAAACAATATCCAGAGGGCTTGACAAGAGGGGTAATCCGATAACACGAGCAATAGTCCAGGTAAGGTGCAAACATAGTCCAAATGACAAGACGAGAGAAATCCAAGGCATGCAGATAATCAGGTAACAGGCAAACACAAGACTAGACTAAACTAGGAACTATGAACTAGGACAGTAAAGTAGCTATCGCTAGGAGAGTGATAAATGCTAAACAATACTCGGCAGTTTGAGAAGGATCTGAGTGGGTGTAATATAGTGTGTGTGTGACTGACTGCAGGTGAGTCCAATCAGTGCAATGGAACATGGGAACGTAGTCCAGGGTGATGTGTAACAGTCTGTGTGGTGTGAGAGTCAATATAATAGAAGAGCGACCTCTGGTGGGAATCAGACAGAAGGCCACGGACCGGATTCGTGATAAGTTAAAGGGGTCCTATTATGCTCTTTTACAAAGTCTTGATTTTGTTTTGGGGTTGTACTAGAACATGCTCTCATGCTTGGTGGTTCGAAAATCACATTATTTTTCACATTATTTACATTATTACAATACCTTCCTCCCCAGCCTGGAACAAACGGCTCGATTAGTTCCGGATTTGATGACGGCCCGCCTTCCAAAAAACAAAATGTGTTGTGACTGGTTAGCTGTCCCAGTGCATTGTGATTGGCGAACAGCTTAGACGGTGTTTCAGTACTCCCCCGCCCCTTGCCAAAACAGCAAGTTCGTCAATATTGCTATATCAATTCATACCCCGTGAATATTGAGGATCGCACAGAACCTTTGCACGCACGGATACTGCAAGACATATTAAAGTAATAATGTTATTGTTGTTGTTGTTTTTTTTTGGCTAAATCACATTTTAGGTAGGATGTCAACAACAGCTTAAAAATAACTGCATTTACTGTGTACAGATAAGTGCAACGGTAATATGTATTATGTTTATTGTTCTTTAATTCTAACATTATAACATGAATTGCAGTGAAACTGTTATACAGTTGAATTTATTTATACTGTAGTCCCACAGACTTACACTATTTGTGGCGGCATATATAGGCTATGCAAATTCATTCTCTGCCAGCAGGAGGCGCTGTTGGAGTGGTAAAGAGCGAGGTTTTTCCGGTAACGCTGAACACAAAGCAGAGCTCCTCTCACAAACACTGCTTTATCAGACATTACTTGCAAGATGAAATGAAAATGACATCCAAAATTTTCTGAAGACAGTTGGTTTCCTTCAGAAATACAGTGATATAAAAACACCCGCACCGGGTTTTGATTTTGAAACGTGCAGTGCTCAACCAAGCGTTCTCCCCACCCACCAACCATTAGAATTTCCATAGGCGGGATTTATTTTAATGATATTCTAATGGGCCGCTTTGTGATGTCACAAATACAGGAAAACAACGTTGTAGTCCAAACGAGCTGTTCGTTGTAGTGCTTGAAAAGGGATTTTTTAAAAACTAAAAATCTCCCTATGGAGTGGACTTTGAGATTTGTAACTTTGTAGATCTTTTTATGCCCAAACATACACACTACACACTGACTAAAATTCAAAAAGTGAAAAAGCGTAATAGGACCCCTTTAAGTATAATAAACCTGCATGAAGGTGAGTTCTAGTTTTTAAATATTTCCAGAGTAGAGTTTCGTTCGATCAGCCAATGACGGATGAAAAAGTGTCGCTGCAGTGAGCTGCTGGTATCAAACTAGAGCGCGGTTGCTAAGTAGAGCACTGAGTTACAGACAAATGGGAAATAAAAACAGAGTTTGGCTACTATTCTCCTCTTGAGAATAAACAGAGCTTTTAGTCGAGCTTCAGCTCTCCTGTGAGGATTTCCAGCTCAGAGACTTGAAGGGAGATTATTTAAAGATTAGAAGCTGGTTTAAAACCAGCCCGTCCTGCTCACACTAACCTAGTTAATAAACTCTCTCCCACAGGCTGTGAGACCGAGGTGATGATGAGTGGATTCGTGCCGGTCCTTTCTAAAGCCAACTTTTCTGGGTTGTGCTTGTTAAACTTTGAAATTTCACTTTGAGGAAGGGATTATACTGATTATGACTGCCTAATTAACTTCAGGGTATTCATTAAATATTTTAATTCAAGGCATTAAATTTGTATGTGAATGTGAAACACCACTTATAAGCATTTGTTTTGTTTTCTGTCCTAACAAGACATACTGTTCACAACCCATTTTACTCCCATAATCATTTAAAATAAAAAAAAAATAAAAAAAAATATTTATATAGTATTATGCTATTTATTTATATTTTTATTTAATTTTTTTTAGTTTTATATCACATTAAATGCAAAAAAAGTTTATTTTAAAATTATTTATAAAGTATTATGGTATTTATTAATATTTTTTATAATTTTAGTTTTATATCACATTAAATGCAAAAAATGTGTTATTTTCATATTATAAAAAGTGTTATTTTAGAACTAATTGTATAGTATTTTGATATTTATTAATATGTTTACATATTTTTAGTTTTATATCACATTAAATGCAAAAAAAGTGTTATTGTACTATTATAAAATGTGGTATTTTAGAATTATTTATGTAGTTTTATGGTATTAATGTTTTTATTTTTTCAGTCCACTTTTAGTTCAAGTTTTGTTTTGGCATTTTTAAGCATTTTTATTTATTTTATTATTTTTTTGTTTGTTTGTTTCTGTTTAGCTTTAATTTATTTTTATTTTGGTTTTAATTTGAATAATTTCAGTATTTCAATTTAAACATTTTATTTCAGGCAGTCGCCTGGTCTAGCTTTCTAAGTTGTTTTCCTTTTCTTTTCCTTTCCTTTCCTTTCCTTTCTTTTTTCTTTTCTTTTCTTTACTTGTTAAGTTTTTACTCTAATATTTATATTTTATTTTATTCAGCTTTATTTCAGTTAATGAACAATAAAAAATCATGAAATTAATCACAACTGATAAAATTTTTTGATCAAATGGCAGGCCTAATTATAATTAATAATTTACAAAATTGCTTGAATATGTGCTAAAACTGTACGCATTGTAAGAAAACAAATTTATGGGCATGTTAAGGGTTAGTTGGGTTATTTAAAATTTAAATGCTGTAATGACCTCATACTTGACTAGTTAACAGTTATGTGTAATTTTATGAACTTTAAAATAGTTTCTGTTGTGTTTAGAGTCACTACCAACCAATGGTGTGAGTTTGGGGTGGAGCTATTTGTTTGACTGACCAATGGCAGACAGGGAACAGGGTAGAAGGGGCAGTACTGTTTGTGAAACCTTTTTGAAAAACAGTCATTATTTTGATATTAACATTAGTTTGCTCCAGATTTGCATTTACATGCTGCAGCTTTAAGTGCTTTAATATTCCGGTTGTAGTTTGTACTTGTACTAACTGTGTCACCCCACAGTCGTCCGTGTTACATAACAGAAGCGTTATTGCCTGAAAGAAGGTCAGTTTCAGCATCTGCCTGAGCCCATCACTGCCGGCCAATCGAGTGACAAACGGCACGTCAAGCGTGTCTGACAGCCCCTTCGGCAGGGCCCGAAATACTGGAGCTGTCAGCACAGGCATACACAGAGGGAATGAGAATATAACGAAAAAGGCCTAAGAGAGACAAAACAGGCTGTGAACGCCCACTCCGACTGTCTCTTCACATACAGCCACCGCATTTCCCTTCTGCTCTTCTGCATCGTCCTTCCCCAAATCGGGCGCTTTGCAAATGTTCTAGCTTTCTGTCTGTATATTCATCATTTCTCCATCCTTTCTCGTCCTCTTCCTGCTGTCTCCCCCTCAATCCCTTCTTTATTCCTCCCTCTCTCAGTGTGTGTTTCTCTCAGCACTCAGACAAACAGACAGATTGGATCGTGCTTCAGAGTATTTGTCTGCTCGCAGTGCATCTGTTGACTCAGTCTGACTGCGCTGCTGGTCTAGTTAGCGGTGGAGCGAACCTCTCAGAACTGGAGAGGAAAGATGAGTGTGTTTATGAGGATGCAGAGGCTGAAAGAGGCTGATTTTTGATTATGATAATTAAACTATATTTTGCTGAGTGTGTTTTGTGCTGATTTAGGCCTGTCATAAATAACTAAATATGGCAAGAAAACCGCCAGCTGGTTGACGGCAAGTCTCTGTCTTAATAAGTGATTCATTCAAATGATTCATTCAAAATGGCTGATTCATTTAGAAATGAAGCAAGTGACTGTCATAATGAATGGATCACTGAATCGCTGACTTAAATGATTCATTCAAAATGGCTGATTCATTCAGAAATGACGCAAGTGACTGTCTTTATGAATGGATCATATGGCTGATTCATTTAGAACCAGCGCAAGTGACTGTCATTATGAATGGATCATTGAATCACTAACTCAAATGATTTGTTTAAAATGGCTGATTTATTTAGAAATGAAACAAATGGCTGTCTTTATGAATGGATCATTGAATCACTGACTCAAATGATTCATTCAAAATGACTGATTCATTTAAAAATGACGCAAGTGACTCATTATGAATGGATCATTGAATCACTAACTCAAGTGATTTGTTTAAAATTGTTGATTCATTTAGAAATGAAACAAATGGCTGTCTTTATGAATGGACCATTGAATCACTGACTCAAATGATTTGTTCAAAATTGCTGATTCATTTAGAAACAAAGCAAGTGACTGTCTTTATGAATGGATTGTTGAATCACTGACTCAAATTAATCATTCAAAACGGCTGATTCATTTAGAAACAAAGCAAGTGACTGTTTTTATGAATGGATCATTGAATCACTGACTCAAATGATTTGTTCAAAATGGCTGATTCATTTAGAAACAATGCAAGTGACTGTCATAATGAATGGAACATTGAATCACTGACTCAGATTATTCATTCAGAATGGCTGATTCATTTAGAAATGAAACAAACTGCTGTCTTTATGAATGGATCATTGAATCACTGACTCAAATGATTTGTTGAAAATTGCTGATTCATTTAGAAACAAAGCAAGTGACTGTTTTTATGAATGGATCATTGAATCACTGACTCAAATGATTTGTTCAAAACAGCTGATTCATTTAGAAACAATGCAAGTGACTGTCATAATGAATGGAACATTGAATCACTGACTCAGATGATTCATTCAGATGGCTGATTCATTTAGAAATGAAACAAACTGCTGTCTTTATAAATGCATCATGAATCACTGACTCAAATGATTTGTTCAAAACGGCTTATTCATTTAGAAATTATGCAAGTTACTGTCATAATGAATGGATCACTGAATCACTGACTCAAATGATTAGTTCAAAAACAGATTCATTCAGAAACTAAACACCACAGTGTTTCTCTAAGACTCGCAAATGTTCTGCACTGGCTTTGTTTTGAAGTATTTTCGTTGGCGAAACAGAAAAAACCCCAGACAATATTGTGTCTAAAATGTAACTCACTCAATTTTAAGTTCTTGTTTGTTGAACTCTTGTATAAAATTAAAATCACATTTGTAATTGTGCACACTTAACTATATATCTTATAAATATAAATACAAAACTCCATACAAGGATAATTTTTGCTTTCATAAGTTGAATTATAAGGGCATTTTAACTATATTCTAATAGACTTTATTATGCAGTGAATGCTTTTGGACTCTCAAGTCGTGTTTTTTTTTTTTTTCACAAAATGAGTGACATAATTATGTCAGTTATGATATTATCAACGATGTTAATTATCACTTACCTTGATGAATGTGTGAGAAAAGAGGAGAAATGAGATGATTATGTTAACAGATATGTGAATCATGTCATAAATAATTGTGGTGTTTTTAGGTCAAGTGTCATTGAATGCTAAAACATTTGTCGCTGTTACTTTATTAAGTGATCAGACTGATGAGACTAGGGTCTTGTGAGCAACCATCCATGACACACTTGCAACATCCTTGCATATCAAGTATTAGTTTATTTTATTTTTGTACTGTTGATTATTTTTCAAGGTACTGCCTTTCTTACCTTACCTTGAGTTGAATTATCTGTAAAAATGACCTTTTTTCAGTTCCGTTCTGAGTAGTAAACTTTATCTGACAGCCATACTGAGATGAAAAATTACATGTAAAAAAACTGCAATTCTCCAGTGAGAGCCACCGAATGAGAAAGAGCTTAAAGAAGCAGATGACTGGAGGTTTTGTGCTGAAATAAAGCATCGCCTTGGTAGCTCTCACAGAAGCCAGAGACTGTCCTGTGAAATCCAAATCTAACTTCGTCTCTCTCGTATTTCATGTGAAAGAATTTCCTTTGAACCAAGTCTTGGGGAAAAAAAAAAAAAGCAGTTTCTGTGTACAAAGGAAGATAGCGCCTCTTTTATAATGTGCTTTCAGCTATTGAAATTCAGTCTTTTTTTGCCTCGTGGAAATAAAACTACTTTAGGCATAAAATATTAATTTGCAATATCATCACCGGTTGTTGTTTACTGCAGGGTAATTGTGTCACTCATACATAAATGAATAATTATGCATCCAAACTGCTCATAAGCTATTTAAATTTCATCATCTTGGACTTTATTTATTTTTAATACATGCATTCAATGCATGCATAATACATGCATTAAATAGCTTTAAGTCTGACCACCTGCTGCATATTTATTTGAGCACACTCTTGATGATTTACTGACACTTTGAGCTTGTGTTCATGCAGAGATGAAGAATGAATTATAATGTTTTCAGTTTTATTCTGTCAGACCTTCAGCGCGCAGAATGAATTTCTCAGAAGGTCTCCTTCACACTGACATTCAGCCATTTCTCCCATTGTGACAGCTGTGAGATGTAATATATGTATTAGCCTCAAAGAAACTCTTGGCAATTATTTTGGATCCTTACAGCGTAAGTACAAGAAAGTCGTGGGCACAAGAAAAGAGTCGTTTGTCTGCTATTGACCCGCAGGGCAGGTTCTGGATGGACTGCTGGGTCGGCCCCCAGTGAACACCTGGTGACTTTTGACAGAATCGCTCATGGAGATTTTTACTCTTTTTAAGGTATATTCAGCTCCAGGCCATTGGAGAGAAAATTTACCAGTGTGACAAATATTAAACTGTGGTGCAGAACAAAAATACCTGGTAATTTTGTCGCACCATGAAATGAAAACTAAACTCTAAGTTAAAGCAACAAGCCAAGAGATCATTTAGTGGTGATTTTGAGGTTTGCAGATGCACAGCAACTTTGTGTGTTAATGTAGATTTAGATTGATGTGATTTTTTTATTTTTTTTTTATTTTTTTTATTTTGTTACTGTTGAAGGAATAATTCACCTACTTGCTGAAAATGTTTTCACCCTCAGGCCATCCAAGATGTAGATTCATTTGTTTCTTCATCAGATTTGGAGAAATGTATCATTGCATCACTTGCTCACTAATGTATCCTCTGCAGTGAATGGGTGCCGTCAGAATGAGAATCCAAACAGCTGATAAAAACATCACAACAATCCACAAGTAATCCACACCACTCCAGTCCATCAATTAACATCTCGAGAAGACAAAAACAGTGTGTTTGTAAGAAACAAATCCATCATTAAGACGTTTTTACCTTCAAGCCATCTTTTTTGGATGAAATACGAGTCCATAATTCACAATAACACTTCCTCCTGTGAAAAAGTCGATCCCCTGTTGCCCTCTCATATCAAAATGCACCAACATATTTGTTTTGGACTGTGTGGGCTCGTAAACAGTGCTTGATCTGTCCAGATTTCTCTCCTGATTCAGACCAGACCACTTTTTCACTGGAGGAAGCGTTATTATGGATTATGGACTCGTATTTTGATCAGAAGCAATGATTTGAAGTTAAAAACGTCTTAATGATGGATTTGTTTCTTACAAACATGCAGCTTTGTGGGATTACTTGTGTGGATTACTTGTGGATTATTGTGATGTTTTTATCAGCTGTTTGGTCTCTCATTCTGACGGCATCCATTCACTGCAGAGGATCCACTGGTGAGCAAGTGATGGAATGCTACATTTCTCTTAATGTGTTCCCATGAAGAAACAAACTCATCTACATATTGCATGGCCTATACAAGAGTAAACTATTGAGGGGCTAAGATAATGAGGGATGAATTTTGTGTTGGTACAGCACAACGGCACAAAATTTGTGCATGTTTGCACAATGATTTGCCTGAATTCCTTTAGTGAATTTAGTTTTAAAACAAACCAAAGGTGCATGCAAATAAACGGTGCTGTCAATGATTTTAAATGTTTTTTAAAAACCTAAAACCCATAAATGTTTGAAAAGCTCAGATGTGTGTGTGACGGAAAACAAATTAGGCTTTAACAGAATAAATCCCTGAAGTAACTGTAGCAGACGACGTTCTATCACGATGCTCCACCCTCGCTAAGGAGATGCATTAGAGTCTTCTGATCCCCAGACAACAACACAGAATAGCACATTAGTTTGAGACTAAATAAGGCAGAGCAGCAGAGAAGATAAAAGTCTCCTGAGAGCCGAACTCTCCTCTCCAGGGTCTCCATTAACCACAAGAGCTGCTATCCAGCGGTCTGCGGCAGATTGGAGCTCTTACTGGACTTCAGATATCAGTCAGAATTAAACTTTGACCTAGAAATGTCAGGCGATGTTAGGCAAGAAAACAAAGAAAATGTTCACAATCCATAGATGACCAAATTTGAGCTCACATCTGATTTTCATGCTTAAATCTGATTGAGGATGTTTTAGATGTGGCCCATATCAGTCTAAAAAAGCACACTTTACCCTGACATGTTCATCATAACATCATACAAATATTAACTACATCATACAAATATTTTTAATATAGTTTCATATTTTTCATACAATTTCATAATTGCATATTGTATATATTGTTATAAAATCTTATGATTTTTTTTTCCTTTTTTAAATGTATGCATTAGTATTAAGAATTTAATTTATATTGTCCAATGCATTTGTCACAACATTTGAAATGTAATGTACATAAAATATACTTTTTTAAAATATATCTTTTATTTTTAGATTTGAATATATTTTTAAATCTACACAACTGTTCAAAAGTTTGAAGTCAGTAAGATTTTTTGATGTTCCTAATAGAAGTCTCATTTATTTAATCAAATATACAGTAAAAACAGTAAAATTGTGAAATATTATTGCAATTCAAAATAGCTGTTTTCTTTGTGAATATATAGTAAGTATTGTGAATATATGTAAGTTATTTCACATGATCCTTCAGATTTTTTTATTTTTATTTTAGAATTTGTTTTAGGATTCTTTGGTGCATAGAAAGTTAGAAAGCATTTATTTTGAATATAAATATTTTTAACATTATAAATGTGTTTGGGACTTCTGATCAATTAAGTGCATCCTTGCTTAGAAGACTTATTTCTTTAAAAAATCACACAAACCCCAAACTTTTGAACGGTATCATACAGTATTAAATATCACTTTTATCATTTTTGTGTATTATTTCATATGGTGCAAACAGATACATATTTAACTTATTTAAATGAAAGTAAGCCAGATTGGTATTGAAAATGGTATTTGTATTGGTTTTTACTGTTCACACTGTTATATAAAAACAGATTTAGGCCACATTTACCTGTGTGAATGAAGCCATTGTTTCTGATATTTGCACATAATGCAATTCAATGACCCACTACATTTCTAGTATCCAAATGCCTATCCAAATGTGCTTTAGAGACTTACAGAAGTTCTCTGGAGAGAAAACTGCAATCTTTCTTTCCGTTCTGAAAGTGCTGATGTTTCTTCCAGCATAATTAAATTTCTGCTCAATTTTTTTTTTTTTTCTTTTTAAGTGCTTCTTTGGCTGGTTAGTGTGTATTTTAATTACCCATAGACAGAATGAAGAAGGTGGCACTATTTGGCTCTGAAGCGGAGAGTCTGATCAGTGATACCGTCTGTTGTGAAGAGACTGAACCCAGATGGCCGTCAAATTTGCTCTTGAATTAATTAGAGACGTTGGACAGTGTTCTAATACGCTGAATATGTCCACTGTCGCTGCGAGCCTCGTGTGTAATTAAGTATCCATTTGGCCACAAAAATTTAGTTTTTAACTCAAAAAATATTCAAACCCCCTGTGCAGATTTGTGAATCAGATGCTTATTTGATGTCTTGCTGAGATTTATATCAAGTGACCTGTGTCTGTGTGGTTTTTAGGGTGGTTTCTAGGTGGTTTTCTTTGTTTTATCGTCCACCCGGTGAGAATCGCAAGTCTGATCACTTACAATTTACCTTTTTAACAGAATCAGTCTAATTATTGTTCTTTTGATTCATCTGTAGTTGATGTCTAGATCAAAATATGTGTTTATAAATGATGCTTTGAGTATTTGACTTTCCATTGTATTCTTTCTCAAAGAGGAGTGAACTGATGCTCTCGTCTGATCTCCGGCCCTGGAGACAGACTGCTTCTCATTGCAATCTCTCTTTGATTTATGCCTGAAACTTTTCTCTGTTCCAATATAAAAGTTCTCAGAGGCACAAACACAGGCTACTTTATACATCACTGTAGTAAATAATAATAACTTCCTCCGAATCTCACTCTAATCTTCTTTAACCCTTTAAAGCCTACTGGATCATATTTGACTTGCAATTTTAGGCCTGTAAATGATCAAAACTTTGCTGTTAAACCTGTCACACATAATCTGCTCCATGCCTTCTGCCGCTGATTGATAGTGTCAAGTTTTTTATCAAGTCAAAGCTTTTTTAGTGTAATTGTACAAACGTCCTCCTTCAGCTGGTGCTTCATGTGTCTTTTTGCTGTCAAATCTGTACTGATTTTTCTCAAGTAAACTTCAGAATAACTGCAGTCACATTTCCAGATGAACACTTACTGGACTGAAGCAGCTCAGCTTTACTTGATTCTCCATCAATCATTTTTTAGTCTCAAATCTGATCATCAGGATCTTTTGAGGAGCGTTTGTTTCCAGAAGCTTTACTTTCACTGTTCCTCAGCGGAGGAATGATCTTCATCTCACATCTTCTGAGGAGCGTTTATTTCTTCATCTCTCAATCAGCATTGGATTGCATTGCATTATATGTTTGGATCATTTCAATCTCATCTTAATAAGACATATTGTTGGAGATATAGAGTGACCACTGATATTTCTATGCATTTTTACTGTTATAAAGATCTTATTAAATTACATTACAAGCAGAATCATAATTTTATCTTACTTTTTGCCCATATAAATAGCAGCATATAAGCCAGTTGCACTGCAATTTGCATGTCTGAATAAAATGTAGGCGTTTTTTTCTCCTTGAGTGTGAGCTCTGTGTTTTCACTATATCATACTATATGAGACATAAAACCCTGATTTTTTGATGATACTCAACAAAAACAAATGCAAACTTTTTTATGATTCCCTTAAAAAAAGAATTAGCAACTGCAAAGCAATATCACGACATCATGGCATGGATTTTCACAGGTATTTCTGCAGCATTTCCTTCAGAAAACTTAAAAATCTTGTGATATTATTTTCTGCATGCCATTTTCTCTTAGGCTAGTTGATATTGGCTTTAGATTGGCTTTCTTAGATCTTGCACCACAGTTTTCCTCTCACATTCACGTTGTGAAAAGTCAGTCGCCGCCCCTGACGTCAAGCTGAAGTGTCGTCAAACCTCAAATGCACAACTGGAGGGCTAAAAGAACCTCTCGTGTCTTTCAGGAGGCTGATAAATGTCAGAGAGCCGAATGCTCAGCGACGTGTTTAGGGAGGAGGTGATTTAGATGATCTGTCAGCCATGAATGAGTGCTGTCAGATATTGCTGTGTATATTTCTCTTTGGGTTCTTGATGGATGACACGATCATCTCCACTTTACCTAATAATAAGAGCAGATGCACTAACGGCAGATGGTAGTTCACGTATCAAGGTTGATCTATGACATCTGCCGTCAGTAGAAAGCATTGCCAGGTGTTACTCTGACCTAATAAAGACGCTCAACATGGGCTGAGGAGACAATATTTCAGACGGGGTAAATGCTGTCTCAACCTACAGTCACTTCGCTGATAGTTTGATGTATATTGCACACAAAGCTGGAAAGATCATTGCAAGCTCCAACCCTGCTACATCACAATTTTTAAGGTGCACAGATTTGGATCAGGCCCTCAGGAAATCAAATCTATTTAATTGTTTATTGAAATCCGCATTACTGTTGCATGGACACATGTTGAGTTTTTTATGAGTTTTATGAGTTTGTTAGTTAAACTGACTCCTCCTGGTCACTTTGCATGTTTCTTTCTGTGTAAATGGGTGTTTTTTCAATGTCAGTATAAACTACTGTGTCAACCATTTCAATTTGCATTTTTCAGTATGCAGTGTGAAATTTAGGCTCATTATAAATTGCAACTCATTTACAAAACTTAATGCAATTTTTCTGGTGCAACTAATGCACTTAATTAATAAAGGCATTACTGCTTATAGAAGGCTGGTGGTAGACAGAATATCATTGAAAAAAGATCTTTGTCTACAATTTTATTGATCATCATGACAGCAGTAATTCATTAAAAGATGATCAAATGATGTAGAAGAGCGTTATAATTGCATCTATCCAGATGCACAGTGTTATCAAGGGCTCTTTCTGCATTTTAAGATCAATTCAAGTGTTTTTGTGATGCTGTATACTCACATTAAACTCACCTGATTGTTGCGTACTAAACAAGGTACTGGGTTGATATTATGAACAATGAATGAAGAACAACTATTTTTCAAAGTTTGCAAGGTTTGTGGCATCAGATCTTTACAAGAATCAGTTTTGTTTGAGGAAATAGATATGCACATGCAACTGTTTATTGAAATCTGTGCTTATTACTGTCATAAGTCATACCTCTGTGGCTCTCTCCGATGGCCACCGGAGGGCACTCTCACCAGAATACTGACTCTCTCCACGGGCTCCATTTCCCATAACCCACTGGACTGCTGATCACCTGCCCAGGTGTAGCTCATCACCTGGCCTATTTAACCAGCATTCTCAGTTACACTCACTGCGAAGTCTTGTTTCTGCCCCGGCTGACATTACTGAGCGTTTATCCTTCCTTTGATTGTTACTCCTGTGTATGACCCCGGACTGCTCTTGATCTTTGTGAACCTTACCTTGGAACTCTGAACCTTTGCTTGTTGCCCCGACTCCCGCCTGGTATTGTTTACGTCTCTACCCTGCCTCTGATATTCCTGTTTGTGCCTGCTGACCATTTGCCTGTTTGATTCTGTCTCTGTCTAATAAATTACACTGCAAATGGATCCACATGCTTCTGACCATTCATTACAGAAGACTTCGCCGCCTTCGGATCCAGCAGCTGTTGATCAGCTCTCATCTGAGATCTCAGCTCAAGCTAACATACTAGCTTCCCATCAGCTCCAGCTCCAGCGTCTCACGACTCTCACGGAGGAATTGGTGAGTGCGCTACAATACATGCAATGCACAGCGCCGCCTGTAGACCCACCAGCATCTGAGCCTCTTCCGGCGAGTTCAACATCCAGCGTCCACGCTGCAAGCCCTCGACTCTCGCTGCCGGAGAGGTTTGACGGTACTCCAGACAGATGCAAGGGTTTTTTACTCCAATGCTCCCTGTTCATGGATCAACAACCTTCACTTTATCCCACAGACGTCAGCCGTGTATCCTTTGTCTGCTCTCTACTATCGGGACGAGCGCTGGATTGGGCTACAGCAGTATGGGAGGGCGGCAGCCTTTCGTTCCCACCACTCAACAAATTCCTCCGTCAATTTCGAGAAGTTTTTGAGCACTCGGCCAGCGGACGGGAGGCTGGCGAACAATTGCTCGCTCTCCGCCAGGGTAAAGACACAGCAGCTGATTACTCCCTAACCTTCCGTACACTCGCAGACCAAACCGGATGGGAGAACGGCCCTCTGGAACTACTGTATCGCAAGGGGTTGTCGGCTGAATTACAGACAGAATTGGCCTTGAGAAATTCATCAATCTCACCATTCGTCTCGACAATCTACTACGCTCTCGACGATCCTCTCGACCTCCTCTCGCTCTCTCCTCAACCTCCGCTACCGCCCCCGAACCCGAACCCATGCACATCGGCATCACCCGCTTCTCACTACAAGAGAGGGAGCACAGACTTAGAAATCATCTGTGCCTTTATTGTGGACTATCTGGACATCTGCGGGCCAGCTGTCCCACTCGACCACCCACCAAGAATACCTCTATGGTGAGTCCCTATCCTAACACTTTAATGGTCCCTATCTCTCTAATCTTTTCTGAAGTTGCGGTCGAAACGACAGCTTTGATAGATTCTGGGGCTGCGGGGAACTTTATTGATATCAATTTCGCCAATTCTCACAACCTTCCTCTCGTTACATGTGAATCTCGACTGGCTGTGACAGCGCTAGATGGACGACCCCTGGGAGCAGGACTGGTTCAATTCAAGACTCAAGAATTCACATTAAGAACTGGCTCCCTACACATCGAACACATGTCTCTTTGCCATCAACTTCCCCCAGAACCCTGTAATCCTCGGTCTACCCTGGCTGGAGAAGCATAACCCACGTATCTCCTGGTCCGCTAAACAAATCCAACAATGGTCAGAATTTTGTCACAAAGAATGCCTGCGATTTAAATGCCCTGATGCAACCTCCACCTCTTCACCGTGCTCCGAAATCTCTCCCACAGCAGATCTTCCTGTTGAATATCAAGATCTCTCGGAGGCCTTCAGCAAATCTAAAGCATCACAACTACCTCCTCATTGACCCAGTGATTGCGCAATCGACCTACTTCCTGGAGCGATGCCAACGAAAGGTAGAGTGTTTCTCCTATCTCAACCCGAGTCAGAAGCCATGAGGGCATACATTGAGGAGGAATTGGCTAAGGACTTCATACGACCAGCCACTTCTCCTGCGTCAGCTGGTTTCTTCTTTGTTAAAAAGAAAGATGGGGGTCTACGTCCATGCATTGACTACCGAAGTTTGAATGACATCATTAAGTTCCGTTATCCGCTACCGCTGGTGCCTCCTGCCCTCGAACAACTACGCTCAGCCAGATTTCACCAAGCTTGATCTTCACAGCGCCTACAACCTAATTCGCATCCGGGAGGGCGACGAGTGGAAGACCGCTTTTTCAACCATATCCGGGCACTATGAATATTTGGTTATGCCGTTCGGGCTTTCCAACAGTCCGTCAGTCTTTCAGGCTTACATCAACGACGTCTTCCACGATATGCTCAACAGATGGGTTATTGTCTACATTGACGACATATTAGTGTACTCTGATTCCCTTGAAAACCACATTCAACATGTTCGCGCAGTCCTGCAACGCCTCATCGAACACCAGTTATATGCTAAGGTGTGAGTTCCACCAAACACAAGTCTCCTTCCTGGGTTACGTCATCAGCTCCGAGGGGGTCGTCATGGACGACAAGAAGGTTCAGTCCGTTCTAAACTGGCCACAGCCCAAGACTGTGAAGGAGCTACAGCGTTTCTTGGGCTTTGCCAATTTCTACAGGCGTTTTATACGGAACTTCAGCACCATAGCGGCTCCGCTTACTTCGCTACTCGGGGGGGGGGGAGACAACGACTAGACTGGTCACCCTCAGCTCAGCACGCTTTTCTCCAACTCAAAGATCGCTCCTCCACCATCCTGATCCCAATCTAGAATTCACTGTTGAAGTTGATGCATCCAACACGGGGATCAGAGCCATTTTGTCTCAACGTCAAGGCAATCCTCCCAAACTATTCCCATGCGCCTATTATTCACGTAAACTGAACGCAGCTGAAAAGAACTACGATGTAGGCGATCGGGAGTTGCTGGCAATGAAAGCGGCGTTCAAAGAATGGCGTCACTGGTTAGAGGGCTCTAAAGTTCCCTTCATTGTGCTCACCGATCACCGCAACCTGGAATACATCCGCTCAGCCAGACGCCTCAATCCACGCCAGGCTCGCTGGTCCCTATTCTTCTCACGCTTCTCTTTCAAGGTCACATATAGACCAGGATCCAAGAACGGAAAAGCTGATGCACTGTCCAGATTGTACGATTCATCGCCACCACAGAAAGATTCTAACGAACCCATTATCTCGTCAACCCTAATCGTAGCACCCGTACAATTGGACATAATCACAGAGGCCCAGGCCAACGATCCAGCACCCCACGACTGTCCCAATAACCGAACTTATGTTCCGGCCAGCTTGAGACAGAGTATTGCATCTGGTTCACGATTCCCCTAGCTCAGGACACCCGGGCATCACGGCATCACTCCATTTGGTATCCGACCGCTTCTGGTGGCCATCTCTCCAAGCAGACACCATCACATTCGTACAACAATGCCCAGTTTGTAACATGTCCAAATCCTCTCACCAACGTCCAGCAGGGCTACTGCAACCCCTACCTGTTCCACAACGGCCCTGGTCTCACATAGCCATCGATTTTCTCACGGACCTGCCTAAGTCTAGAAATCACACCACCATCCTAACAGTCATCGACCGATTCTCCGAGGCTTGCCGACTCCTACCATTACCCAAGCTCCCCACTGCTTTCGAGACAGCCGAGGCCTTGTTGGAACAGGTCTTCCGTTTCTACAGTTTGCCAGAGGATATAGTTTCTGACCGGGGTCCTCAGTTCACCTCTCGAGTCTGGAAGGCCTTCTGCCACCAGCTGAACATCAAGATCAGTCTCACCTCCGGCTACCATCCACAAGCCAACGGTCAGGTTGAAAGACTGAACCAAGAAATAACCCGGTTCCTACGCTCCTATTGCCACCATAATCAAGACGACTGGAGTCGTTTCCTACACTGGGTGGAATATGCGCAGAATTCACTCTGCAAGCCATCAACCGGTCTCACCCCCTTTCAGTGTGTCCTCGGCTTCCAACCTCCTGTTTCCCTGGTCAGGAGAGCCATCAGAACTGCCCGCCGTCAATGACTGGTTGAGGAGAAGCGAGGAGACTTAGAATGCAGCCCATGTCCACCTGCAACGAGCGGTTCGCCGAACCAGGGAACAGGCCGATTGTCGGATAAGGGAAGGACCTGAGTATACCCCCGGGCAGTGGGTTTGGCTCTCCTCCAGGGATCTCCGACTTCGACTACCCTGCAAAAAACTAAGCCCCAGGTACGTGGGTCTGTTTCAAATCATCAGACAAATTACCCCAGTGTCATATCGCTTAGCCTTACCTGCCAATTACCGTATCTCACCCACTTTCCATGTCTCTCTGCTTAAGCCCGCCGGTGGTTCCGGAGGAGAGAGGGACCAGGACGAGGTCGCAGATGAGAGCACACCTCCCCTAATTGTGGATGGCGAGGAGGCGTACCAGGTCAGAGAGATTCTGGACTCCCGACGTAGAGGACGTGTGTTGCAGTATTTGGTCGACTGGGAGGGCTACGGCCCCGAGGAAAGGTCATGGGTCAACGCCCAGGACATCCTGGATCCTACACTCACCACAGACTTTCATCAAACTCACCCTAATCGACCTGCATCTCGTCCCCGAGGAAGACCTTGGCGTCGAGTTGCCCTTCGCGTCCGGAGCTGCTCACAGGGGAGGGGCTCTGTCATAAGTCAGACCTCTGTGGCTCTCTCCGATGGCCACCGGAGGGCACTCCCACCAGAATACTGACTTTCTCCACGGACTCCATTTCCCATAACCCACTGGGCTGCTGATCACCTGCCCAGGTGTAGCTCATCACCTGGCCTATTTAACCAGCATTCTCAGTTACACTCACTGCAAAGTCTTGTTTCTGCCCCGGCTGACATTACTGAGCGTTTATCCTTCCTTTGATTGTTACTCCTGTGTATGACCCCGGACTGCTCTTTATCTTTGTGAACCTTACCTTGGAACTCTGAACCTTTGCTTGTTGCCCCGACTCCCGCCTGGTATTGTTTACGTCTCTACCCTGCCTCTGATATTCCTGTTTGTGCCTGCTGACCATTTGCCTGTTTGATTCTGTCTCTGTCTAATAAATTACACTGCAAATGGATCCACATGCTTCTGACCATTCATTACAATTACTTTTGGATGCACGTTTCCACAGTTTATTTGATATTTTATGTACTTGTAGAACACTTTCTTTTTTTAAAAAAAAAGTTAAGCCTGCCCCTAAACAGCATGTAAAAAAGCAAACTGTGATTGGTCGCTTTGCATGTCCAGCAACTGGTCTCTCCCTGTCTGAATGAGTGTTTTATTGTAAAAATAAACTGGTGTGGATCATTTGTTGATAAAGCAGGATTTTAATTTTTATTCTTATTTGATTTAGATTTTATTAGGGCATTTCACTTTATATGAAGTCCAAATGTATTAAACACATACTTAAACATTACTGAAAATCAACAATTTAGTGGGAGCAACATAAAAATACAGATACTTATGTAATTCTGTCATTTATTTGCACTACAGCCAATTTTCTACCAAAACAAAAAAGTTTCTAAACTAGTTCTTGGTGAAACATCGACATAGAATTTATGCTCTAAAGCTACAAATATTTTGACGACACTTGCGATATTTGAGTGATAATTAGCATTTCCATCAGCTTCATCTGTAAACATTTTGATGCTCTAAACATTTTTCACAAAAACAAATTCTTGGATGGAAACTTGGCAACAGATGCGATTGCTAATTCTCTGTCTGCTTTCCTCTTGTGTTTTCTTGTAGATGATGGGAAGCTCTCCTTCGAGGAGTTCAAAGCATATTTTGCAGATGGGATACTGACAACCGACGAGCTGAGGGAGCTGTTCTACTCCATCGATGGACGCCAAACAAAGTAATACTTCAACCCTTACAAACACATGGGTCTTATTGAGTAATCACCCACAAGGGGAAAGGGAAGGGGGGGAAGTGATGTGTGGCCAAGTATGGTGACCCATACTCGGAATTTGTGCTCTGCATTTAACCCATCCATGTGCACACACACACAGTAGTGAACATGCACCTGGAGCAGTGGGCAGCCAATGCTGCGGCGCCCAGGGAGCAGTTGGGGGTTCGGTGCCTTGCTCAAAGGTCTCAGTCGTGGTATCGAGGGTGGAGAGAGTGCTGGTTATTCACTCCCCCCCTCCTATAATCCCTGCTGGACCTGAGATTTGAACCCACGACCTCCAGGTTACAAGTCCGACTCTCTATCCATTAGGCCACGACTGCCCCAAATATAATATAATATCACAATCGAGTTTAAAAGTCACGTCATTATTTTCAGTGTGAACATGCCTGATAATTTCCCAAAAACATGTTTGTATATTTTTTTTTGCTTTAAAATTTAATATAAAATATTATATTATAAATTATAAAATTATTTTATAATGATTATATCTTATTATATTAATTATTTTATACTAAGTATTATATGTTATTATAATAATTATTATACAATATATTTTATTATATTATTTTAAATGTATTTTTTTTATTTTTTGATAGCAACAAATTATATTATATTATATTATATTATATTATATTATATTATATTATATTATATTATATTATATTATATTATATTATATTCATGCCATTTATGCTTATTATATATTGCAGCTTATTTACAAAACTTTTCTGGTGCAATTATTGCAATTAATAATTACATGTAGCATTACTGCTCATAGAAGGCTAGCGGTAAACCTTATTTAAAAATACCTTTATCTACATCTTTATTGATAATGGCAGCAGTAATTCATTAAATTAGTATGAAATGATGTAGAAAAGTGTTATAATTGCATCCATTGAGATGCACGGTGTAGTTGAGTGCACTTTCTGCATTTTCAGATCGTTTTCGTGATGCTGTACAGTCACATTAAACTCACCTGATTGTTGCATCCTCCACAAGTGATCTGCACTAATTATTTATGCCTTTTTGCATGCTTATCTGATTTGCATAATTCCTTTAGCGAATTGGGTGCGAAACAACGCAAACAGTCAGTGGGCGCAGTTCATACTTCGTGAACTCTCCCCGCAGTTTAGCCTTTGAGTTTGGGTGACCTGTATCCTTAGCAACCTTACATTTTCGTTCCCTAATTAGTCGCCTTTCAGAGAGGCGTGATTATATTGCGCCAAACGTCGTTGCATTTTGAAGCATCTGCAGCAAAAACGAACAAGCAGCCGAACGTCGACGTGCAGGAGGATCAAAGTCTAACCCGAGGTGGCGTGTATGAATCAAAGCATTGAGAATTGTGTTCCAGGAAGCCAAGGCATCCACAGAACAAAGCTGCAAATTTGACTCCACAAAGAACTGTATTGCAGAGCTGCGACACACACACATACACACAAAGTTCCAAGCTCAGATTTTCCTCTGAAAGTGGAGCATAGCTCTGCAATCAGTCAGAATGGTCACTGCGTAATTACTGCATTCAGATGCCCGGAGTAAATTAGTCTAGTCAAGTTAGAGTCTAAAATAGGTCTGCTCCATGCAAAGCGTGCATCTCGAATCTTTTTAAATGGCTCCTATTCTCATTACCACGTTGTTGATTCGCAGACCGCTGGGAATTATCTGATTGGATAATGAGATCATTTTTTTCTTTATGCCACGGATAAATGCACCTGCTGGAATTCGTGTTAGTGGGCATGAATTAGGCAAATCCGTCTCAAGCGTACTTTTAGAAACTTTAAATCTAAAGCTTGTGAGAGTTTACATAAAATTTCCATATGTGAAATATATTCATATGAAGGCAAAACAAACATGAAACCTAATAGAAATTGGAAAATGTCATATATTAACATATGCTATATCTAGCCTGGACCAGAACCCATCAATACATGTTGATATTATGTAAGTAAATATAAAAGATAGACATGTATTTTTTTTAAATATAGTACAAAAACATACATAAACATACCAATTTTTGTTGTATATATGTTGTTTTAATAAAGTTGCATATATAAATAAAATATATATAGTTGCTACAAATACCATATAAAAAGTCATCATATAGATTATATTAACGTATGTACAAATACAAATGTTACTTCGGGGATTTTATATATATTATATCTACCCAGAGAATGTACGTATGTGATAATTACATATCGCCTTATAGGTAACATGTGGCAACATCACTCTGTATGGGGCGATATGTGTCATATATTACCTTTCTGCATGGGAAAAACAATATGAAAGCAAAATGGACTCTTTTTACTTTATTATTGCATGTTCCTAGTCTTATGAATGATTCATCAGTGCATGTTATTCTAAAGAACAAATGTATTTCTAATAATCTTCCATTAAAAACTGTACATTTTCAGCTGATGTCGTCAATCCCTCTTATTTTTATAATGTAAAGGCACCATCCAGCCAGCCAGCCAATTACAGATGAATAAAATCCATACAAATTGGCTTTTTCACATCAGTTTAAATCATAAAACAAAAATATATAAGAGTATACTGGAAAATAAAATGTTATATATATTTCCATATATGCGAAATTAGTGCTAATATATTTTTCAATATACTGCAGTGTATGCCTGAATATGGCTATATATTAAGGCATATGAAAACTATATATAGCAATGAATACAAAAATTGCACTGTATTTCACATGTAATAGCTTTACTGAAATGCTCAGTTAATTAATTTCTCTAGTTAATGCATGGATAGCTTGTTTGCATAGTTAGACATTTCATATATATATATATATATATATATATATAGTGGGTACGGAAAGTATTCAGACCCCCTTAAATTTTTCACTCTTTGTTATATTGCAGCCATTTGCTAAAATCATTTAAGTTCTTTTTTTCCCTCATTAATGTACACACAGCACCCCATATTGACAGAAAAACACAGAATTGTTGACATTTTTGCAGATTTATTAAAAAAGAAAAACTGAAATATCACATGGGCCTAAGTATTCAGACCCTTTGCTGTGACACTCATATATTTAACTCAGGTCCTGTCCATTTCTTCTGATCATCCTTGAGATGGTTCTACACCTTCATTTGAGTCCAGCTGTGTTTGATTATACTGATTGGACTTGATTAGGAAAGCCACACACCTGTCTATATAAGACCTTACAGCTCACAGTGCATGTCAGAGCAAATGAGAATCATGAGGTCAAAGGAACTGCCTGAAGAGCTCAGAGACAGAATTGTGGCAAGGCACAGATCTGGCCAAAGTTACAAAAAAAATTCTGCTGCACTTAAGGTTCCTAAGAGCACAGTGGCCTCCATAATCCTTAAATGGAAGACGTTTGGGACGACCAGAACCCTTTCTAGAGCTGACCGTCCTGCCAAACTGAGCTATCGGGGGAGAAGAGCCTTGGTGAGAGAGGTAAAGAAGAACCCAAAGATCACTGTGGCTGAGCTCCAGAGATGCAGTCGGGAGATGGGAGAAAGTTGTAGAAAGTCAACCATCACTGCAGCCCTCCACCAGTCGGGGCTTTATGGCAGAGTGGCCCGACGGAAGCCACTCCTCAGTGCAAGACACATGAAAGCCCGCATGAAGGACTCCAAGATGGTGAGAAATAAGATTGTCTGGTCTGATGAGACCAAGATAGAACTTTTTGGCCTTAATTCTAAGCAGTATGTGTGGAGAAAACCAGGCACTGCTCATCACCTGTCCAATACAGTCCCAACAGTGAAGCATGATGGTGGCAGCATCATGCTGTGGGGGTGTTTTTCAGCTGACAGAACTGGAGAGGATCTGCAAGGAGGAATGGCAGAGGATCCCCAAATCCAGGTGTGAAAAACTTGTTGCATCTTTCCCAAAAAGACTCATGGCTGTATTAGATCAAAAGGGTGCTTCTACTAAATACTGAGCAAAGGGTCTGAATACTTAGGACCATGTGATATTTCAGTTTTTCTTTTTTTAATAAATCTGCAAAAATGTCAACAATTCTGTGTTTTTCTGTCAATATGGGGTGCTGTGTGTACATTAATGAGGAAAAAAATGAACGTAAATGATTTTAGCAAATGGCTGCAATATAACAAAGAGTGAAAAATTTAAGGGGGTCTGAATACTTTCCGTACCCACTCTATGTGTGTGTGTATATATATATATATATATATATATATATATATATATATATACACACACACAATATATTATCCTCATAGTTGTATAAATATAATGCACATTTTCTTGTATAAATGTCAATATATAGTACATATATGTTCAAATATATACACACACAGTACCATATTTTATCACATATACATCTATATATTATTGAGTGTATTATTGAATATATAAAATTACAATATTTAAAGAAAATATAGAAAAGCGTCAGTTACTTATGTTTCAATTTATTCAATATATTGTAATATATTAACACAGTATACTATTCTGTATATTTTCAGTGTACATTAAAGAATATAATTTAAACATTAAAATAATTTAATATACTGATTGTTAAAATATAAAGAAGTATATTTTATTTTCATAAGGGTAAATTGACCTATTCCATAGGCATGTTTAAAATAAAGATCAGTTTTGTGTGTAGTCTGTGTGTTAATAGACATCAGTTTGGACTCCCTTGTCCATGCAATTCAATTACCCAATTCATTCAAATAGTCCCTTTTCTCCTTTCGCTCTTTCCATCCCTCAGTTTGAGGGAAATATTAAAAGGCCATTAATGCTATCAGGGAGCACTCAAAGCAAATCCAGCCAATTATGGAGCCCGAGTCTCTGTTTTCATAATCGTGTTTTGGCTGTGATGGCGATTTAATGTGACAACATGCACTGGGGTATTTAGATTTGTTTTCATCTGCATGAGAATGTGAATGTGGAGTTCAGCATGAAAATGAACAATCCAGAAGGTGTGGGATGGTGTGATTGTTCAATGCTTTATTCTTTGGCATGTTTCCTTCATACTAATAGCTCACAGTCATTATCTGCATCTCTGATTTGGGGGTCAGGATATTTTTGTGTCTTATTTTTAATAATGTTAATGAAGGGCTTCACAATCCTCTTAAGTGATAATTATTTTTTATAAAAATATTATATTATATTATATTATATTATATTAATTGTATTATATTATATTATATTATATTATATTATATTATATTATATTATATTATATTATATTATATTATATTATATTATATTATATTATATTATATTAATCTCTGATGCTTTATGCTTTATTATCATATTTGGATTTTTATTACCTACATATTTTCTTAGATTTTATTTACATTTATTTATTAAATAATATGCAAATAATATTATTAAAAATTATTGGGCCAGTATATTTCTGTATCTCATTTTATAATGTGAAAGTAGGACTTTGCAATCTTATGGGGCAGTTTAAAAATATGTGTATATGATGCAATGTTTTTCAATTTCTAGATTTAATATTAACTATGATATATTTTAAAACATTATATTATATTATATTATATTATATTATATTATATTATATTATATTATATTATATTATATTATATTATATTATATTATATTATATTATATTATATTAATCTCTGATGCTTTATGCTTTATTATCATATTTGGGTTTTTATTACCTACATATTTTCTTAGATTTTATTTACATTTATTTATTAAATAATATGCAAATAATATTATTAAAAATTATTGGGCCAGTATATTTCTGTATCTCATTTTATAATGTGAAAGTAGGACTTTGCAATCTTATGGGGCAGTTTAAAAATATGTGTATATGATGCAATGTTTTTCAATTTCTAGATTTAATATTAACTATGATATATTTTAAAACTATATTATATTATATTATATTATATTATATTATATTATATTATATTATATTATTTAGTATAAAATTCTATCTAAATCTAAAATGTGCAATACACATTATAAGAAAGAAACTATGATATGCAATAGTGTTTATGCACATAAAATAAATATTATACAGACAGTTCACACTGTGCAAAAACTGTGGGAAGATTGTGGTTGTTCTTTGCTTTATGGAGATTATAGAGATATATGGAGGTTAAATATAGAAATATTTATAATGTATTTTATTTAATGTAATTTATTTTTTATTATGGAGATTTAGTATAAACTATGTAAATATTTATTTTTTATATTTATTTATTTATTTTGATAGCAACAATACACATTATAAGACAGACACTATACTATGCAATAGTGTTTACACAGCAATATAAATATAATGCAGACACTTTACTGGTGTAGAAACCAGCTGTTTGCACATGATTTATTAAATTGGTTTAAACTACTTTAGTGTAAATCTGAGTTTGTAAAAGTCAAAAGGTGTTAAAGTATAGAATATTTTTGTTATAGTGTTTTTTTTGTTATAGAGATCATTATCTCGGCGAGTTACCATCTGCTGAGAAATATCACCTCAGACCCGCCGTGTTAACAGAACGAAGCATAATTGGACTGTTTACACTTTAAAATTCAGTTGAAGCTGTGGACAGCCCACACATCCTCCTCGCTAATGACACCACTTTCAAATCCTTGACTCTTCTCCAATTCAATTAAGGCCTTTTTTTCTTATGACTCATTTTATTCTCTCTCCTCTTCTCTTTCCAGTAACCTCGATACAGACAAACTATCAGGTAGGTGTGGATAATTCCTTTAAATGATCATTCTGGGAAGAAAATAAAAAATTGAAGAAGTGCCTCAAGTGACATGAATTAAAAAAATTTTACTTGAAGTTCTCATGTTCGTCAAACATTTCACATTTTCTGCCTTTAAGAATGCAGAAGTGGTTTGTTAATCGCTTGCAAGGTCATATTCTGTTAACAACTGCTTTGACTGAATTAATTCTTCTTTTAATTCTCAGCTTTTCAACTTTATAGAGCAGGGGTCACCAAACTTGTTCCTGGAGGGCCGGTGTCCTGCAGAGTTTAGCTCCAACCTTAATCAAACACACCTGAAGCAGGTAATCAAGGTCTACCTAGGTATACTTGAAACTTCAAGGCAGGTGTGTTGAGGCAAGTTGAAGCTAAACTCTGCAGGACACCGGCCCTCCAGGACCGAGTGTGGTGACCCCTGATATAGAGAATCTGAACATCTGCCGCTGTACCCTGATTTGTATATTATCCGTCTTGAAAAGCATGCCAGATTAGGATTATATAATATGTTTAAAACTGTATTATATTTCAAAGGTGCACTAGATTTTCTGGTGGATTTTTGTGCATCCTTGCATGTTTTTGAGCTAATATTAGCCACAGTTTTAAAATGCATGAACTAGATAGTGAATAATTAATTGTAATTACAGTTTTTTCTCAATTGCTAAAACACTATAGCCAGGCTTTTGAACTAAAATTTCAAAACCATAATGCCATTTTTCAAAAAGCACACCCATTTTGCTGAACTAGAAACTCTATTCCCTGCTTTGTCACATGAGTCAGATTTGGTGAACTGTTACTGCAAAACTCTACACACAAATCCCTGCATTTCTCAGTGCTTACGCCATGTGGTCATTTAGAAAGCACTAGCATTCAATATTGTTCAAGTCTGCACAGTTTGAGCTCAGTTAGCACACAGTTACCCAGGTGGAAACACTAGGAGTCAGAATTTATCACACACCAATCAGAACCTTCGATGGATAGAAAAAAGAGCCAAAGTCAGCTTGCAGTTTTTCTCAGTGGCTTTGCTGCATTTCTCAGATCAGAAATGAACTTCTCAAAACTACTTGTTCAACCTCCACATCATCTAGTCACTTGTGCACATCATAAAAAGTTTCTCATTCTTTTGAACAAGTTGCGATTGCTTTGGTACACTCATGTGATTGATTATGTACATTTGTCTGTGGTTTCCTACATTATCAGTTACTAGTGTCATGTTGCTCAAAATGTATTATATAGTTCTCTGTGCTATAGTCTTACCCCTCAAAACATCAAGTCATTAGCTCATCGTATAAGTCATTACAGTAAATGCAAAATGGTTGATCTAGTGGTCATAAACTGTCAAGCATATTTTCTACACATTTCTGTTAGACTTTTTATAAATTTGCCATGAATTGTTCAAGTGAATCTTGACTTTCACTAATGAAGAGAATATAGATTAACCAATGATGAAGCAGTTCTCTGAAACAGCTCAAATGTGCATCTCATGAACTTTCAATTGGAAAACATAAATAAACAGAGGACAAACTCTGACAGTGGACTTTCTCGTTTTTATTTTCGCCTTTGTGCCCATATTTCTTTTTCTTTTCTATTTCACAATGACGTTGTGATGTGTGTTTTTTTTTTTTGTTTGTTTGTTTTGTTTTTTGTTTTTTTCTTGGTCAGACCACTAGTAAATGTGTAACTGTGAATCATATCCAGTTTTTTTCAGTCAATATCCCACATACAGTAGTGTGTAAATTTGTACATCTGAAATGGATATATGGCATACATAAGAAGTGCAGCCTTCTGCATTTCAGTACAGTAACTGTCATCCAAACTGTTGGCATAGTTTACAGCAGGTAATACTAACAGAGAGCACTGTTATATTGACAACATGACCAAGTATTTTGCCTGCCTTGTTTGTGAACAATCACACAAGGACATCAGGCATTGTTTTGAATTTATCTCATCAGTGTGTAAGACTGTGTTGTAGTGTGTGTGTTTTTGACTGTTAGTGTGTCATGTCTGAGAGCAAAGTTTGGTTTTTCAGCAAGAGTGAGTTGTTTTGAGTGAAGAGCTTCATTTTGACCTGAATATAGCAAGTTTGGGGAATTGATTTAGAAGTTATAGATTTGTGTTTAGAGTTTCGCAAAAAAAGGCATAATTTCAAAAAATGTGTTTAAGCAATCGAGGAAAACTGTAATTAAAATTTTTATTATGGGAGGTTTTATATCTTAAAGGTGAATTTACCCCATGGAGATCCCCATGGAAAAACTGAATAGGAAAAAGAACCAACTTCACTATAAAACTAAATGCTGACTGTAGTGCTGTACACATATAAACATATGAATATGAATTCAGTGCTCAGAGGCCAGAGGGTAAAATGGTGATATTAGATGACAAGTAATGATCTGAAAACCTTCCTGTCCCCAAAACATAATTCATACTCAAGCTGATCAACAGCCGAGGAGCCACAGTCGCCTGTTTACGAGCAGTGCAGTTTTTAATCTACTTTACAAGTGTGTGTGTGTGTGTGTGTGAGAGAGAGAGAGAGACGGAGGACATAAAATGATAAAAATGATGATAAAAACAGACTATAAAGCTTGATTGTTTCAGATATCATTTCCTTGAACCTCTCTGTATCATACTTGGTAAATGACTCAGTGGCCATATAACAAATTTTGTATTTTGGCCTATAAATCTCTCTTTTTCTTGCTGTTTTCAGATTAAACTGACCATTTTTTTCATTTTAAGAAGTGACACAAACTACATTTTTGTAATGCGAGACGTTGTAGCTCAAACTATGCACAAATACATGCCTAAAAATCCACTGGAGAAAGTATAGGACTCATATTTTGTCTCTTATCTATAATTCATCTTCTTTCTCATTTCAGATTACTTTTCCCAGCATCTTGGAGAATACCTGGATGTTCTGTCAGCGTTAGAGAAACTCAATGTCGCCGTCCTAAAGGCGATGGACAAGACGAAGGAGGTAAACTAGGATCAGAATGAGATCAAATCGTATATCAGCCAGGCTTATTATTGTTAAGTAAAACTAAAGATTTTTGTTAATTGAAATAAATCTGCAATGAAATAAAATATAAATATCCGATAGAAAAACTAAAAGAAAAAGAAAAATGTTTTCTTTTCAAATAACTGAAATAAGTTACTAACTAAAAATAAATAAAAACTAAAAATAAATAAAAATAAATTAACTAATTACATTTTAATAGTAATAAATAAAAAAATACAAAATAAACTGCAAATAAAATAAACTGAAATATAAAATTAAAAACTAATTCAAAACATCTTTAAAATATTATAATAGTATATGCATAATGATAACAATAACAGTGTATCTGTTCTGTTGCTTTGCACCATATTCAATATTTTGTAAATGACAAAGCTTTTATAGACCGTCGTGAGACAGGTTAGTTTTACCCTTCTGATACATTGTCGTTGCAATAGTAATCCTGCTCAGTACGAGAGGAACCGCAGGTTCAGACATTTGGTTCGTGCGCGAAGCTACCATCTGTGGGATTATGACTGAACGCCTCTAAGTCAGAATCCCGCCTAGATGTGACGATACCCCAGCGCCGCGGGGCTTTGATGGGCATGGGATAGCCGGTCGACCCCCCCCGGGGCCGGCCGGTGAGCAGAGCCTACCGTGACTGGACCGGGGAGCGGCCGAATGAGCGCCGCCCCCACTCCTGAGACACACCTCAAGTTTGTGGAGAATCCGGTGCTAAATGACTCGTAGACGACCTGAATGCATTGTTATACAATGCAATGGCAGTCAAACATTTTTAAGTGTGACTTAAGTGTACATTTAAACTAAAAGTGACCGAGAAAGTGCAAACAGTAAGACTCAGCAAGCATCCACTGTACTATCTCTGTGTGCCTGCACTGATCTATAGGTTTGACTGATGACTTCTGTAATGGAGATCCTGCTTCTCTCAGTACTCTCTACACCATGTCCAGGGCAGTAATTGTATCTGACACAAGGCGATCTCTGTTCGTTCAGGATAAAGTGGGCCTTAATTTTGTTTTCAGATTGTTACTTGTCAAGATGTTTCCTGAGTGCACACTAAAGTCAGTGGCTGGTGTCCTTCATTAGCAGCAGGTTAATCGTGTTTGTTGTACTTTGATGATGGAAATACTGCAGGATTTTGAATAATGAAGGCCGTAAATGATGTTTACTGACTGATGCAGCAAGTAAGGAAAGGGTAAGTGTGAGTTAATGGTGAGTGTTTCTCGTGCAGGAGTACCAGGGTTCGTCGGTTCTTGGGCAGTTTGTGACCCGTTTCATGTTGAGGGAGACGTCCAGTCAGCTGCTGTCGCTCCAGATGTCTCTGCAGTGTGCAATGGAGGCCGTGGAGGCGCAGAGCAGCACCACTCCGTGAGTTACACACGCACACACACACACACACACACACTGTATCTATCTATCTATCTATCTATCTATCTATCTATCTATCTATCTATCCAAAAATAGCTCCTGACATGAAGAAGGTTCAGTGAACCAAAGGTGCTGCAGGATGCTTTATTTTTATTAGGGTGCAGTTTCTGCTCACTGAGGGATGTTCACCTGTCTCAGCATTTCATATCTATGAGAGCGAGGGAAGGAAAAAGAGGGAGAAACACAGAACTGATGAACAGAGAGCAGCAGAAGTAATGTAATGTTTTCTTCATGATGAAGCACATTTGTCTTGTTTATCCGTAGGGTATTCTCCTCCTCATGAAGCAGCTGTCACAGAAACACACCGGTATTCTCTGAAGAGCTCTTAATGCGACGGAACAACAGGGAAACGTTTGCATATGTTTTTGTTTGCTACTAATCGCTCAATAAGTGAAAGAACATTTCTGCCGTTATTTCTCCCTGACTGTAATTCCCATTTGTCAAACAGAGAAGCCCCATTAGGAAGATTTCATAACACGACTGCCTGTACAGTTCAGCGGATACTCATAAACAGCAACAAGAGCCCAGTTTATCGTAGTCCTGGTGAACATAAGAATCATTTCTTGATGTTATGGCTTTAGGATTACAGACTTTCAATTGACAGTTTTTTCCTCTGATTTTTGTTCTTGCTGAGCTGGACTTCAGATCCTTTGTTCACTTCTTCATTGTGTCATTTTAACATAGGTCTATAAAACCTGGAGAACACACGAATTAGCATTCACAATTGTCTGAATGACAATCATGGCATTTTGAGGCTAACTTAACCATGCTAACTAGCCAAACTTAAATAATTTGATAATACAGAAAATTGCGAATGACATTATAAGTAATATAGCTGTTTACAAGTGTAAAAAAGAGGTAAATGGTATTTACACTTCAGCAAGATTGCAAATATGATATTGCTTTTATTGTACAGTTAAGTCAACAAGAATTAACATTTAGTAACTTACGTTTTAGACATAATATTACAAGTTATTATCTGTTTTTGTGCCGCTAACTAAAATAGTTCCAAATGAAACTGGAGCAGAACAGTTTGTTCCTGAATGTATCCACGTTTTGTACGATTTTACTGAATTTAATGACTCACTCATAAAGCCACTTGTGTCATCACTGAAAGATTCAGAGTGAATCGGTTGAATGAATAATTCAATGACTCATTCATAAAGCCACTTGTCTCCTTACTGAATGAGTCAATGTTGTTGAGTGAATCAGTTGAATTAATGACTCAGTGACTCACTCAAAACAGCAAAACAGTCTCATTTCCGAATGATTCTGTGTTACTGAAAGAATCAGTTGAATGAATGATTCAATTCAATGACTAACTCATAGAGCCACTTGTTTCATTTCTAATTGATTCGGTGTTATTGAAAGAATCAGCTGAATGAATGATACAGTGCCTCATTCCTAAAGACACTTGTTTTGTTACTGATTGATTCAGTGTTGAGCAAATCAGCTGAATGAATAATTCATTGACTCACTCATAAAGACACGTGTTTCCTTTATAAATGATTCAGTGTTGTTGAAAGAATCGGTTGAATGAATAATTTAGTGACTCACTCATAAAGCCACTTGTCTGATAAGTGAATGATTCAGTGTTGTTAAGTGAATCAGTTGAATGAACGACCCAGTGATTCACTCAAATCACTTGTTTAATTTCTGAATGATTCAGTGTTGTTGAAAGAAACAGTTGAATGAATGATTCAGTGACTCACTTAAAAAGACATTTGTTTCATTACTAAATGATTCAGTGCTGTTGAGTGAATCGGTTGAACGAATGATTCAGTGCTCACTAATGCAGCCACCTACTGGTCTAACAATGCAACCGCTCTCGACACTACATCCTATATCAAGCCTCTCTTCCGGTTTGTTCTATAAAAAGCAAAGCTAGTCAAAAGTTATTTAATATTATGTTATCTTGATGCGTTATTATTACTTTTTTCTCGAAGTTTTTTTTTTTGTTTGTTTTGTAGATTTGAATTTTGTTGTATAAATAATGAGAATAATAAATCATGGACAGTTTCATAATCATGTTTGGTGCTATGAACATCTCTGTTCTGTTCTTGGATATTCAACTTGTCTCATAAATTAATTAGCACTGCGTATTCCAGCACAAAATTTCTCACAGCTCCAGTCTCATACTGAAAACCAATACATATGCAGATGATATCAGCTGAAACACAGACCTCTCTAGCCTTTCCAAGCGTTTTTGAGTCTGTGGTCTGTTACATCAGAAATGTGCGCTGGAAGGGAACATTGATGGTGATGATAATAGCAGAAGTGGGTCAACAACAGCCTTGAGAGAGACTTCTGACTCATGTGAACATATGTGTGTGACGTCAGCAGGGTTACAGCGTAGACAAGGTTATTTTCATTCAATGTTATTGGCTTGTGCTCATCAGTTCTTGGCAGTGAACGCAGAAGTGCAGACGCTGTGTTCTTTCACTTAGCAGCTGCGCTTTGTCAAATCTGCCATCCGCTCAGCTGGTCACACTGGACACGATTAAAGATATATTCACCGAAAACAGCACTGAGTGAATGCATCTAATATTAAGCACTATATTACTGAAAATAACAAGAGAGTGCACACACAAACACATCAGTTTCATATTTTAAGCACAAAAAATATCAATTCGTTCTTATGATGCGGAACGTTAACAGAGCATCTGTGCTGTTTTTCTCCGTAGGGTTGAAGTTAAGGTCCCAGAGCATCTGGTCATACAGAAGAACAACAGAAGATGTGGCCGTCGAGTGCAGAAGAACATGTGTCTGTCCCCGACTGATCCGTACTCAGGCATTCTCACTACCGGTAACACACACACACACACACACACACACATACATACACATACACACAGACAGTATACACAGGTCATCATTTTATTTTAGTATATTTTGTTAATATTTTGCATTAGCTTTTTATTTATTTATTTGAACGTTTTATTTTAATTTTAGGAAATTTGGTGCTCATACTCAAGGAGGAATAAAACAACTCAGTTTTATTCAGAGACTTAAACTGAGAAAAAATATGCAATTTTGTGTAGATGATGATATTTATATGGCCAAAAAAATAAGAAGAAATTCTGATAGCTTGTATTGTAAATCAATGAGATTAGTAAACAGTACAAATGCATATAAATAGTTGTCGCTCTATATCTCCCAATAATATTACTTAGTAAGATTGTTATTATTATATTTTATTTTGGGTTAATATTTTCTAATTTTGTTACATTCTTTTGTTATTTTTATTTTTTTTAATTTAGGTTTAATTTATTTTTTATTTCTGATTTAGTTCAGTTTTAGTTTTTATTTATTTCAATTTAGTAATTTTAGTTTAATATTATACTAAAATATATATTACAAATATTTTGTAATATAAATTGATTTTATTGCAGCTTAATTTTAAATAACACTTTTTAAAAAAAATTTAGCTTTATTTTTAGTGGAATAACCCAACTCTTTTTCCCAGAGTTGTTCTGGCCGGAGTTTGTAATCTGATGTTCTCTCTACAGTCCTGATTACATTATTTGTACATGTACTTGCATTGCTTTGACCATTCTCTGTAGATCCCGTCTTCTCTCCCATGCCAGGAATGGTCAATTATGTACAATGCCGGCACGCTATTGGTTAAACTACTTTTCAGTCAATGCCTTCATCAAGTATGAAAACAATAGGAAAACAAAGCAAAAATCCAGATATTTTAGGTTATTTAGAAATACCAGCCAGGACATTTCTGAGAAAAAGAGGACGTATGGTCACGCTATTTTTAGTTAACCATAATTAACTGTGTTAGTGATGAGTGGAGTTGTGTACTGAGTGTTGGTGTGTGTTGTGTCTCAGGCGTTACCGTAGATACAGATGAGCACTGGTGCTCTCAGATCAACAGACTGCAGCAGCTCATCGACAAACTGGAGTGTCAGGTGCATACACTGAAATATCTATTCACACAGATTAATCTTTCTGTTCTGAGCATGCATATTAAGATAGCATGTTTCAAACCAAGTTTGGTTTGCTTTTCATTTTTAGAGTCCAAAGTTAGAGCCGCTGAAAGAAGATACACTGGCCAGCACGTACAAGTCGGTGAGTGATCTGATCCGCCACTTCATAAATCAAGTCCATGTTTTGTATCTGTTGAAGCAACAAGATCCTCCATCATAATGCAATAATTCACCATATTAAACTGTGTTAATACACTATTAGGGGAAATGTGGAATTTTTCAGAAATGCAATTATGAAAAATACAAACATTTTTTTCTGAAAATCAATAGTTGATGAATGCAATGAGCGAACGGAAGAGTAGGATCAGCTGAGGTTTAGCAAAATTGTGAAAAACATGATTAAGTCATCCAACTCAAAAATGAATCTTTTGAGTCGGATCTTTTCAGTTAAACAGTTGATCCAGTTCACAGAATCTCTCTGAATGATTCATTCACATTTCATTTCACTGATCCAGTCCCAGTTAATATGTGAACTTTATCAGTGACTAGTAATTTCATTTTCAGTCTATTCCTGTCAAATAAACCACATATGAGTCATGTAATGGACCGCTGTACTGTTGTGGATCTTTTGTGTGTTTTTTGAAGCTTGACCCCTCGTGGAAAAGTACACTTTAGCTTTATACTTTTAAAAAGAGTACTTGTTATAAAAAATAAAATACATGAGTGAATACTGAATAAAATGTTTTTAGATACTTAATTAGATGTTAAGTACAATTAAATGAGACTATATCGCAGCTTAAATTTATAATAAATACAACTTTAGAGTGATTTTTGACAGAAGCAGGACTTAAGTACATCTTTTTATGTAATTTGATAATTACTTTTATTGTCTTTGAAACATGGTTCAAGTACTGCTGAATGTACTGACAGGCATTTATGGTAAACTAAAATATACTTAAATGAAATCTATTGAAACTATTGAAACTTGTATGTCATGTATTTCAATATATTTGTAATTACACATTTGTAACGATGAAGTTGTAGTTTAATACATTTAAAATATATTTTCTTTAAATGTATTCTCCAATAACACACTACAGTTAAAATTATAATCAAGTACTTTACATGTGCTTTAGTATGTTCATAAACATCAAAATAAGTGAAATTAAAGATTTTAAAGATTTTTTGTAAATATTTTTAAAACATAATGACTTAAAATGTACCTCAAAGTAAAAATTTAAATTTGACATTATAAAGTGCACTTAAAGTGTACTTAAAAAACACGTTCATGAAAAGTGTTCTAAGTACTACTAAGTGGCCTTTTATTGTATTAATAATTAATATTAAATTATCTGCAAGCACAGTTTTTAAAAAATGTACTTTTAAGATTTGAAGTACACTACAAGCGCACATTCAGTATAGTAAAGCACACATCTTTTTCACAAGGGTAATCCTCAGTCCTCATGCACATTCATTTTATTATAAAATCATTACATCATACACAAGGACATGAGAGTGAATGAATAATGACAGATTTTCATCATGCTCAGATGTTCAGCAGAAACTCACATGTTCTGCATGAAACACATAGCTAGCATTAGTTCTCTCTCTCCAGTAGAAATCATAGATGGCTGTGTTTCTCTCTGCTCTCATCTAGAACATTCTGCTGGTGCAGAGACAGATGAGCGTGACAGAGAATGATCTCGAAGAGTTCCAGAAGGCCCTGAAGACCTACGCTGACACCACTGCCAATCAGAACGACAACCTCCAGTGAGAAAACAAACCGCAAATTCACTCAAACACCAAATTATCAAGTTATTATGAAGATATAAAACATAATATAATAAAAAAAAATAGAAATGAAGACAAGCTGAGTATCATATGATATATCAGGCTTTTATGGCTCATATAGTCTGATATAGTGAGAATATGGAGGAAAAACAGCTCAGTTTTATTCAGAGTCTCAAACTGAGCAAAAATATGAATGTTGGTGCAGATGCTGATATTTCTATGATGAAATTCTGATGCTTGTAATGTAAATCAATGAGATCTTTATAACAGCACAGCAGATACTGATCTAAATGATGTAAATATCAGTCATCACTATATCTCCAATAATATGTCTTAGTAAGATGAGATTGAAATGATCCAAACATATAATGCAGTGCAATCCAATGCTGATTGAGAGATGAAGAAATAAACGCTCCTCAGAAGATGTGAGATGAAGATCATTCCTCCGCTGAGGAACAGTGAAAGTAAAGCTTCTGGAAACAAACGCTCCTCAAAAGATCCTGATGATCAGATTTGAAACTCACTGATTTTTCTAAAAAATGATTGATGGAGAATCAAGTAAAGCTGAGCTGCTTCAGTCCAGTAAGTGTTCATCTGGAAATATGACTGCAGTTATTCTGACGTTTACTTGAGAAAAATCAGTCAAGATTTGACAGCAAAATACACGTAAAGCACCAGCTGAAGGTGGACATTTGTACAATTACACTAAAAGAGCTTTTACTGGATAAAAAAAAACTCTATAAACTATCAATCAGACGACAAAAGGCATGGAGTAGATTGAGTGCAACATGTTTAACAGCATCATGTTGATCATTTATAGGCCTTAGAAATGTGTGTATCAAATATTAGGCTTTATAGGGTTAATAAACCCAAATTGGAAATAACTATAAAGACTAATGACTAGTTTTAGTACCAGAATGTTCTCTCAAATGTCTCATCCAATGATTTTTGTGTCTCTCTGTGTGTCTCGTTCAGTGTTTCCATCCAGAAGCTTCCTGAGAAGAGCTGCTACATCATCTATGAGTTCTGGCAGGACCGCATTTCCTGGATGAGGTGTGTGTGTGTGTGTGTGTGTGTGTTTCTCACCTGCTCGATGCTCGATGTGTGTGTTGAGAAGTGTAATGATTTGGAGAGTTGGTTCAGGGGTCTTTGGAAATCAAATCCTAATCGAGTCTATTTTTACAAACACAAGACAAGCACGATCTGGTTTGAGGCTCCTGCTGCAGTCCTTCATGAGCAGAAGCTCCTGCTGGGTCCTACATCTTGGTACATGGATGGACACGATTCTGTTCTATCCACTACACATACTCGCTGAAACCTGATTATCTTGACTAAAGGACAAATCTCCAAATAAATAAGGAGTTTTTTGGTTTGATGGTGTGCTGATGTGTGAATGTGGACGGTCTTGTGTTGATGTTCATCTTTGTGATGCCAGAAAGTTGCAGAAATTCAGAAAGAGACGTTTGTGCAGTTTCGATACAATAAAAATGCAAAAAAAAAAAAAAAAAAACCAAAAAAAAAAACACTTTTTGGTACTGGAGAAGAAGTTTTGAGCTCTTAAATTTGCAGTATGTTTTCATCAAGCTCTTATATTTCAAAATATCTGGTAAAATGTGATTCCTCAAGATGTGAGTGCCTATGTTCAAAAGTTAAAATAAATTAAATTAAATTAAATCAGAAAGGACACATTATATTGATTAAAAGTGACAGTAAAGACATATATAATGTTACAAAAGATTCTATTTCAAATAAATGCTGTTCTTTTGATCTTTCTGCTCATCAAAGAATCCTGAAAAATCAAATGCATCATGGTTTTTACTAAATTATGAAGCAACACAACTGTTTTCAACATTGGTAATAATCAGAAATGTTTCTTGAGCACGATTTCTGAAGGATCATGACACTGGAGTAATGATGCTGAAAATTCAGCTTTGATCACAGAAATAAATTACATTTTAACAGATATTCACATAGAAAATAATTGTTTGAAATTGTAATAATATTTCACTATTTTTACTGTATTTTCTGTATTTTTTAAAAAAAATAAATGTAGCCTTGGTGAGCAGAAGAGACTTCCTTCAAAAACATAAAAAATTGTAATTATTCCAAACATTTGAATGAAAATGTATGTCTTTATTATGATATCTAGATAAGTGTGTGTGTGTGTGTGTGTTTATACACCTCCGTGTTTTCAGCCAGATTGTTGAGGGTCTAACGAGACTCATTTCAAATTAGCAGATGGCTCGTCTAATAGCACACATTTCAGGAACACACACAGCACGACACACACTTATCTAGAAGATTTACACGTGACATCTTGTGTTACTTAATCTCGTTTGTGACGCTTCACATGACAGTGTTGTGAAGTACATACACCTCATGTGTGGGTCTCACAGCTATCTAATTTAAGAAATAAGTAATTTCAGAAATAAAAATGTAAATTATAACTTGCAGTGAATAATTCTGCAATGTAATTATCTCCTGTGGAGAGAGTGTGTGCACTTGCCCGCTTTAATAGATGGTGTGTTTCCCTTATAAAAAAGTAAAGAGATCTTTAAAAGTTTGAGGTATGTAAGATTTTTATTTTATTTATTTATTTTTATCAGAGCTGAAATTTCAGCATCTGTTTCAGTGCACCTGATTTTAACACATTTAATATTTTAACACATTTAACATTTAAGATTTTTTTTATTCATGATGAAAAGAGATTAGCTCACATTTCATGCACAAGGAAAATGTATTTGCTTATTTAACGCTGAAATGTGTTACTTTTGCACCACTAGCGGCATCAATTGCAATATCAAAAATAATGATTGTTTTTAGACAAGTTTTCAGAGCATTCCTCATGTTTTCCTTTAATATAACAGGTAGATCAATAGGTCAGATGTCTGAGACTTAAAAAAAAATTGTTCACCTACAAATAAATGTTTGCTGAAAATGTGTTCACCCTCAGGTCATCCAAGATGTAGATTAGTTTGTTTCATTCCATCACTGTCTCAGCAGTGGATCCTCTGCAGTGAATGGGTGCCGTCAGAATGAGAGTCCAAACAGCTGATAAAAACATATTATAATCCACAAGTAATCCACACCACTCCAGTCCATCAGTTAATGTATTGAAAAGACAAAATAAACAAATCCATTATTAAGATGTCTTCAACTTCAAACCATTGCTTCCAGTTAAAATATAATGCATAATAACGCTTAAAAAGTCATCTTGGCTTATTCAGGAGAGAAATCTGCACAGATCAAGCATGGTTTACAAGCCAAAACAGCTCTAAACAAATATGTGACTGGATTTTGATGCGAGAGACAACAGGAGATGGACTTTTTCACTGGAGGAAGCGTTATTATAGATTATTGACTTGTATTTTAGTTAAAAACATCTTAATGATGGATTTATTTCAGCTTTTGTCTTCTCAAGATGTTAACTGATGGACTGGAGTGGTGTGGATTGCTTGTGGATTATTGTGATGTTTTGATCAGCTGTTTGGACTCTCATTCTGACGGCACCCATTCACTGCAGAGCATCCATCGGTGAGTAGATGATACAATGCTACATTTCTCCAAATCTGATGAAGAAACAAACTCATCTACATCTTGGATTTTCACATTTTCATTTCTGGGTGAACTAGATGTAACTCAGAACTCAGCTAAGTCTCTTGCTGAAAGAGCTGTGTGTTTTCATGTGGTGGATGTTGTTGATTATATCATCTCATAATGTGAGCTGGATTGTTTCTCCTGATGTCTGTCGTCTATCTCTGCAGTTATTTGCAGTCTGACGCCAGTAAGATGTTCCAGCGCTGCATCATAGACATGCTGGAGGATCCAGAGATCGTCTCCACGATGCTCATGCCAGGTAAGAGCGTGTGGGCGATGTCATTTATTAGTTTGGCTGTTTAAAGCTGAATGCATCTGTCTCAGCCTGTAAGCAAAAGAAATTAAAAGTGAACCCTAGAGCCGAAAGCACTGGCTGTTGATCTTTAATGAGGAGTTATGATGCTTCATCTCTCTAATATCTACCTGTTTGTTTCTCACAGCGTCCTGGTGGATCATGACAAACAACTAACAGCAGCAAGAAACACCTTTCACTGCCCAGCGCTGAACCCCGATCTGAAAAATCACCCTGTTGTGTCTTTAAATTAATAACTAGACCTAAAAAAAATCAAATGAATCATCTGTATGGGTGACACACATGCCGTTTTTGTGTTGCATTTTATAGATAACGTCTGATGTCTCATAGTTCACTGAAAACAAAACACGTTACACAGGGTTGTGCATCATTCAGAACGGAATTCAGATGCTTTTACATTCAAGTTCAATTCCTGAATTTGAATTGAATTTGCGAACAGGGAGCAGAAATGTTTGAATTCAGAGAAAATTTAAAGAAATTGATATAAATGTGGTAGAAGTATTTTAAATAATTTATTTCATTATTTTATAAGATTTAATTATTGATTTGTTTAAATTTTGAATTCAGAGAAAATTTAAAGAAATTAATATAAATGCTGTAAAAAGTATTTTAAATAATTTCATTATTTTATTATATTTAATCACTGAGTTATTTAAATTTTGAATTCGGGGAAAATTTTAAGAAATTCATATAAATGCTGTAAAAGTATTTTAAATAATTTATTTCATTATTTTATTATATTTAATTATTGCGTTATTTAAATTTTGAATAGGGAGAAATTTTAAAGAAATTGATATAAATGCTGTAAAAGTATTTTAAATAATTTAGTTCATTATTTTGTTATATTTAATTATTGAATTATTTACATTTTAAATTTGGAGAAAATTTAAAGAAATTCATATAAATGCTGTCAAAGTATTTTAATTTATTTCATAATTTTATTATATTTAATTATTGAATTATTTAAATTTTATTTAGCAAAATTTATTTAATTGTATTTTAAATCTGATTTAAGCTACTTTTCCTTTAATGGACTATAGTGGATTAACACTTAATTTAAGATATATATGTTTATTTCTATTATTTCTAAAAATAATTATTTTTAAGTTGTCTGATGGACAGTTTTGTGATAAAGCTTTTAATTGTTTTACATTTATGCATTTGGCAGACACTTTTATCCAAAGCGACTTACAGTGCATTCAGGCTATACATTATTATTATTATTATTTTTTTATCAGTATGTGTGTTCCCTGGGAATTGAACCCACAACCTTTTGAATTGCTAACGCAATGCTCTACCACTGAGCCACAGGAACACTTTTTTTTTTTTCTCCTGAGTTTTGAAAATTTTAACTCAGTTTAGCAAAATATGTCTGATCAGTTGAGGGGAAAAAAATGTAAATAGTCATAATTAACCAAAAGTAATGCTGTAAATATTTATGTTTTAGAGCTTATGTTGTTTTGAGCTTTAATTAAATTCCTCTGTATTACATTTATTGGGAATTGCAATTCAGTAAATTCTCAGTTCAGCACCTGATTCAATTCAGATTCACAATCATGAACTGAAAGGATCCGAATATTCAGCTCTAAATTGTGCTCAACTCAACGTTTGCAGGCATGGGTGTGATATTCCTCGCATGTATAGAAAATCAAAGCGTATTTTGCTCCATTCCGTGACAAAGCTTTTGAAGCCAGTAGCTTTGATGCAGATACAGCGAATCTCAGAGCAAAACAGCTTGAAGAAAAACAAGAATTCATGTGTAAATAATTAAGATAACACTAGCCAAATGATCTGCTACTTGAGTCTAACACCTTTAAAGTCACATTTACTTCTCTGGATACTGGAACATGAAGCTGCATGTCGATTAGGAGATGTTTTAGAGTGTCAGCTGATTTGCAATGAACATGTAGATCACAGATTATTTCTCAAGAGAAGTTTGAAATATTCGAGTTGAGTGTGAATAGAATAGACATTTAATGAAGATGTACAGCCATGTTATTTGTCATGGCTGTACATGTATTATCATTCTGGCATCATTTACTCATACTCGTGTCGTTTCAAACCTGCACAGAAAACATGTTTAACTACTCTGATTTGTTTTTGTTTTTTTTTCGTTTTTTTCCCCCAAATATATTTTTAAATGTATTTCAAAATATATTTGCTAAAATATGTTTCAAAATATATTTAAGTAAATATATTTCCTGACAATATATTCTTTGATCATTAATTCCATATTTTTGAAATATATTTTAAAAATATAAATAAATTTTCTAAAAGCTTCCATTTATTATAATCCAAGAAAATACCTTCACATATGTCACATTTGAAGAAAAAAAATATATATTTGTTGTCTATAACCTGTGAACGTGTGAATATATAACAAATTTGAAAAAGAATATATAATGAATAAAGCCTAAATGTAGACTGGAAATGTATTTTCTTGCACCTGAAATACATTTTGAAATATATATTGGTATATGAAAATTGAAACTAAATATATTTCTGTCATTTGAAAAAATATATTTAGCATGAATTTAAAATATATTTGGCTATATATATATATATATATATATATATATATATATATATATATATATATATTTTTTTTTTTTTTGTCTGTATGAAACAACATTTGGGTGAGTAAATGATGATTTTTGGGTGATCTATTTCTTTAGTTTACTGCATAGACACTATAAGATCCTGGTTTGACTGTCTTATTGAACATGGAATCCTGCTAGTTGTTGTACTATTCATGCATCTTAACTGAAAACAGAAACTTGAACTTTTGTTTTAGATAAACTTGACCTTTTGTTTTTTGCTTTAGTTTTTTCAATTTTTGTGGTTTAGTCCATTGAATGAAAATAAAACTCCAACAATTATTTTGTGTTTAGTTTTGTTCTTCAGCCATTTTTGATTTTACACTTCCTAATACCTGCACAGCTTCCTACTATCCTTTGTATATAAAGCAGCATGCTAGATGTCAGAAATATTATAGCTACATCTTTTCAAGTAATTAGTAAAGATCCTTTCGCTCCCTCGTGATGACATGGTTCAGTGTTTCTTTCTTCCTTACGTCTCAGTTCATGACGTTTCTGAAATGCTGCAGAAACATTCAGCGTTCAGACGACAGACAGTAACTAACTATTTGGTTGAACTTGAAGTACTAAAGTAAAACTTATTTAAAACTAAAAATTAAATTAAAAATTAATTCAAAAACTATATGTGCCATAGACATAAAATGACAAACAAAATTACAACTTTAAAATTAAAATGAAAACGGAAAAAAAAAAAAAAAAATTAATGGGGTGAAATGCATCTGAGTTTTATATCCCCCCAAAAATCTGGCTTTTACTTAATTTATCTGAGCAAAGCCACGAGTGAAAGTAATGACTGAAAGAGTGTGCCAAGAGAACCCGAGGGAGGGAATCTCTCTGATGGGAAGCACAATCTCAATTCCACCCTGATTTCATTAAATGATTAGAGTTGATGGAGAAGATGAAATCACATCATGCAGCGCAGCATCTGTCTGCCGGGAATCCAGAGAGATCTCGAGCTGATCCTGCAGACTTCAGCATCAAATCCAGTCTTTAAACAGCATCCAAAACACATGTACAGCTCGTGCTGAGCCACAAAATCAAACAACGCCTATTTCTTAATTTTGCACTGAATTGCATTATTTTCTTTAATGAAATCAAGCACATTTACGCTAAATGTGACGTTTTTAACTCCCAGTGCTGTGCAGTCAGATTTTGTCGTGTGTGTTTGATTAAAAGCTGAGCAGGGTTTTCTGTTGTGTAAATCGGCTGTGACGGACAAATCCAAAGCAGAAATGTCAAAAGTGTTTGCTGAATTGAAGTGAGAATATTATGACTTTATTTCTGGACTGGTTTTTGTGTTCGTGACTATCGTTTATACGTTTAATCATGTCGCGTTGTTCTAAAATACTCTTAAATGTCAAGCAGCTTTATTATAGTATCATGATGATGACAGAGGAAATGTTTGAGAAGATGAGCGTGTGGGTGAAGATGATAGTCTTCAAACACACACACACACACACACACACACACACACACACACACACACACACTCCTGCATGTCATGAATGACTGACTCATGGTATCTGTCTTCATTAACGTTAATGTTTAAACTTCCAAAGCATCGAAATATAAGGGAATCTGTTCATCTGTTCACTCAAAAAGCATTATTTTCAAACTCCAAAACAAAACCTCTGTGTTCTGCATTTCAAGATCTCAAAATGCAAAGTAATGGCATCAGATGGTAAAACTGTGGTACCTTCCATATAATTTAAGGTAGGCTACTTTTTGAAAATGCATGTTGAAAATCCCTGAAATTTTAACACACTCTGAGTCAAAATAGCCTGCTTAGGATTTTAGTTTTGCTCAAGGTGAGGAATTGAAAGTTTTTCAATAACTGTTTGAATAAGTGGACAGATTGGTAATAGGGTAAAAAGTTTCCCCCAAAATCAAGGGTTAAAGGTGAACTGTGGTCAAAAAACACTTGATGGTGCAGAAGAAGTGTCCTCCATGACAAACATGCTCCAATCATATTAGAAATTCATTTGTGAAATATTCCTATCATTTGTTGCTGCTTTATCTGCATTATATCACTATAAACCCACAGGAGCCTTTTGCTCCTTTCTAGGCTACATGGTTTTTAATCCACAAATTGAGCTCAAATCGGCCATAAATCTGCAGTGGGGTGGTCGTGTTTAGTGTGTAGGTTGAATCAGTCCATACGACTGGAGCTGATAAAATCAGTGTGTTTCTGCCATCTAGTGTTGAAAAGTGGACTTGTCATCTTCCTGAACAACTCACTTTGAGTATTTTCCCAAGACATTTCCTTCACATACCGTTAAAATGGTGAACCTTAGTTCAGAACACCTTCTGTAAAACCGTACTAGATTAATATGTGGATTTTATTTATGTTCGCTGTTTTTAAGAATCTTTCATACTGTGCAAATGATGACTTATATAGCCTAGTTTATTCATGTAGTACATAAAACTTATCCAAGACTAATAATACAAAAAAAACTGAAACCGAAAGGAAATAATTTGAAGAGGTATTATTATTATTATTATTATTATTATAACTAAGGGTTAAAATGTCACTATGTCTCATTTTCCTTTCTTGTCTATAGAGATCACTACATCTCATCTCTTGAATGACTGTGCTCTTATTAATAGTCTTCTCATCTGAAAGTCAACATTTGTGATTTATTCATCTCTATTTTGAGGTTTAATGTTGAATTTGATCATAATAGTGATGTGTGAATTTATTTTATGTTGGATGTTACACTGTATATTTGTTAATGGAGGATTTGTGGACACAGTGATCAATTTATGTGGCAATAAACGTAGGAAACACTTTATTTTAAGGTCTCTTAACTACTTGCTTATTAGCATGCATATTACTAGAATATTAGCCATTTATTAGTAGTAATTAAGCACGTATTAATGCCTTATTCTACATCCCCAATCCTACCCAATACCTAAACTTAACAACTACTTTACTAACTATTAATAAGCAGCAAATTAGGAATTTATTGAGGGAAAAGTCATAGTTAATAGTGAATGTGTTCCCTATTCTAAAGAGTTACCTAAATGTAATATAGGCTCATATCTAATATGTTTTTTATTTATTTATTTAGATGTGAAAAGTTAAAGTGAGGCTTCTCAGAATTGGGCCAGAAGGCCTGAATATTATATTATATTATATTATTGTTGAATATATATATATATATATATAATATAAATGAAAATTTTCATATAATTATATTTTCCCAAGTTTTCCGAGTTTTTGCGGCAACTAAATTAGCAAATATTAATGCGTCATCATCATCATCATCATCCTGTACATGGTAAACTCATCATTAAATATGTTATAGTTTAGCATACGCACACAGGTAGTCTTATTCTAAATTTAAAAGGGTTTTCTGATCACATTGATCAGTTTATTTATTAAGTCTGTATTATTATACAGTCAGTGCAGTAAAAGTATATCTTATTATTATAATTACATAGATCAAATTAGCCGAATAGTAAACTTGTTTCTTTTTCAAATCTTTTGAACTTTTTTAGTGTTATTTCTCTATAAAATACAGTAAAACCTCCATGACATGATCATATCCATCGGTAAAACAAACAACAACCATCAAAGCCTGAGGTCGCGTTAATGTCTTTATTTTTTAATATCTACTTCATACCAATATTCAAGAATTCTTGAAGAAAAGAAATGAATGTCACAGAGTAGCTCACAAAATAAAGATTCTCTTGCACCGTTATATTTTACACATTCTTATAATGAAAAAATAAATCAACATGTGGTGTACCATAACAAACGAACGTAGCTGAAGATGTCAACATGGAAATCAAAGAAAAGAAACAGCCTAAGACTCACCTCGACTCTACACATGGAGCAAAAATAAAAGTATATACATATAACATCCTCCTGAGATTGCAGAGTTTTGCATGTGGATACAAACAGATGAACTGACCTGGTTTGGTGGATCTTATAAGTCACTAAATCTGTACTGGAAGCTGTTGATTGTACATCTGGACCCTGATCAAACTGGTCCCTTCAGACCAGGGTTTGTCCTCCACATCTAACACACACTCACATACACGCATTCTCCATTAGGGTTGGGAATCGAAAATCAATTCCAATTCCAGAATCGGACACGTAAGGTCAGGAATCAGATACTTGTTGTAAAATTCAAATTTCAATTCCACCTATCAATTCCTGTGTGCGCATCTTTTTTTTTTTTAGGTTGCGAAAAAGGGCTGTTAAAATGTATTTGTCTTTGAATCATTCATTCAAGAGATTCATTCAAAAACGCTGATTCATCCAGTAATGAAACAAGTAAATCTTGAGTGAGCCATTGAATCATTCCATTCATAAATTCCATGAGATTTTGTTTAGTTTTCTAATATTTTTCTTCAGAATTGTGAGAGAACTACAAACTCCATAAAAAAAAAAAAAAAAAGTCTCAGTTTATCCAGAATGGCGCAGCTCTATTTTGCACACAAACAGCTCTTAATCGAGTCCAGTTTTTATGTAGCCGGCTGATTTTTGTTCATGCTATTCAGCACCAATTAAACGTTTTGAGAAAAGAGACACAGAATAAATATGTTTGATATCTAAATGTTTGACGTCATTTTTTATTTTTTTTTTTAACCACATTGGAATCAAAACTGGGAATCGATAAGAATCGGAATCAATAATCTGAATCAGAATCGGAATTGATAAAATTCAAACGATACACAACCCTATTCTCCATCAAAAATATTGTCAGATAATAATGATAAACTGTCTGGAACGGGAACGAAACATGAACAGGTCACAGCATTGACAGCTTTGGTGAATCCATCACTTTTATATTGCTCTGATATTGTATTTACAGACACAATCACACACTCACTCACACAAGCAAACGCTCACGAAACATTGACAACAGTTTGTGCGGAAAAAACGGATCACGTTTGCACCAAATAAGCAAGAGCGATGCCAAAAACACGTCCTCCTGTCCATAAACTGGAAATGTGTGTCTGAATGTCCTGCTTCTGTCACATCCATCAGTTATAATAAAGAGTCCGTGGCTCTCTCTGCCCGCTGTGGCTCAGTGTCCACTTGCGTCCGGCGTGGAGGAGGACGCTGGGGTGGGAGGTGTGGACGCTCTGGAGGTGCTGGAGGTTTTCTCCAGGGCTGGACTCGGGACGGGGCCGCTCTCGGGAGCTTTGGCCAGGATGCGTGACATGGATTTGGGCTGCGTCTGGAGCCCCGGGCTGCAGATGAGATGGTGCCGCTCCCAGTCCTTGTGCTGACAGAAGGAGCCGCAGTAACGTGCCGCATTACAGCCGCTGCACGTCTCGCTCGCCTTCCGACCGCAGTTCCAGCAGCACTGACAACCAGAGAGAGAGAACATGAGCTAATCAGCAAAATTACAGCTTACACTCTTTACAATAATAAACATTATATTATACATATATAAACATTACACTTTTAAACATAATAGTAAACTAATACTTGTGTAAATACTTTAAAAAAATACTTAAAAGTGGCTTTAAAACTGACCTGTGTATATATAAGAAATTAAATAAATACATTTAAACAATTTAATAAATATTAAATTAATATTTATTTATTTATTCATTCATTCATTCATTCATTCATTCATTCATTCATTCAAGTTGACAGACCTTAAAACCTAAAAATTAAAAAACTTGCACAAAACTTATGTAGTGTTGCATTTTTTTTTTAAATAATACTTTTATTGAGCAAAGATGCATTAAATTGCTCAAAAGTGACAGTTAAGACATTTATAATGTTACAAAGGATTTCTATTTCAAATAAATGCTGTTCTTTTGAACTTTCTATTCATCTGTGAATCCAAAAAAATTAAATGTCTCGGTTTCCACAAAAATATTTGGCAGCACAACTGTTTTCAACATTGATAATAAAATCAGCATATTAGAATGATTTCTGAAAATTCAGCTTTGATCACAGCTATGAATTACTTGTATACGATATATATATTTACAATATATTCATATAGAAAACAGCTATTTTAAATTGTAATAATATTTCTGACCAAATAAATGCAGCCTTGGTGAGCAAAAAAGCCTTAACATTAAAAACCCAAACAATGGTAGTGTGTAATATTGTAATGTTTGTATATTAATAGTGATATTTGTTATTTGCATGTACTTTCTGTGCCGTTCAAACACCCAGTTTAGATTTTAAAATGACCAAATGTTGATTCAATCAGGCAAATGTTTGCATTATAATGACCCTCATTTGCATAAAAAGCAAGCCAGAAAAGAATGACCCAATTTAAATATTCATGACACATTGCTATATCAGTGCATGCAGCATCTGCGTTTGGTGACTGAATGAAGGCATGTTTAGCGTGACGCTCACCTCGCTGGAGTCTTCCTGCTCGTTGATGACCTGTATGGCATCCTCAGTGGCTTTCCTCTTGGCCTCAGCAAGGGTTTTCTCCATCTTGGCTCTTTCAGCAGTGATCATCTCGAAAGCTTTCTGTTCGGCCTCTGCGACGGCCTTCTGCACCTCATCCATTGCCTGTCGCTTCACCTCATTCACTGCTTCCTCTGTAGAATCAAACCACATATGCATCAACATTTTGTTTCATGCACGGTATTTTCTTGTGATAAAACAAGTATCAATATCCAGCAAAGAGCTTTGAGTCTGAAAGTGTGATTAATGAGAAACAAGACTGATGAACAGGTGGTAGGGGAGAAAACAGGTTTCCCAGGGTGCATCTGGGTTGCCGACCTTACCGGCTTTCCTCCATATCTCATCAGGCACGTAGCCAGAGCCGGCGCGCAGGGGAAGATCCCTCTGAGAGTCTGCGGGAGACAAAAACAAATATATTAGGAGCAAATTAGCATCGAAACGCTTCAGAAGCATGCAGGAGGGGCGGATATGGAGGCACGTGAGCCGCTTGGAGAGTTTTGGGCAGCGTTTGGTCACAGATGGCAGTGAGGAACGCAGCCAGACCTCAGCGTTTGAGACGATATTCGCTCAGCCTGGACTCAAATACACAACACCTGCTCCATCAGCAGGCTCTTTCTCTCTCACACACACACACACACATATATATGCGCGCGACTTAGTCTGTTAGTTGGGTTTTAAAAGACACTTAAAGGGACAGTTCATCCGAAAATGAAAATTCTGTAATTTATTATCCTCATGCTGTTACAAACCTCTTTTGAGCACAAAAGATGATATTTTGAAGAATGCTGGTGACCAAACAGTTGATGGTAGCCATTGACTTCCATAGTATTTTTTTCCATACTGTGGAAGTCAATGGCTAACGTCAACTGGGTGAACTATCCCTTTAATATTCAGTGATATAATCAATTTAACTGCACTGAAACTGTCAGATGAGAACAAAACTTGATCTGAATCAAGCTTAAAGATAAACTCATTGTCTTTAGGGCTGCTATATAGCTGAATCAAATTTGTCCATAATTGGTTAATTTTGATTCATTTGAACTGAACTGAATAAAAAAATGACTTGGAAATGACTTGAGCTGAATAACAACACTACTGCCTTTAGTAAAGCTGCTTATGGCTGAATTGAACTTGTTTCGTAATTAATGAACTTCACAGTTATTGAACTGAACTGAATCCAACATTGAACTGAATTGAACTGAATAATGACACTGTTGTCTTCTGTAGAGGTGTTTTATAGCTGAAATCACACTTGTTTAATGATTGATGAATTTTGATTCATTTTCTGTTCTGAATCAACATCAAACTGACTCAGGTTGAATAACAGTTGCTGAACTGAACTTGTTTCATAATGAATGAACTTTACACAGTTACTGAACTGAACTGAATCAACACTGAATTGAATAGTGACACTATTGTCTTTTTAGAGCTATTTTACAGCAGAATTCATCTCATATTTGATTAAATTTGCATCATTGATTCTGTTATTTTCCTGTTTATCACTCTAAAGCTGCTTTGAAACAGTCTGTTCTGTATAAAGCACTATAGAAATCAAAGTGAACTGACTTGGGAGCGAATGAACTGACCATCACACCACTAAAGGAGACTTATTTTACACTGAAAAATTGCCTCAAACTCTACAAAATAAGTGTGGGTAAAGACAGTAACAGGATTCAAATGTCTGGCTGTGCTTTGAAAGGTCAGCAGCAAAAATGGTCAAATTTCAAACAGTTCAAGCTTGAAATGATTCTGAACTCCCAAACGACTCACCTGTGTTGACTCCCTCTGCTGACAGAGGGCTGTGTGTCTTGCTGAACGGGACGTTCCCTGCTGCCGTTCCGTTCTTGCGTCCGTCGTCGTGTTGATTGGAGCGCCTGCGCCAGTAATTGAGCTCCTCGCGATCGGACTCCTGACAGCGGCGCAGAACGCTCACTGAACGCCGCGTCTTCTCCACCATGTCCACAATGCAGTTCAGCACCTACAACCAGAGACGACAGAAAACCTTAGTACACAAGACACTAATTCACAATAGCTAAAAATAACTTACATTTACATAATCTAACATACAACTTTATATATATTATTTAGTAAATATAACATTATGTTATTTAATATAATAATATTATATATGAATTACAAATTTTTTTTTTTATTTGACCTAAATAAGAAGTGGGGGGGGGGGGGGGGGGGAATGTTTACCATTATGTTACCAGACGAATCTCACAAATGAAGTCTTATTTTATGACTATGATTTTTTTTTTCATTATTTTTAGGATAATTAAACACATTTGCCTCCCAAACTCTCATTACTGTATGTTGGATTATTTTTGCTTTTGAGTTTGTTTGTAATTTTCATTATCAGTGATGATTCTGATTAGATTGTCAGAACTGAAATAAAATTATTTAAATCAGCATAAATTTAAAGGCATTGTAACAAATACTATTAAGATGTAAATACTTCAGTTTAAATAGTATACATTTTGCATTAAAGTAATGAGAATGAGATTTTTCATAATAATGAGAAAATGCGTTTTTATCAGAGAATGTGCATAATTTTCATAAAATTCAATTAAAATGCACAAATACTAAAAACAACTTCATCAGCGTTGTTACTAAATAAAATTATTAAAAATACTTTTCTTTGATTGAAATTAAGTTGAAATAAAATATAAATATTATATGGAAAAACATGTTGCCTTGGCAACTAAAATGACTAAAACTGAAGTATAAATAAATTACAACTAAAAAAAGAAACAGCTATAAAAAATAAAAAAAAATTACAATAAATTAAAGTAAAAATAAAATAAGAACTGAAAATATACAAATAAAACCTAAAAATAAAAGCTTCAAAATATGAATAATACTGTAATAGAATACTATTATGGTATTACTGTATTTATTAATATTTTGAAGCTCTTATTTTAATTTTTTTTTTTATTTTATTCTTGATAGTTGATTTGTGATACTCACTGTCTTACTGTACCATGGTATCAAATTTGAATAAACCCACTCTTACATGATCCAGATGTCTCCATTCTTCAGCCCACTCTCTGTCTGTCAGTCTGTGGTCCACAGGTTCCTCACGGTAACCTCCATTACTGCCTGAAAACGTCAAAAACACATCAGAAATGCACTAGTGTGTGGAGATGAATGTTAAATGTGTGCTGCAGTATGTTCTTACCTGGCAGCCGCGGCCGCTCCTTCAGCTCCCTGAGCTCCAGGATCCGGTGCGGCTCTCTGTACAGGTGAGGTGAGCTGATGTCATCCAGAGCATAGTGCTGCAGAGGGGGCGGAGTCGGATGGATCTGGGTGGGGAGCTGCAGCGGGTGGGCGGGGCTGTGTCTGGGGGCGGGACTAATGGTGCAGATTCGTTTGGCAGGAGGCTCCAGGGAGGCAGGAGGACGCTCGTGGAAACCATTCTCTTTACTTCTGGAGTAAATTATGAAAAATAAAATAAGAAACAAATCCCTAATAAGGCTTTTGGACCTGCACAATGACAATACCACTGTGTTTTCTGAAGTATCTTCCAGTAAATACCATGGTATATAAAAATGGTAACCAATTAGTGCAATTGTAAAAAAAATTCCTAATAATACTTACAAAAAGTACCATGGTCATGTTTTTGGACATTTTACCATGAATAATGATGCCATATATATATATATATACTTATTCATGCATGTATGCTGTGGTAATTCCATGTTTTTTTAGATATGTACCATGGCATAAAATATTATTTTGGAAATGCCATGTTTTTGGACTAAAAGCTTGAGATTTTGAATGTTTGAAAATAAATATAAAAATAATAATATTAAAAAAAAGACAAAAATAAAAGTACAAAATAAAATTTATTAAAATATCAAATACTCATTTCTTTAATTCACAGTATTCATTATTATTTTAGTTTTATATGCAGTTACAGCTTTTATTAATATTTTAAATTAGCTTTTACTGTCATATTTTCAGTTTTTATTTTAATTTTAGTAAAAAAAAATTAGTAATTTTGTTAGGTACTTTTGTCATTTTTAGTATTTATTTTAAATATTACTCTTTAGGTTTAATGTTTTTGAATTTAAGGTTTAGTTATTGTTTAGTTTTAGATTTGATTCATTTCCAGTTATTAATTTTATTGTTTTAACTTAATTCAGTTAGTTTCAAAGACAACATTTGAATTGTTCATTTAGTTCAATACTTAGCTACATCTAATATTTGTTGTATTTTATTTATTTATGTTATTTATTTAATTGTTTTCCCGACAGTAATATAACACCATTCTTTTGAGTTAAGATGGTTATGATACTTTTGAGAAATCATGGTTTATAAATAACCATATTATATATATATATATATATATATATATATATATATATATATATATATATATATATATATATATATATATATATATATATATATATATGTAATGGTATCCAATACCATAACTTTACTATAGCCATGGTATTTTATTTGAAATGTTTTATTTAGTATGTTTACATGTGTACGTACCTGTTAGGACTGTGGCGTTTGCTGCTCTCGTGGGGCTCCAGCAGTAGTTCGGTGGAGTCGGCAGGCGATGGGACGGTGGTGCTGAGCAGGAGGTGCTCATGTTGGGACAGATACTGCGCTGGAGTCTGTTTGGCGGCCCGCGCACAGTGCAGCAGCTCCCTCTGCAGTAAAGGCAGATTGGCCTGCAGGAGAAACACTGCGTTCAGCTTACAGAACATCTCATTTCATAACAAGCATCAACTGAATGCACACTGTTAGTAATCAAACCCTCTTTGGAGGGATTTTCTTAAAGTCTGACCACCAAATTTTTGGCATTTTTCCTGATAAGAGTGGAGATAAAGGTCAGAAGGATTGGTTCCTCAACAGACTTGGAGGAGCCGCGACGCGCGTGCAAACTCAAAGCAGAGCGCGTCTGTTCAGCGTCACTGCACGTTCTGCTCGCCATTATAGCTCCAGAACGCCATTTTCACCAACATCCCATCAAAATAGTCAATAAATCTTTCATATGAAAACCCTTCAGCCTCAGGAGGATGGAAACGGAGAAGAAAAACCAGAGCCAGCGGTCCATTTCTTACATGATGAGCATGTGAGTTTGATTACTAACGTGAACATATGAAGAATATCTGACTCTTTTCTGTCAAACCATCTGGCAAACACAAGGCGAAAATACTCCCTCATGTAAACTAACTTACACATCTCTCTCTGTAAAGCATGCTAATGTTACTGACGGGAAGCCCAATTCATTTGAACATGATTCAGTGATTCATTGAGTTGTCAATAAAATATGGTACCATTACAAGCATTTTATGCATTTGCATTAAATAAAATGCTGGTATCACTGTGCAATAAATTAAATTATATAAATGGCTCTTAGTTGTTGGTTTTAGTTGGATTGGTCATATTTACTGATTATGATGTTAGCCACTATACAGGTGCATCTCAATAAATTAGAATGTCGTGGAAAAGTTCATTTATTTCAGTAATTCAACTCAAATTGTGAAACTCGTGTATTAAATAAATTCAATGCACACAGACTGAAGTAGTTTACGTCTTTGGTTCTTTTAATTGTGATGATTTTGGCTCACATTTAACAAAAACCCACCAATTCACTATCTCAACAAATTAGAATATGGTGACATGCCAATCAGCTAATCAACTCAAAACACCTGCAAAGGTTTCCTGAGCCTTCAAAATGGTCTCTCAGTTTGGTTCACTAGGCTATCATCTACCAATCTACCACATCAAAAGAATGATTCGTTTGTGAATCAGGCTTCATCACTAAACACTTTAGTATTGATGATATTCAAAACAATTCAGTTTTCACAGAATATATTAAATGTGATATCTGAAGAAAATGATTCGGGATGCTTTAAAATGTTTTCCAAACACATCTAAACCGGGACAAGAATCTCTGTAGATTTTATTAGCAGTACGGCAAACATTTCTGTATATGATTAACTCAGTCCTCCTCTCACATATGCCGCCTGTCATTCACGCTCTCTTACTTTGTGCAGGCAGATATTCGGCACGACTGTGTTACCCGCTGCCGAGCTCCATATGCTGCGCAGCCCGTAAAAACCTGCAACGGTTTATAGTCGTGTTTCACACTTCCGACCGCCTGGAATTCTCGGAAGTCTCAGTCTGCTCCATAAATTACCAAAGGAAACACAAGATACCTTCCACTTTCTCTGTTCAGCATTCCTATCATGCATGCCATATTAAAATCATCAAATTCAAACACCAGTTTCATCTTAAATATCTTTCCAGGGATTCACTAATTGCCAAATCAACACTCAAACTTTCATATGGATGGTTTTATTGTGCTTTTATGGTTTTTATGTCCTTTTTTGTGATTGACCGTTTGAGCTTGAGTCAATTTTTTCTATGTTCTTTTGTCTTGTCAATTTTTTCAATATTTTTAATATTTTCAGTATTTATAATATTTTCAGATCTTTTTCTTTTCTTTTTTAATATTACTATTTAGGTTCTATTTATTTTTAGCTTTTAATTATTTCCAGTTAGTAATTTAGTGCAACATCCTGTTTTTCAATCAATTTCTGATTAAGGTTAACATTTAGTGTTTCCATCCCATATTTACATTTAATTTTAGTTCAGCTTTATTTCAGTTCAACAAAAATGTTTTAATAGTTTAAGGTAAAATCATCTAATTCAAGCAGCTTCATGTCAAATTCATCCTAAATATCTTTTCATGGATTCACTAAAATCCCCAAATCAACATTCCTGCTTTCATGTGGACTTTTTTTTCCAAATAGTTTTAATTTTTAAAAAAATATTTTTTAAATATTTTAAAATATTTTTTTCTTTTTATGTTCAATTAATGTTTAGATCAGTTCTAGCTTTTTTTAGTTTAATATTTAGTATTTCCATCTCATAATATTTTATTTTAATTTTCCTATTTTTTATTTCCTTTTTTCCTATTTACTATTTTATCCCAATTTTTTATTTTATTTTATTTCAATTTATCAAAAATGTTTCAATAGTTTTCATTTTAGTTAACCATAATAACCCTGTTATTATAACAAAAGCAAATGAATACAGAATTGGCCTTTTTTAGCTCAACTTTTCCTTTATTGGCCATTTACCTTCAGGAAGGGTATGACGAACGGCCTTAAGGGGAAGTTTGTAGCTTCTTGCAGTCTGGAGTGAAACTCTTCAATGGTGACAGTAGAGTTCTGTGGGATAAACACATCATTAGTTAACTCTGATTCACATTTGACCAAACTGTGTTCATGCAAACGCATGCGTGAGAGACGCACCACCAGAGCCAGCACCAGGTTGCGGACACTCTCTCCGATCTCGGGTGAGATGTCATTGCCGAACTGCTGCAGTGTTGTGAGGAAGCGCTTGAGTTTGCTCAGCTGCCGCGCACCACAGGTGGCTGGAAGCTGCTGATTGGCCAGAGAGGAGGAAGATGATGATGATGGGCCGTTGCTGTAGCGCTGAGGCGGAGAGGGAACGGCGTTGAGCATCGGCGGAGAATGATTGATCCCATTGGTCACTGCAGAAACAGAGAATGGTTTAGCAATTATCTGCAAACACATATAGTTAATCAATATTGTATTATTATTTATATTATACTATAATTTTTATTAATATTTTGAAGTGGCATTTATGTTTTCAGTTTGTCGGAGGACAGCAGAAGGGAAAGGCTTTCTCCAAACAGAGACTTGCCCACTGGATAGTGGAGGCTATAGTCTTGGCATACCATGCCCAGCGCTTACTGTGCCCCCTTGGTGTAAGAGCACACGAGAGGTGTGGCATCTTCTTGGGCATTGGCGTGGGGTGCCTCGATAGCAGACATTTGTAGAGCTGCCGGCTGGGCGAAACCTAACACGTTTGCGAGATTCTACTTGCCTCAGATGGCCAGTAACACCAGACCCGCTCGGTGTCAATCACGCTTGCTGCGTCATTCCCCTCTACGGACCGGATACGTGCGCCTTATTCCTTCTCAGTTCAGTTCCCCTTAGCCAACCCTGTTGAAGTTCCTCCCGCACCCTCTGCAGTCAGGCGTGGTGGAGCGCCAGACGCCAGGTCCAGCACTCGTGTGTTGCCCAAGGTCAGCCCTTGTGCTGGGCTAGGTGCCTGTGTGTAGTGATTCCCCTTCGGGTGATCCCACATGTGTATTCTTCCACGGTGCGGCTCCCCTCACGGTGAGCCCGTGTCTTCCCTGGCAAGAGACTTTCTGCCATCTCTACTGTGTATTGATTTCAGCCCAGGCTGGCTGAGTCTACCTCCGAGACTTCCATATGTAGTACTGCCCTTGGCCAGTCCATATGTGTAATCTCCACATGGTACCTCTTTTATGCAGGATGTGGCTTCCGTAGCGTTCCCCTACTTGGGTACGCTTTCCCAGTGTTATCCATACCCACTGTACGGAACATCAGTGGCTCTCATCTCTGCCTAAGCCCTGTCCTATCTTTCGTCCCAACTGGTGTGGGGGGACTTGCCGGCTTCCGCAGGGCACTGGAGGGGGTCAACAATAGTGGCGTTTTCATAGGGATCCCATTTACGTCAGTCACTATGATGTAACGTCAAACGTGACTGACTGAAAGGGAACGTCTAGGTTACATATGTAACGTCTCGGTTACGTATGTAACCCTTGTTCCCTGAAGGAGGGAGCGGAGATGTCACGTTGGATGACCGACGAAATTGGGATCTCGCCAGAGAGACCAATCCACTTCGAGTGTAATTAAACGAGCCAATGGACATTGCATGCGATTATTACATCCAGCTGCCGCTGATCACAGCGTGAGTATAAGAGGCAGCAGATGCACCGCATTAATTCATGCTTTCGCTGAGGAGCCGAGCTGGTGACCCGGCAGCTCAGCGGTGGTACAGCAACTGCGGCGACAGGACGTGACTTCTCCGTTCCCTCCTTCAGGGAACGAGGGTTACATACGTAACCGAGATGTTCCCCTTTCAGTCGGTCACTCCGAGTCACGTTGGAGACAGCACGAAGGGCAGAACCTTGTACTGATATGCCCGATCCTCGAACGCGAATCGCAGGAAAGGCCTGTGTCGCGGGAGAATCAAGACATGAAAGTACGCGTCTTTCAGGTCGATCGCTGCAAACCAATCTAGGGGATGGACGCACCCAAAAATGCGTTTCTGCGTCAACATCTTGAACGGCATCTTGTGAAGTGCACGGTTCAAAACTCGCAGATCCATGATCGGTCGTAACCCACCGCTTTTCTTGGGCACAATGAAGTAAGGGCTGTAAAACCCCGACATCATATTGGCTGGAGGGACCGGCTCTATCGCATCCTTCGCCAGCAGGACTGCAATTTCCGCGCGCAAGACAGGGTCCTCGACGGCCTTGACTGAAGTGAACCGGATGCCCCTGAACTTGGGGGGACGCCGGGCGAACTGAATCGCGTAGCCGAGTCTGATGGTCCGCAGTAGCCACCGAGACGGACTGGGGAGCACTAGCCAGGCTCCGAGAGACCGTACCAGCGGGACCAACGAGGCCACCGACGTACCCGCAGTGGGGCAGCGAGGTGGAACACAGGGACCGGCCCCGGGGGGGTCTCAGGGCCTCTTGCACTTGCGTTTGCCGCCAGGTTTGGAGGGGGCCTGGACGGCTGGGCGTCCTGCCTGCGACCGGCTCCACGACGCTGCCCGGCCGCAGGGGGGCGCCCACGCCGACGAGCAGGCTGAGGGGCTGCAGCCGGAGTGGAAGCAGCAGGTTTCCTCCGGCGCATGATGTGTTTGATCGCCTCAGTCTGCTTCTGGGCTGCTGAGAACTGCTGGGCAAAGCTCTCGACAGTGTCGCCGAAAAGGCCGGTCTGCGACACGGGAGCATTCAGGAACTGTACCTTCTCCTGCTCCTTCATGTCAGTGAGACACAGCCAGAGATGGCGCTCCTTGACCACTAGCGTGGACATCGCACGACCCAGAGACTGTGCAGTCACCTTCGTCGCTCGAAGCGCGAGGTCTGTCGCAGCACGCAGCTCATGTAGAACCGCCATGTCGTGACTACCCTCGTGCAGGTCTTTCAGGGCTTTGGCCTGGTGGCCCTGCAGTAACGCCATGGCGTGGAGGGCAGAAGCCACCTCCCCACAGGCTCTATAAGCACTGCCAGTTAGACCTGATGAATACTTACAGGCCCGTGAGGGGAGACACGGGTCACCCCGCAGAGTGGTAGCGGCTGTTGGACACAGTTGCATGGCCACAGACCGCTCCACCGAGGGGATGCCCATATACCCCAAAGCGGCCCCACCATTGAGGTGTGGTGAGAGCGGAGGAGCCACAAGATTTGTTTCGGGCAGTGAAAGGTGCCTTCCACGATCTTGTGAGCTCCTCATGCACTTCCGGAAAGAATGGGACTGCAGGGGGGTGCCGAGAACCAGCGCGACCCCCACCAAGAAACCACTCGTCCAGCCTCGAAGGATCGGGATGCGGTGGAGAATTCCACACGAGCCCGACATTCTCGGCGGCCCGGAAAAGCATAGCCGTCATCTTTGGGTCTGGCTCGGACAATGCTACCACACCCGAAGGGGGCAATGCAGCCGGGTCGTCATCCCCCGGAGAGAGAGGGCACGCCCTCCGATGCAGTGACCGACATCTGGTCGTCAGAGGGGGCACCGAAGGAAAAACGTGGTGCACCCCATTCAGCAGAGGGCCCAGCGCGCTCCTTCAGCCGCTCCACCGGCTGTGGAGTGCTTGAGGGGTGAGGAGCTCCACTTGGGGAAGCCCTCACCATAATCCTCAAATCACCTCTGACTCCACCAGATCCAGCGCTCCGAGATGGTCATGTCCCCACAAGAAGAACATGAACCATCCACGAAAGCCGCCTCAGCGTGCTGAATGCCTAGACACGTGAGGCAGCGATCGTGACCGTCCTGAGGCGCCAGGAAACGACCACACCCAGAAACGCACGGGTGATAAATCTTTAAAAAGACGCGATCACCCGTGTTACTCTTTTAGAGATATTGCTCTTTTAGAGAAGTGCTCTTTTAGTGCTGAAGCACGCAGGGGAGCTGGCCACCGCACACTCCTAGTGTAGCTGTCAGCAGGAAGACGATCTTTCTCTCCCGGACACCGTGACCACCGCTGCTGCCCCGTATCGCCCACACTCGTCTAGCAGAACACTCTCTAGGAAAGGGAGAGCAGTAGATTCAACCACTACCGCTCGGCTCCGAAGCGAAAGGATGAATTAATGTGGTGCATCTGCTGCCTCTTATACTCACGCTGTGATCAGCAGCAGCTGGATGCAATAATCGCATGCCAATGTCCATTGGCTCGTTTAGTTACACTCGAAGTGGATTGGTCTCTCTGGCGAGATCCCAATTTCGTCGGTCATCCGACGTGACTCAGAGTGACTGACTGAAAGGGGAACCCTCGTTCCCTGAAGGAGGGAACGGAGACATTGCATCCCATCGCCACAGTTGCTGTACCACCGCTGTACAGCCGGGGCACACAGTCTCGGCTTCTCAGTGAAAAACTGATGTGCATCTGCACACGCTCTCCTTTCATACCCGTGCTGCGGGGCGGGATGCGTGTGGCAAAGCATGCACGTCAACTGTCATTGGCTTGTTTTGTTAACACTCGAAGGTGATTGGGCTCTCTGGCGAGATCCCATTTACGTCAGTCACTATGACGTAACGTCTCCATTCCCTCTTTCAGGGATCGAGGGTTACATACGTAACAGAGACGTTTTTCATCTCATGTTTATATTTTATTTCAGAATTAAACAAAATGAAGTGTTGTGTTTATAGTAATATACCAAGCCAGTTTTATAATTTATCAATAATAATAAAGATTCTTTCTTTCAGCAAAAACACTCTTTTCACTTTAAACTTTTGCTCTGGTTTTCTTTTGTATTTTGGTACAGCAGTTAGTTACTCCTGTAGGTTAAATGGCTTTTTTCCTCATTGTTTTGCATACAAATGCATGAAAAACATGAAATGTAAATGCACTACTATGCTTTTAAAGTACTGCTGGTGAAAGATTCTAACTGGAAATGGAAGGTCAAGCACACTGCATACTGCATACTACATATTGCAAATCTAAAAAATGCAACAGGTTATTCAGGTTTTACATGCATAAAGAAAATTGTTGTTTAAGTATCAATTAAATTGCACTGAAATTAATATTTTTCCCAGTTACATTTCCAAATACATTTAAAAACTATGACATCTATTTCTAATTCATTAGCATTTAAAAAAACTTCAATTAGCACAGTCAAAAACTCATCTCCTTTGTTATTAGATATGGAGTAGATATTACTGAATATTTTTCAGCATGTACTGTATACTAAAAAAAAAAAAAAAAAAAAAAAATAGTATGTGGAACAGATTGCATGATTCCGCAATGACAATATCGAACAACATTCTAGTAATATACCAAGCCACAGTTTCATCATTTAACTAATCAATAATAATAAAGATTCTTTCTTTCACCAAAAACACTCTTTTCACTTTAAACTTTTGCCTTATGCTACACTGATTTCAGATGACCTCATTAAATCTGGCTTTAATCACTTTTGGTTTATCAATCACACTGGGAATGGAAAGTCAAGTCAAGCACATTGCATGCTGCAGACTGAATACTACATACAGCAATTTTGACAAATGCAATAGGTTAGTCAGGGATTCCATAAAGAAAACTGCTGTTTGTATAAGTATTAACTAAACTGCAATGAAATTCATACTGTTTTTCAGTTCAGTATACATTTAAAAACTATGGCATCCGTCTCTGATTCATCAACAATTGAAAAAAAAAAAAAAATCATCCCCTTCACCATTAGGAGTGGAAATAACTGAACACTTTTCAGTTTAACTTGTGTACTCCCAACTATTTTTTAAAAATAGTATGCAGAACAGAATGCAATGGAAATTTCAAACAACTGAATAAAAATCAGTCAGAAATCATTTCTGGTTTATCAATTACACTGGAAATGAAAGGTCAAGTCAAGCACATTGCATACTGCATATTGCATACTACATACTGCAAATGTTGACAAATGCAATAGATTATTCAGTTATTCTATGCACACACAGTATGCATACTGCAGAAATAGTAAAAGTAGTATCCACACTAATGTAAATGTCATAGTATACAGTACAGATAGCATGCATGTTTGAATGCAGTGCTGTGTGCGGGTCTCACATGCTGTGGTGGAGAAGGCTGCCGGTCGAGGTCCGCTGGGGTTGACGGAGGGTAGAGGGGGCATGACGGAGACGGTTGGTCTGGAATGAGTCTTTCCATCCACTGGGGAACCGGGCATGGCAGGAACGTTCTTCTCTGCACTGTCTGAAAAACCAGAGAGACTGAGATGGAGATTGACAGATCAATAATTATCTTCGTAATCACGAACGTTTCTGTTTGTTCTTGTAGAGGTTTCCATTAAAACCCAATAAAGTGTGGCAGATTTGTGGCAGCAGAATATCTCTGATCTCATTCATCCTGACATAAAATCACCATGCAGTCATTTCTTAACCAGATTCATCTTGCATCTGCATCCAAAACATTCCCAGAAGCACCAGTGCAAATGATGCAAACACAAATGTAGCTATTGTGTCTCATGCATTGATATGCAATCGATGCATTGATATGCAATTCATGTTTAAAGACGCCTCGACAATCCAATTGAGCCCAAACCTCTAAAAGCGGCATAAATTTCCGAGCTTGTCTAGTCTTAACCCTCACACCCTTACTAAACCCATCGTCCTTTCTGGTGCACACCAGATGTTTTCTGCCCCTGTTTAAGAACCGTGGAGTTCCGACAGCTGAAGTGCAAATGAACCAGGTTTTGTCCTCGGGAAAGAAAGGGTGATCATTGAGCCTGCTTAAGAATAGAGAATCGGGCCATTTCACGCTTGCTAACTAGGCTTCACAAAAGCCGTCAAGGGCTAAAAGCATACTTTCTGCCTGTGAATGGACCACCAGGCCCAAAAGTCGTAGATCAGAAGCGCTATTGTTCTACAAGAGCCGTGAGAGAAGCTATCGTCCTCATTTGGAGTATATCAGACCGCTGGAAATGCTTTTACAAAGGCGGCTAATAGACCCACACAGATCGAGTTGTCAAAGGTCATGAAACGCTTCTTACCAGACGACTTTTCATAGACGGACAGGGCTTCTCTTGCTGAAAAATGTGTTTTGTTTAATGTTTATTCATGGGAAACTAATGCAGTGAATGCGTTTCTCGCCGTATAGTTTTTAAATGGTGCTCTCCACTTAACAATGAAAAGTAAGGCAGCTTTTAATGGGATTGTTATAGCACTTCATTTCTACGTTTCATTCCACTCGCGATAAATAGACGAGTTCGTCACATAGCAGAAAACTTGAGTGAATTGAAATGACATTTTGCAAGTTATAGTTAATATACTGTTTATAAAATTTGATTTGTATTAGTTTGTTTGTTTTCAAGTTGTGTAAGAGGGTTATTGTAGTTAACTAAAACCATAAAATAATTTTTGTTACTTAAAATAAAAAACTTTATCTGAAATAAAATATAATAAAAAAATATATATATTATTTGAGCAAGTTGCCAAGGCTGTTTCGCATTTTTATTTAGTTTAACTTGAAGTACTAAAATAACTAAAATAAATAAACCAAAACAAAGAAAAATTAATAATAAAAAACTATAGACATATTTTTTTAAAAAAGGAAAAAGCTAATAAAAATTATAAAAACACAACAAAATTACTAAAACTTTAACCAAAATTAAAGTGAAAACATAAAATCTAAAAATAAAATCTACTTAAAAAAAAAAACGTTATAGTATATCATTAACACTAAAATAACACTGCTGTGCACTGCATTAAATAAAAGAAATCACAAAAATATAATAATACAAATCATGTTTCTATGGAGGACAAAACCTGCAGTATAATATATAAAATATTTAAAAATGATGATTTGAAAAATTTTATATAATATATAAAAACAAACAATTAAGAGGAACATATTTATTTTTCTATTATTCCATTTATTTATTTGTTTATTTTATATTTCTGCAAGTTTGGTCCTCCATATGTTTCAAATCAATGTTTGAAGGACAAATCAAACACTGAAGGACCAATATATTGCATGTTGCAATTTAATCTCGTTTATATTATATATTGCATATTGCAATGAATCTCATTCTCATGAGACTCCAACAAAACCATGGTCTTAGCCCACTAATTGAATGCGGCGCAGTCACAGGTGCGACACACTTTTGCACACAGAGACACAGATCTTGCGGTTTGCATGCGCACCTGAGCCCTGCTCTGGTTCCTTCAGGCTGCCCTTCTTAATGCCTGACTGAAAAATCATATGCCAGCTTTTTTCCCTTCCATGTACACCTGGTTCCTTCCTAGGAGGCAGGAAGTAGAATGCGGGAAGGACTGGGAGAAACAGAAAGCCCAGCCATTTGGGTTTGTGCCACACCATAGGATGTACACAAACCCTCCCGTATCCACCGTCTGTTAGCAGAGATTAGCATCACACCTGCGGAGAACTACAGCTTAACCAACACTAGCGACTTAAGATACAGTGCTACTAGTCAAGCTACATTTTTGGTAATATGGATTAAAAAGATTTTATAAAGGTTTATGACTCTAAAATCAGATTGGAGTCAAGATTATTATTAAATATTTTTTCAGATCAAAATATCGGCTAGACTGATCAGTCAGCCAATATTTGGCCATTTTGAGATATGAATAAAGTCAGAAGTTTTTAAATCATGCAGTCTTGTTTATATAATCAAGAAATTAAATTTTCAATGTTTTTTGGTGTACGTTTATAAAATAACCATTCATTCATGCATGCATATCATTAAACTACTGAATATAAATACTATAAATGGATTAAATTGGCATTTTAATGACTCTCAAAAAACATAGTAATAATTATGCATCAATGTTATTTTAGTATTATTGATATGCTGTCATACTTTTTATTAATATTTTATTTTTTGTTAATATATTTTCAGTTTTCATTTTCATTGTTACATTTTTTATTTGTAAATTTGTTATGTGCTTTAGTCATTTTTATTATTACTATTTTTTAATATTACTATTTATGTTTAATTTATTTTTAGTAATTTGTATTTATTTACAGTTAGTCATTTTAGTGCTTTAACTTAATTCCAGGAAACAGTCCTAAAAATCTAAAATTTATATTTTATTCTGTTTCAGCTTTATTGCAACTAACAAAACTTTTAATAATTTTAGTTTAGTTTTTATTAAGATAATAACCCTGTATATTATGCATATTTTATGCATTTGTTTATGCATAATTGAAATTAATAAATGAAATTAAGTGTATTCATACTGTAGATACTTCCAGCTCTTAAATTGGTCCTATTTTGTGGTTTCAGGGACACAAGGCAGGTGTGGAGTCTTTGGTTATCAGTCACTGAACTGCTCGAAATCTACGAGGCGGAAGCATCCTTGCCTTCCACCTGAGACGGTCACACACACACACACACACACACACACACACAGTGCATTAAACACACTTGCTCCTGCACAGCTGCGGTGCGGATCCGTGCGGGAGAGCACACAGGTCTGTTAGCTCAGCTCCAGGATATCTGTGCAGATCAATATTGATCTGCTAACAGCAAACGCGCAGCTTCCTCTGACTGCCACCTGTTACACACCGCCTCCAATAAAGAGGAAAAATTAATTACTGCTGTTATTGAACATCACTGTCAATACTAGCTGGTCTTCTGACAGTGATCAGTCAGTCAGTATTTGGCCATTTTGAGATTATGAATAAAGTCAGAAATTTTTAAATCATGCAATCTTGTTTCTATAATCAAGAAATTCAATTTTCAATGTTTTTGGTGTAAATATTGTATATAAAATAACCATTCATGCATGCATATCGTTAAACTGTATCGAACATCTCATGATGCTGTGAAACTTTAAACTTTAGCTTCACCACAGATTAATTAATAACTAGTATGTTTATTTGTTTATGCATGAATGCATAAAGTACAAATATTATGCATAAATGCAATATTACTGTTTGATTTATGTTTATGCATATTTATGATTTTTTGAAATTAATACATAAAAGTCACAAAGATCATTATGCAAAACAACTGAAATAAGTTCTTGCTGACTTCATTTCTTTTAATTATTTTAAAATTATGTATATTTACCAAACATAAACTTTAAACATTTAATATTCAGCTCTCTGATTAGTCAATACAGTGCATTTCGGGTCAAATATTGTTATATAATGATGCTAAACAGAATAATTAATTGATTTAAACTCAGATTTATCTCTATCTATCTTATCTCTCCATCTATCTATTTAAAAAAAGTTGTATGAATTTACTTTCCTTTTAATTTCTTACATTCAAATTCAAATTGCAATTCTGCATCCTGATTTGTTTGCCACCTCAATTCAAATTTAATTCAAATTCAGGAACTTAAAAAGGCATTTTTAAACTAATTTCCTTTTTTTCCCTCAGAATTTTAAGTTTATATCTCACAATTCATATCTTTTTTCTCAAAATTGTGAGTTTATATCTCAGAATTCAGACATTTTTTCTTGCGATTGCAAGTTTATCACTCAATTCTCACTTTTTTTCTCAAAATAGGTTCAATGGTTCAGAAATGATTCTTTATAAGGTTTCTGACAAGAAGATGGATATGCATATATAATTGATTTCTCCTAAAACATATGAAAACATCAACCGTGTTGATTTGGTTGTGAATACATGTGCTGACTCTGAGAATATAACCAAACCCATCTGAAAGAGCTTTACTCCCCCAAAACGTTAAACATTAAGGCACAAAGGGTTGATTTAAAAGCCCGGCCTGTCTTTGTTTAAAATGATATATGAATTTCAATTAAAAGCGCTTCAATGCGGCCAAAGTGAGTGTTTAGAAATCATTTAAAGAGTGCAGGACAAAAGCACAGAGAGCCGCACTGCCTCCAGCCACACATCAGCAAAACAAACCCACACAGAGCTGCTTCCAGCCACGGACACAAAAGGGTTAAGCTATCAGATCATTATTATGTGTGTGAGAGAGAAAGAGAAAGAGCTGGGACGGATGTTTCTGTTTCCCTCCCCCTCCGTCTCCTTCTGTTCTTCCACCATATGGAGCTGATGGGGGTGCGAACGGACAGCTGGAGTCTCCAACAGTCACCTGTGTCCAGATCCCACCGCAGAACACAAATCACACAGAACGTTTCTCTTAGACATTACAGGGAGACTTTCTGCTACTCAGATGTTTCTCCTCAGGAAAAAGACCCTGATCTCAAGGGTGCTTGTCTATGGAAGCTTATTTCTGCCACGGAATAAAAATATTAAAAAGACAATTGTGTATTTTTATCTCACAATACAGACTTTTTTCTTGCAACTGCGAGTTTATATCTCAGTTCTGACTTTTTTGTCAGAATTGTTAGTTTGTATCTCAGAATTCAGCTATCTTTCATAGAATTACAAGTTAATATCTTACAATTCAAACTTTTTTCTCAGAATTCTGAGTTTATATCTCATAATTCTGACTTTTTTCTCAAAATTTCAAGTTCTCACAATTCAGACTTTTTTCTCAAAATTCTGAGTTTATATCTCATAATTCAGACTTTTTTTCTCAAAATTGCTAGTCAATATCTCTCAATTCAGACGTTTTCTTCAGAAGTGCGAGTTTCTATTGCACAATTTGGATTTTTTTTCTCAAAATTACAAGTTTCTACCACAATTCTGACCTTTTTTCTCAAAATTGTGAATTTATGTCTCACAATTCAGAATTTTGCTCAGAATTTCAAGTTTATATCTCTCAATTCAGATATTTTTTTTTACAGAATTACAAATTTATATCTGACAATTCTGACTTTTTTCTCAGAATTGCTTGTTTATATCTCACATTTTGGACCTTTGGTCTCAAAAGTTTGAGTTTACGTCTCGCAATTAATAACTTGCAATCGTGAGAAAAAAAGTCCAAACTCTAACCTGTTCCGGTGAGTCGTGAACAGCAAAAATAACGCTAAATGCAAACAACAAAATGCATCAAAAAGATCTCAATGACGTCTCAAACTGTACTCGGATTTGCCGAGATACCTGCACTCAAAACTCAAATGACCTGAGCTGCTCTCTGCTTTCATTTCATAGCTCTATATTCCAACTATTGTCTGATTTTAAGTTGAAGAATTTAAGTTGAAGAAACATAACCGATATAACTCTGAAAGAGCAATAAAAGTTCCAGTGGGGAGGGAAAGAGGAAAATAGGAGTTTGACAGGAGGAGAGGGAGGCGGGAGGGAGAGTCAAAGAAAGGCAGGCAAAACAAAAGCTGCACCTGGTGCCTATCAGTCCACACACACACACACACACACACACACACACATCTGCTGCTCTCTCGCAGTGCATGCGTTTGCCTCAGCAACAGGTCAAAGCCTCACGCATGCTGACGTCTGAGCGAATGACACCAGCTCGTTCGTTTGCACGTTCAGTCCTCTCATCTCTAATTAAAACATCACATCTGACCCTGAGCTCATCAGTGTCACTCACTTCAACTACATCTATAGTCTGACCCTCAATTCACTGAGCTGCCAAACCACTCTCTCAATTGCATTCATTGGAAATGGATTTATTGGCACTTTTAGATCTTATTTTTTTTTTATTGGAGGTTATACTGCAAAAAAAAAAAAAAAGAAAAAAAAAAAGATTTTTTCGAAGTGAATATTGGAGTACATTTTACATGAAAATACTATTTCAGTCTTTCTATTTCACATTTAATTCAATGTGTTACTTGTCATTTCTTTGCAATTTTTGGCCAAATTTACTAGCAATTTCTGAGTGAAAATTGTTACAAAAAGGTAAATCCTACATCAGTTTCTTCAGTGTATATTAACAGAACAAGCTTAAAATCAAAGCGATCAGTTAGCATTTGAAGACAATTGGATTGTAAAGACACATTTGAGATTACGGGAGCATAAAAATACTGAGTAAATGAATATGGTAAACACTGATAATAACATCAATGATCCAGAAAGTATCTGGAAAATATATTTTACTAATTAACTACAGATTAGAGAAAGTGATTCTAGTGATTCACACTTTTCTTGAGTAGTTTCCATATTTAGAATGACAAAACTTTAACAAAAAAAGTATCATGGTACATAAAACACTTACAAAAAATACCATGGTATTCTTCGAAGTACTTTGGAAAAACACTGAAATACCATAAAAATCACTGCACCATGGTGTTCTGAAAAGATCTTGATTCAAGGTTATTTTACACAAAATGATTTTCTTAATCAGTATTTTTGTCTTATTTTGTAATAAAACATCCTTAAAACTAAATGCATTGACCAGGGAAGCAAAACTGCTCCAAATATGAAGACGTTTTCAAAGAATACACGTCGAAAATAAATGTAGTTTGATTGCTGTTGGCAGATATTTTTGCTTGTTTTCAGCATGAATCTCACTTCATTTATTTATTTCACTTCTTCATCACTGACTGCAGCCTGTTGTGGATGTAGTTTCATGAACGTCAGATAGCATGTTTTTGTTTGAGGAGTACTTCACACACACACTTTAAGTGAAGGAATCAGTTATTGACATCCTGATAACAGTAATATTGGAAACCGCTTGTGTGTGTCATGACTAAAGTCTCATTGAATTGCTGCCCTTCTGACCTCTACTGACTAACTGATTGGCCGGTTAATCAATCACTCACTCAGCGGCTGCTCTGATTGGATCCTTCCGCTTGGTTTTAGAAACACAGAGATCAAGCTGTGGGACTCGATAAGAGCCTGTTGAAATGTTAATGTCAGTGTTTCTCTGGCACACACACATCTGGTCTGATATAAGCAGGGTCTCCAGACCCGTTTCTAGCCAAAGCTATCCCTGGACCAGCTGCATCACGTCTCATGCCTGATGCTCAACCTGTGGGAGAAAAATACTCCAGTCCAGATGTACAACACGCTGTCGGCTATCTGGACTGAATCTCTCACAATATATGTGTCACTAATACACTCATACATGAATTACGTAGCATTTAAATACCATGGTAAATCAAACAGTACCACGGTGTATATCAAAGTACTACCAGTTGATACTTGTCAGTGTCGTATTGTTAACTAAAACTATTTAAAAAATGTTTTGGTAATAAAAGAAAACAAAAATATTAAACGGAAAAGTAAAATTAGAAATGTTGACTTGCAACTAACTGAAAAATCTGAGACTGAAGAACTAAAATGACTAAAACCAAAACTGAAATTAAAAGTTATATTAAAAATAATAATAATAATAAAAATGACAAAAGCACGTAGTAAAATTAATAATAATTAAACAAAAAAACTGAAATAAAAAAAATTTAATAGAAATATAAAAAACGAATAAAAATGACAAAAGCACAACATTTCTAAAACCTAAACCAAAAATAAAAACTAAAATAAAAATAAAGTACAATAGAAATATTAAAAAAATAATAAAAATGACAAAAGCACAAGAAAATTACTAAAACAAAAAAATGAAATAAAATTACATATAATTCAATAAAATTCCTAAAACAAAAAACTAAAATAAAATGACAATGATTCTAATAAAATGCCAATTTTAATCAAGCACATATAAAATTGCTAAAACTTAAGCTAAAAATAAAATTAAATAGAAATATTTTTTAAAAATCATAAAGATGACAAAAGTACACAAAATTACTAAAACTTAAAACTAAAAGTAAAAATAAGGTTAATTAGAAATATTTAAAGAACTAATACAAATGAAAAGGCACATAGAAATGACTAAAACAAACTAAAAATAAAAAAAATAAATAGAAATATTAAAAAACTAAAAAATGATAAGCACATAAAATCACTAAACCTTAAACTAGAATTAAAATGAAAACTGAAAATATAAAAAATAAATACTATAATAGTATACAAATGATACTAACATAACTTAAGGTTTGAGACAAAATCCTAACAAAAATGTTCAATAATAGTACCATGATTTATTTATATGAATTTACAATGGTATTCTTTTAGGACTATGAGGTAAATTTCTTGATGCACTAATCATTCAGTACCATATTTAAATATCAAAAGTACCATACTTTTGATACCATCATCAGTCATCACTCTCACATACACAACAAGCGCTGTGTCAAGCTCTGTTAGATCTTCTCTAATTATGAGGCCCTTAAAGACTAAACGTCTCTAGCTAGACTCCTCCAGGGCCCCTGAGGGCCTCCACAAAGAGCTGTTTGGGGTCATCGAGCACAAGCCGCCCAGCGCTACATCTTCACTAGGGCTACTAGTGTCCAGCAGACCTTCAGACCACACAGCAGGTCAAAGTGGGAGTGAGGAGGCACAACGGCCACACACACCTCCATCAGATGCAACAGTCAAACGGTTGTTTTAAGGCTAATCGACCGGATCAGCCGCCGTCTTGATGACAAGACGAGAGTTAGCATTGCTTTAGCAGAGCTAATGTGGAACTTCCTGCCGTCAGTGTGACTCAACAGCTGCTCTATGGATGTGTGGGTGTGTGTGTGATATATTCATATGCAACGGTACAGTATGTTTTTGTAGGTTTTTGTCATTAAGTGCCATCCTATATAGTACTCTTAATCAACAAGGATGCATTATATTGATAAAAAGTAACAGTAAAGTCATTTATAATATTACAAAACTGTCCTATTTCAAATAAATGCTGTTCTTTTGAGCTTTCTATTCATCAAAGAATCCTGAAAATAAAAATGTATCACGGTTTCCACAAAAATATGAGAAATATGACACTGAAGACTGGAGTAATGGCTGCTGAAAATTCAGCTTTGCGGCAAAGAATAAATTACATTTTAAAATATATTACAATAGACAAAAAGTTATATTGAATTGTAATAATATTTCACAATTGTTTATGTATTTTTGATCAGATGAATGCAGCCTTGGTGAGCAGAAGAGACTTTCAAACCTTTCAAAAACATTACATAATCTAACAACCGTTCCAAAGTTTCGGGACAGAAAGTAAAAATTAAAACTTTTATTCAGCAACGATGCATTAAATTGATCAGAAGTGACAGTAAAGAAATTTATAATGTTTCAAAAGATTGCTATTTCAAATAAATGCTGTTCTTTTTTCAGGATTCAAAAAATCCTGAAATCCTGATACTGAAGACTGGAGTAATGATGCTGAAAATTCAGCTTTGATTTTTAAAAGCTTTGAAATTACATTTACATAGAAAACAGATATTTTGAATTGTAATACTATATCACTATATACTATAATTTTTGATGTATTTTTGGTCAAATAAATGCTGTCTTGGCGAGCAGAAGAGACTTCTTTCTAAAACATTACATAATCTTACCGACCCCAAATTTTTGAACAGCAGTGTATACAAATATTATATAGATTATATTGTGATCTGATACCATCACTTTGTAAATGTCTAAAGCAAAATAATGAAATAAAACACTAGAAACAGCGCTAAAACGTTCTTTATCCTTAAATACAGAGGACTAGGAGACACAAGTTGGATTCCAGTCCAAAGCTGTGAGCTTGAAAAGCAGAAAAGCAGACAGCACGTCTACAGAGAAAAAAGAAACACACACACAGGCTGTGCTGTCAGTGAGACGGTGTGCAGTGCTTTTCTGCTGTGTGTCTGTCAGAACACGGCTGTAGATTGTGTTAAGGTGACATACAGCAGACCTGCAGAAACACACAATGCTCAGCGACGGACGTCAGTAATGAGATGCAGCGAGACCGTCTCTTCATATCTCAAATCTTTCTAGAGTTTCAAAAGAGAGCTAAAACTGGGCTTAGATTTGCCAAAACCTCCAATGAAAAGCCAGAGATCTTCATATGAACTCAGACATGATCTGAGCTTCTCTACATTCATTTTATAGCTCTGTTATCTATCTTACTGTATGACAACAAGCTCCTGAGGAACAACATATCTAATCGTTAACCTTCTCATTCCTAATTGTTTCATCCATTGATCTGTCCATCCATCCATGCAGAAAACTAATGCTACACATGACAGTTAAATGAGAGTTAATGTAGGTTCGTTTAATGACGCTGTAGTCAAACTCCATCTCTCTCCTCCAGCTGGCATCTCACCACACTTCATCACACCTCCAGCTCCTGCCACGTGGAAACGCTTCAACCAGTGAGGTCACGTTATTCATCATCAAGGATTTTTTAAAAATATATTTTTATAGAGATTACACTCTCAAAGAGCAGTTTCCAGCTGATGAAATATTTTAGAGCGGAGCAGAAAAACTTTCCATGAGGTTATTCATTTCCATGACTGACCTTCTTCAGATTCCCAAATTGCTATTTTAAAATTCCCTGATTATTTCAGCTTTTCCGTGACCATAAAGGCATGAATCACCTCTATTATATAAATCAAAAACAACATAACCAATGCTATTAAGTGAATTTGCATTTGATATAACACCGTTCATATTATTAATATTAAATTTTTTGTTACTTTTAAATAGTTTTTTTCTCTTATATATTATTAATATTAAGTTTTCATTTTAACAAAAAGAAAAACAGATTTTTATTGATTATATTATAATCTTTAAATGCACTATATAATAAATATACATATATATATACACATATATATATATATATATATAAACTTATTACATATATTATTATATTAATTAATATATTTGCATTAATATATAATTTAGATGCACTAACCAGAAGGCTCTTGACAACAATGCATTTGTATATTTTAAAAAAAATTAACAAATTCCGTATGGGCATGATGTACTCAATAATGTACTGTAAAATTTGTAAGTCTTTGTAAAATAAAAAAAAAGAGTACATCAAAAAAGTACTTACTGAGATGAAAGTACTGTGGAAGTACCATTGTAAAGTATATATTTAATATATACCACAGCAATGAAATTCATTTACCATGCTATTTACAAAGCACTTCAAGATACTTCCAAGAAAACCATTGTACTTCTTTTAAAAAATTTCTTTCCATGGTATATTTTCATATGTTTGTAACACCAAGTTCTCCATAGACCCTTTAATCCACACATACATAAATGTACCATGATAATGCTATGTTGAACATTTACCATGGTACAAACACAAAAGGCTTATATCTGCAGTCCTGGGATAGAGTATAAATGCAGTTTTGGATGCAAACATAAAACAGCAAAATCCAGTAGAAACAAACAAACAACTGAAGCCATGAAAAGACAGAGATGAAGCTCACCTCCTCTCTATGATAGTCCGCTCTGCTCGTGTCTTATTCCAAACAATGTAAATCACTCTGCTTTAGTGGCTTGCTCTCTCTTCATATGCGAGGCATGTGTCTGAATCTCTCTCACAGTCTGAGTCCGACCCACCGCCAGCGAGGCACAGATGGACTCCAGGTGGCTGATGGGATTTAGAACGCCTCCCTCGCTCGCTCGCTCGCTCCCTCCGATGATGTCACTGCCCAGGTCACGCCCACCGCGTGGCTCCTGGCCAATCAGCCGCTGCTCTATTCGATACATTAACCTAGAGGAGACTCATTAACATAACTAACTGCTCTGGCACTCAAAGGCTAAACAAAGTACAAGCTGATTAAAGGGAGGGGAAGTTACCCATAACACCTCATGCTGTGTGTGCCGTTACTTTAGGCTGAACTATTCAACTTCTTGCGCTGTTCACATCCAAAAACGTACAATTTTATTGCTCAGATTTGCTCTTATGAGACTAATTGAAGTTTCGAGCAACTTTGTTCCAGATGTTTCTTGTAAAATTGCTTAGACGAAATACAACAGATGCAAAAAGGCAATTGTTGATGTACACTAAGACATTAGAATTACTATTAAACCATTCTGTATTAGACATTATACTGTATATTTTTATTTGTACTCATAATGGTGTTATTTTAAAATTATGGGGAAACTATTACAGTTTTTTTACAGTTAAAATAATAGTCAATTCAGTTGTTTTTGTAGCTTAGATATATATATATATATATATATATATATATATATATATATATATGCAGTCATGGCCAAAAATATCAGCACCCTTGGTAAATATGATCAAAGAAGGCTGTGAAAATTAATCTGCATTGTTAATCCTTTTGATCTTTTATTTAAAAAAAAAAACACACAAATCTAACCTTTCATTGGATAATAAGAATTTAAAATGGGGGGAAATATCATTATGAAATACATGTTTTTCTCTAATACACATTGCCCAATATTAATGGACCTCTTTTATTCAATACTTTTTGAAACCTCCATTTGCCAGTTTAACAGCTCTAAATGTTCTCCTGTAATGCCTGATGAGGTTAGAGAACACCTGACAAGAGATCAGAGACCATTCCTTCATCCAGAATCACTCCAGACCCTTTAGATTCCAGCTCCATGTTGGTGCTTCTTCTCTTCAGTTCACTCACTCATTTTCTACAGGGTTCAGGTCAGAGGACTGGAATGGCCAGCAGAAGCTTGCTTTTGTGCTCAGTGACCCATTTTTGTGTTGTTTTTGAGGTTTGTGTTTGGATTATTGTACGGTTGGAAGATCCAAACATGGCCCATTATAAGATTTCTAGCAGAGTCAGTCACTTTTTGATTTTTTACCTGTTGGTATTTGATAGAATCAATGATGCCATGTGTCTAAACAAGATGTCCAGGACCTCCAGCAGAAATATAGGCCCACGACATCAAAAATACAGCAGTATATTTCATTGTACACATGGGGTACTTTTTATCCCTGTGTTCACCAAACCCATCTTGAGTGTTTGCTGCTAAAAAACTCATTTTTTAGTTTCATCTGACCACAGAAGCCATTCCCATTTGAAGCTCCAGTCATGTCTGATAGCTGAATACGCTGGAGTTTGTTTTTGGATGAGCGAGGAGAATTTTTCTTGAAACTCTCCCAAACAACATGTGGTGATGTAGGTGCTGTTTGACAATTTTTTTTAAAGGTTTTCTGACCCTGAGACTCAACTATTTTCTGCAATTCTCCAGCTGTGGTCCTTTGAGAGTCTTTAGCCACTCAAACGCTCCTCCTCACCGTGCATTAGGACGATATAGACACACGTCCTCTTCCAGACAGATTCATAACATTTTATGTTGATTGGAAATTCTTAATTATTGCCCTGATGGTGGAAATGGGAATTTTCACTGCTCTAGCTCTTTTCTTAAAGCCACTTCACTAATTTGTGAAGCTCAATTATCTTTTACTGCACATCAGAAATATTTTATTTGGTTTTTCTCATTGTGATGGACAATTAAGGGAATTTGGGCTTTGTTTTCTGTCCTATTTATATTTCTGTGAAACAGGAAGCCATGGCTGGATAATTTCATGTTCATAATCACCCTGGAGTGCTCAAAATTGTGAATATGAATGGGAATATACTTCAGAGATATTTTACTCATAAGAATTTCTAGGGGTACCAATAATTGTGTCCAATGTGTATTTGAGAAAAACATTTATTTCATAATGATATTTCCCCCCATTTTAAATTCTTATTATCCAATGTAAGGTTAGATTTTTATGATTTTTTTAAATTAAAGATCAAAAGGATTAATAATGCCGGTTTATTTTCAGAGCCTTCTTTGATAATATTTACCAAGGGTGCCAATATTTTTGGCCATGACTGTATATGTCTATTTATATTTAATAAATTTTTAGTTTTAGTTGTTTTAATACATCAAGTTAAACTAAATTAAAATGAGAAATTTGTTTATTTTATTTCAATTAACAACAAAAAAAAATTTAGTTTCAGTTTTAGTTTACTATAATAGTAACCCTGACTCACAATTGTTACATTTTAATAATAATAATAATAATAATTACAGAAATATAAAACATTTATTTATCTGTTGCAATTTATATTTATATTTGCTGGGACAGAAATTGTGCTTTCCCCAAACAAAGAAGAAAAAAAAAATTGAAAAAATCTTCCAAATTATTCCAAACATTATTAATAAACACTTCACGCGCATGTCAGCTCATTTTCTTTTCGCCTGGGGCAAGGGAGGCAAAGTTTAACAAAATCTGACAAGTAATAAGAAACATTATCTACAATATGATGTCATGTGACACATGTAGTCTATCTCCCTCTCCATCTACATATAGACAAATAAACAGAGCCCTGACTAGCGGCCAATATCTTGTCCTGTCCAAAAAGAAAGTCAAAAAAGCATGACCTCATGCTCAAAGATTTCTCAAGCCTTTGGCATCGCAGAGAGAGAACGAAACACAATACTAGCAGAAATAACAAGAATTCATCATGTATAGTGAAAGAGCAATATATAATTCAGCATGATTAATCGGTCAATACTGAGATTATCATTCTGTTATCAGAACTCACCATTCAGCCTACTGTCAGCTCCTAAATTAACCAAATTTTGCTGAAATTCTTTTAGATTTTTCAGAAAACAAACTCTAAAACAAGCCCATCTTATATGCCATCAAAAACTGCATGAATGGAGGGAGTAAAAATCAAAAGAGTGATGTAAAACCTGTTGATTGTTAATAGTGTTTGGGCTGCTATTCGAGTTAATGAGCGTTAACACCAGCTCCCTTCATTTGCATGTAAATGCACATCTACAAAGCTCGGTTTAAACAAAAAACCGACTTTCTGCTCCGAAATGCATCTGAAAGGACTGTGTGGCCATTACACCACATATGGAGATGCCACAAAAAGTCTGTTTTGAATGAAAAACACTGGGAATGACAGAAACTAGCTCTAAAGTGTGCTGCCTACCTAGAGAGTATTTTAAGGCAACAAACAACACAAAAGCATATGCTGCCTTCTAAAATGCCTTATAGCCAAATTCTAAAGTAGTATTGCATTATACTTTAAGGAGAAGTCAATCTCAGAATGCACTGTGACAAACCGAGTGAAAAACATCCCAAATGACAGACAAAGCAAGGGAAATTCATATTAGAAATATATTCCCAGCTAACAGGGAATGTTATGAGAGCTTTAGCTAATGTTCTGGCAATGTCCTCTCAACGTTATGAACAAACAGTCTTTCAGTAACGTTAATACAATGCTCATTTAAAGTTATCTGCTCTTATAATGTTCTCAAAATGTTAGCACAGAAAAATTATTTATACATTGATTATGGAACGTTTTTCTGAAACATTTTAGTTGGACGTTCATCTAACATTTTTTGAATGTTACTATTTGTTTCAGAGAACATTCAAAAGTAACGTTCACATAATGTTTCCAAAATGATAAAATGGAATGTTCATTTACCATTTTTGAAACATTTAAGCACTGGATATTTTGTAACATTCGAGAACATTCAGAAATAATGTTTAATGGGAACTTTAGAAAAATATTCTTAGAACAAATTTGGTTAGGTTTAGACAAAACAGTTCTAATTAAAAATGGATTATTTTACCCAATATTTCTGTGCGCTGTGAATTTTTGTGCTTATTATTTGTGAGTATTGTGGTAACATGCAATTAATAACAAAACGTCAACATCTTTGACACCAAAACTGCACTGATTGATGAGTTTCATCATATTTTGGGTGAAAATCGTCCTTTAAACACATTATAGCAAGCACAGGAGCCTGTTTCTATCTGAATTGTTACAATCCTTCACTTCCATCTGCAAGACGTTTCCTCCATCTGTGGACGTAACGCAGCAGGGCGACAGATGTGAACACACTCATCCTGAACTCACACACACACACACGCACACACACACACACAGTGCAGACTGCTGTTCCAAATCCACATCCAATCTCCTCCACAGCAAAATCTCTTTCCAAGCACTTCTCTGCGTCCGTCAGTCTCTCTCTCTCTGTGTTTGTAGTGGCATTCCTGCTCGGCTCTCGGCTCCAGTGTGTCTGGCCGCGCTGCACGCCTGGGAGCCATTAGTTTAAGTAAAGCCTGACACACACACACACACACACACACACACACACTCAACTCCTCTTACAAGACATACAGGCTGAGTGTGTTTGTATGTAAGTGAGGAGACGTGTGTGAAAGAGGTGTGTGTGTGTGTTTACTTAGCTATAGTTTGGGGACCAAATTGTCCCCAGAAGTGAGTTAAATCTGACTAAACCTCCCTTTGGAGTCATCCAGGAAAGTCCTCAAATGAAAATAAATAAATAAATAAATAACTATTCAAAATATGTAGATAGATAGATAGATAGATAGATAGATAGATAGATAGATAGATCTACATGTTTTTAAATGTTTTAAAAAATTATATATATATATATATATATATATATATATACACATACATACATACATAATTTGAACTGTACCATTTCAATATTAATGATTGGTTTAAAATGTCAAATTTCATTAAAAAAAATCACAACAATATAGAATACAAATGGTTAAAATATACTGTAGTAAATTATGTACTGTTTTAATTACTATTATTTTAAAAATGGTAGGTAGTATGAATTCATGTGTGCAGTATTCAGTTAGTCTGCTAGTTTTTCAATCTGAAACACAGTAAAACAGACAAACAGACCCTGCAGTATCTGAAAACCATCACACTACTGGCAAGTGCAGCTAAGTTAGTAGTTAGTTACTCCCCAACACTTCAGCGTCTGTCGAGCGCGTGCATGAACGCAATTTATGAGAGGTGGGTCACACGCTCTCTTGGCCACATTACCCTAAAGTTTCCACTTTGAGAGCCAAGAAGAGTCCACACACACACACACACACACACACACACACTTTACTGTTAGACAGACATAATAACCATCAAATGACCAGTAAACACAGCAATCCTGATCCATTCTCATTACCTGAATCATCGTCACAATTGCAAATATTTGACATTAAAGTTTGTCCCTCAGAACCATTTAACAAACATGCTGTTTGATGCTCAATCAGATGCCAAAATAGAATTAAATAATGTGCAGTATATGCAAAAAATAGCATGTGAAGCAGTACAAAGTATGCAACAATAAAAGTTTAAATAACATATTATGTAACACTGTCACATGACCTCCTGATGCTGCATGATTAATTCAGAAATCTTAGAAATAAAGATGCATATATTGCATTTTCTGCACTTCATAACATGTCACTCTTTTACTATTTCACAAAAAATGTCAGAGAACCGCAGGTCGGGTATCAGCTTTTCATCTGACCCGACTGCATTAACCATCTTTGCGAAAGTTTCTCTGAGAATCGCTTTTCAAAGTGACAAGAAAATGACGAGGAGGAATTTACGGTCTCGTTTTACAAGAGAAGAACTGATGTGAAGTACACGTGTGTGGACGGACAGAGAAACACACACCGCTCCATACCGAAGAGGTCAAATCCCAAACAAGGTCTGGTGTAAACAACCTCCAGACTATATTTAAGACTTCTCATATAATTGCTGTTCATCAACACAAATAAATGACATACAGCAGCTATAGAAGAAAACGTTAATGTCATTGCATTAAATACAAAATATCAAAGCACATTCTAGCAAAACAATTCACAAAAGGATCTTTATTAAACTTATAAATTATAAGATATTGAATAATGCAGCAGTTACTCAACATTTTAGGTTAAATTCATTTAAATGCATTAGTGACCTTTGTGTCTTCATTAGTTAATTTTAAATACTTAATATTTGGTTTTCTAGTGCAATGACATTCACACATTTGTAAGTGTGATTTACACGTCTAAACAGTTTCTGGGGCCATTGCATAATAAATGAAGGACGCATGCAGTGACCTTGAGCCTGATTTGGAGGTGTATATATATCAGATCCAAGTTGTGCTATTGGAATAAAATTCATCCAGAATCTCATCCGAGTGGGATGAAAGCATTGGTGAGATAACGTGGCTGTAATGGGGATATTTTCTTGACAAAGACACAAAGAGCTCTATGTCAGGCCTGTATGTGTGGGATCCATGCCGAATGAAATCTAAGACACAAGATGAGAGAAAGAGATGCAAAGAAAGACACAGTGTTCGCATACTGCTTACTGCATACTTCTCCTGATGAAGAAATAATGAATAAAAATAATATGTGAAACTGTATAGTGCACCATTTAATGCAATAAAATTAAACTGCTCATATTTATGCTGCATGCAATATGTACATGCATATATAATTGCAAATGTACATAAATTCTAGCTTTTGTGATTATATATATATATATATATATATATATATATATATATATATATATATAAGTGGTAGAAAAACAGCTTAAAAACAGGAAAAAAGCTTTGGTTTTGGTGGACGTTTGGAGCTAGTCTATATCTCTTGCTCTCCTACACCACACCTGTGTTTATTCTGAATTCTCGGTCCATTTTTGACCTCAAGGCAAGAAAGCAGCTGTGTTATTGGCACAAACACACACACACACACACACACTTAGAGCCACACACACCTGTGTTTGCAGGTGGTTCATCTGGAGTATGTATAGAGAACACCTGGAGAGAGAGAGAGATAGAGAGAGACAGAGAGCGAACACCCATGGGGCTTTTTACGCTGTAAACCAAGGTCTTAATTATAGTTCTGCAGATAAGAAGGGAAAGGGGATCTCACACACGTGTGTGTGTGTGTGTGTGTGTGTGTGTGTGTGTGTCTGAGCATGCCTTTCCTAAGGTTGGATTGCAGGATCTGTTCTGGCTTGTCAAGACCACCGTTTCCCACAATCCCTTTGGCATGTCTACCAGTGCAGGAATGCCTGACTCATTTTGGTGAATCGGTTCTTTCAAACCGATTCAATGAACCAGTTCAAAATATGATTCACCAGTTAAACTATCACACAAAACCAAATCATTTAACATAATTATACTGCCTATCTGTTAAGTTGTTAACAGATGTAAATAACAGCATAGCATGCTGTTTTATTTTATCGGATCACTTATGAGGTTTTATTTAAGTCAGGATGCTGCCTTTGTTTGGCAACAAGGCAGCAGAGTTATTTTATTTTATTGTTTTTTTTAAATATTTTGAATTAGTTTTTTATTATTATATTTTTAGTTTTTATTTTAATTTTGGATTTTTATTAGTTATTTCATTTTTAAAATAAAATATTCTTATACATTTTTATTTCAGGTTTATTTTTAGTTATTTAATTATATCAAGTTAAACTGAAAGAAAATGAGAAATGACATCTCGGCAACTAGCTGAAATAAAATTTCAGTTTTCAGTTTTTATTATTATAATTAAAAATAATTTAACTTTGAATCATTTTTAATATTACACGTTTAATTATTAAATAATTTTATTTAATTGTATTTTTATTTTAATTTTGCTTAATATTATTTGATTTTATTTATTTTCTTTTTTTCAGTTCATATTTATTTCATTTCAAGAAAAGAAAGTGTGTGTTTTGTAGTTTTAATTTTAGTGTTAGTTCACAATAGTAACAGACAAAACGTTCTCAGACCGAATCAATCTGATAGAATTTTTCAGTGTTGTTTGTGAACCAGTTCACTGAAAACAGCCGACTCATAAGACTGATTCTTTCCCAAATCAGACATCCCTCACATGAGACATAAACGCTGCTCTCACATGCTGGTAATCATACTCATATTTAGAGTATTTCATGGGAAAGATATCATTACAGCCCTTTGGGCTCACAAAAACAGACAAAAATAAAGCAACTCATTCATTGTCCTGTTCATTCAGAAGCACTACTGCCAATTCTACAGGAGAAATATAATGGATCACTGAAATGTGACACAGACATCCTGTTTAATGCAGCTGTATGGCCTGAAGCATGAGAAACAGTTGGGAATACACACACACACACACACACACACACACACACACACACACACATCAGGTCTCAATGTCAACGCTCTGGTAAGTTCTCACAGTCTGGACTGAAGGTGATTTTTATCCCCTCTTTTTTTAATAGTCCATCGGCCACTGATGGCCACAAAACAGCTGGATTTCCCATCAGCCTGAGAGAGAGAAATAAAGGATCAGACAGAGAGACAGGAAAGGAAAACAAGTAGTGTAATGTAACCACTGGATTTATTTTCATTTTGTTTTATTTTTAAATTGCACATATATGGGAATTTTATATATCATATTTCAAAATATACTGTGAAATATTAATATATCACATTAAAACCTGAAGAAAATATCATTATTTTAGTTTAACTGAGATACTATTATAATTTTTTTTATTAATATTTTGAATCTTTTTTATTTTTATATTTTCCATTTTAAATGTAAAGTTTTAGTTTTTTTTTTGTTTTTGTTTTGTCATTTTTAGTATTTTATAGTTTTTATTCGTTTTCATTTCAGTTTTAGTTATTTTAGCACATCAAGCTAAACTAAGCTAAATTAAAAACTGTTTATTATATAATAATAAGTTTATTATATTTTATTTTATTTCAGTTGTTTCAATGTTTATTTTATTTTAAGTAACGAAAATGTTTTTATGGTTTTAATTTTAGTTTCAATTTTAGTAAATTATATTAACCATGACTGTAATCCAAAAAAAGATAAAGATGCATCATGGTACAATTTGTTTTATTAAGTTTAATTTATGTTGATTTTAATTTTAATTTAAATTGTGTCCAGACAAGATGATTTCCATTGCCATTTAACAAATTAGATATTTATTGTTGTTTATTGTATTATGGCAATTAAAACTTGGGCGAGATAAATATGTTCAACTATCATGAAAACAATCTTAATGGTCCTAAATATAGGCTCTATTTTCTAACTATGTTCCTGTTTATTTTGGGGGTAAAATAACACCTGGATATTTGATCAAGAGAGTCAACCCTGCATCGATGTCTCTAACATAAAGTTTCTAGTATCTGATTTTGAGACTATACAGAAAGTTGAAGAAAATCTTCCTGAACTTCACAGAAACGTGGATGGGGGAGGTGGAGGGCTGCGGTGTGGATGGTGGGGGTCCTAAAAAGCTTTAATGGCATGATAAGCCCCTTTCACAAGCTCTTAAACGCTCCTCCCTCTGATAGACTCCTCAATGACTGCTGTCTTTGTCCCTCTTTAAACTCCCACCGCGGCAGAAAGTTCAGAACGCGATCAGCCGTCCCGAAATAATCTCCAAACTCCTATTGCTTTGTTTTCACTACAGCCGGATCAGCTGATAACCATCAGCCCTGTGAACAATCGCAGATCAATTGAAAAGACAACAAAACGCATCGCTGCTCGAGGAGTCTGCTGTTGAAATTGCAGAAAAAAAGACCTTTAAAAGGGTAGTTCAACCAAAATTGATCTTTCTGTCATCATTTGCTTACCATCAGTTTCTTTCATGAAACATGAAACTTGCTGTTTCTTTGTAATTGTTTGTGAATTTACCAGCAATTTGTGAAAAGTGAAAATTGTTTCAAAGTAAATCCTATGTCTACGTTTTTTTTTTTTCAGTCTAGTTGATGATGGAGAGACGTCAAGCTCCAAAAACAACCAAAAAAGTCCATATGACTTATATCTCACGTCTGCAGAAGTCATGCAATATTTTGTGTGAGGAATCTGAAATTTAATGTCAAAAAATGTAATTTGTTACAACAAATCTTGCATGCACCCAAGGTCTCAAAACTCTCATATTCAAACATAGTGCTTTGAGATGCATTATGGTTTAACTTCAGCGACGTCCAGTGACGTATTTTTGTAGGCCAAATCCTGGAAACATATTCAGCATCATAGGTTCTATTGTGGGTTTTTGGTTAAATGCCTGAAATAAGGTCTGTAGTGAACACAAGATCAAGACATTTTGACATTTTATTCTACCACATAAAATGCATCAGTAATGTGCGTATGTGTGTGTGTGTGTGTGTGTGTGTGTGTGTGTGTGTGTGTGTGTGTTTTTTTTTTTTTTTATTTTACTTGTCTTTATTAAAAAGACGGTTACTAACAAGCGGCTAAATGGGACTATAGAGATTGTCGCAGACATTATACATCATCATATTGAACAGGTAAACTCTACTCTACTCTACTCACTAGTTGCTTTTACAGCCTCACTGTTTATAACTGCGCTCTTGCAAACAATTCAGACTTTCAGAGAATATGTTTTTAAATAAAGACCGAAAGAGTTGTCGGAAATCATGTGGCTGTGGTGTAGTTTACTTCTTTCTATTGAATTTAGACTTCATTGCAGTTGTGTTCATTTGTGAAGATTCTTGATCTTGATGTACAAGATGTGTGAGAATCAACAAAGACCAACTAAAAATCAACTTTTGTTGGTCACAGAGCTTATTTTCTTATTTTTAAATCCTATTGGGTTTTTCTCAAGACAACCAGATAGGCAATTTACATTTTGTGCAAAAGGACTTTGGAGCAACATGTGGTCGAGTAAATAATGAAGTGTATCAAAACAAAGACAGTCCAGTCTCTCCAGGCGGTCCGGTCTCGTAATAATCCATATCTCCAGCAAAAACTGACATTCTGGGCAACAGATAAACTCATCTACTCACTTTCACAGCCTCACTGTGTTTATAACCACACTCTTGCAAACTATGCTAACTCAAACTTTCAGACAAAATGTTTTTAAATAAAACAGACAGAACTGTCAGAAATCATGCAACCATGGTGTTTGTTTATAGTCTACGTTCAGCTTTTTTTTAGTCTTCAAAATTCATTAAAGTTCTGTTCATTTGTGAAGATTCTTGATCTTGATGAACAAAATGTGTGAGAATCAACAAAGACCAACTAAAAATCAACTTTTGTTGGTCATGCAGCTTATTTTCTCCAATAAGGCAATTGAAAAATACTATTGAGTTTTTCTCAAAGCAACCAAATATGTCATATTGGGTCTCACGTGTCTCATAACCAATCGTAATGCGGCAAGATTGAATATGCACAAGTATAAATGACATTCAAGAGCATAAGGGCAAATTCTGTGCAAAAGGACATTGGAGCAACATGTGGTCAAGTAAATAATGAGACTTTCCATCTTTAGGCGAACTGAAGTGTATCAAAACAAAGACAGTTGTCAGCACATCAGGTTAATATTCATGATGGAAGCATATAAAGAAATCTGGATTCTTCTAAACGGGGTCAGAGGCCCGACTCCAGGCGGTCCGGTCCCGGAATAATCCGTATCTCCAGCAAAAACTGACATTCTGGGCAGCAGTCGTTCGTTGGTGGTGAGAGAACTATTTGCTGTGGAGCCTCGACATCTGGATTCAATCTTCCACAGCCTGTCCGCGCAGCAGTGGGCGACGAGAAACATCTGGTGGAGCTGATGTCAATTACTGCGTTGTGTTTCCCTTCCGAGATAATCCATCCAACACACACAAGCGCGTACACGCTCGTGCACATACGGCCAAACACAAGAACGGGGTCAATGACATCCACATACACAAACTAAGAGTCATATTTAACTTTATCAGAGGATGTCTGACATCTTCAGCGCTCGTTTTAACACTCTACAGCACCAAACCGATGAATAAAACGCGGGCTTGTGCACGTTAGGTCTGATAAACTAGCATTTGCAAACCACAGAACCCATTTAGGGTGCATCGAGCATCCCTTTTATTACGGCTGGGACTCAAAGGGTTTGGTTAATTGCTAATTGGACGCAGCTCTCAGCAGTTTGAGAGGAGAACCGTGGAGCCGAAGTGGGCCAAGATTGCCTCGTTTAAACACTACCAGCTGCTAAAACCTAAGCGGAGACCCATTCTTCATTCCCCACTCTTCTTACTCTCTCTTTCTGACGCGCACAAACTCTCCCACGCGACCTGAGCGCCACGATGCCAGCGCTGGAGACCCCAGCAGCAACAGCCAAGAGCAATTAAAGTGCTAATTCAAACCTGAAGGGCCCTTTTGTCCTGTGTTTCCTTTCTTCAAGTCAGAGGATCGGAATCTAACCACCCCCAACACACACAAACACACACACACACACACAAACACACACACACACACACACACACACACACACACACACACACACACACACACACACACACACGCACAATCACAAACTTCCCATCTTTCAAGAGCTCAGCCAAAGCTGAAGGGGAAAATTACACCAAAGTCCTAAAGCTTCACGTTTCCAACTGGATCTGCACCAAAAACTGGCTCACTAAAGAGGGATGTACATTAGCGTTTAAGTCTCCAGGATGCTGGACAAAATCATCAATGTGTTGTTTTGGAAATGGTTCATTGTATTATCATGGTTATACTATTTTGGTAGTACCATGATTAGGTTTTTTGTATCATAGCATCAGTATGTTTTTTTTTTTTTTTTTTCTGGATATTTACCATAATACTACCATGGCACATCGGAAAATACATTACAAACCATTTAAATATCATGCAACATTAGTTTCAGCATGGTATTTTTTTAAAGTACCATCTAATACCATCACTGTACCATGGCACCACCTACCAATGTTGTTACCGTTAACTAAAATAAAAACATTTCTGTTGAAAAAAGCTTAAATAATATAAAATATAAATATTAGATTAAAAATCTTAAAAACCTCAACAAAAATTTGAAATATTCATTTTAGCAATTAGCCAAAATAAAATACATTAAAGTTAAAGTACTAAAATTACTACAACTAAATAAAAACAAATTAAAGCTAAATAGAAATATTTAATAAATAAATAAATAAATATGACACAAGCACAAAAAATAATAAAACTTAAACTAAAATGAAAAAGAAAATATAAAAATAAAAGCTAATTCAAAATATTAATAAATACAAAAATGGCACATAAAATACTAAAATAATAGTGATCTATAGTAATAATACCATGGTATTGAAAATTATGTGCCATGGTATTTACATGATACTCCAAAGTACTTTAAAAATATCATTGTATATGTCCAAAAAAACTACAGTATTACCATATAAGTATTTTATAATAGACACAGGCAATGTGATATTCACTTTCATGACTAGTCAAACACCAAATCTCATCCATCTAAAGCCCATCACGCCCTCATGTGGTCAAAACGATCATCACATGATCTTCAGCATCATCAACTACTAGCTCAATGCATTAGTTATTCAGGCCAAGGAAACAAACCCCAGTGACAAAACAATGCCCTGCGTTATTCTCGAGCACGAGTGCCCCTGACAGTGCTGCTGTGGCACTGGGACGTTTCATTGTAAACACACAGACACACACACACACACACACACACACACACACACACACACACACACACACAAACACGCACACAAACACAGACACACACACACACACAACCACATACACACACACATATATACATACAAACACAGACACACACACACACACACAACTACATACACACACACACACACAAACACAGACACACACACACGGGCCTCCTGTAGATCAGTCCAGTGAGCAGCACTGAAGTCCAGATGGTGTGAAACTTTGCCGAAGGGATTAATGCCAAATCCTCCAGTGAGACACAAGAGAGGGTCCGTCTCCGACCCTCAAAACAGATTAGAGCTGGTTTACCACGCTATACAGACAGCTTGCCCGTACTACCATGGTATTAGCATGAAAATATACTTTGATACTGTATGGGAACCACTGGCACTTTTTTACACAATGCCTCAGGGCACTTCAAAGAATGATACAATGATATTATCATCATTATAATGTCCACACAAACAACAAAACATGGGAGTACACCATAGAACTTGTCCAAAAAACATTGTAATTGCACCCTAACAAAAAAGTACTGTGGTTATGATATCAACAATTAATAGTTTTTATGTGGCACTCCAAGGTACTTTGAAGAATATTATGGTAGTACCATGGTACTTTGTTTGGTCTGGACTCTTACCATGGTAACAAGTAGAGTTGGGAAGCTTACTTTGGAAATGTAAGAGCTTACAGATCACCCTATTTAAATGTAATAAGTAGTGTATTAAAGTAACTGATTACATTTGATTACCTTTTGATTACTTTTCTAAATTTCTAATGAATGATTTCAAATGTTAAGCATTTTCAAAGACTTCAACCAGACAGGGTTAATGTTACAGTAGTACTCAACACTGATTATCGTCAGACTTCTCAAAATCCTTCAACTGAATTAAGATTATAAAAATGTCATTTTAAAGCACAGCCACCACAAAATCAGACTTTAGCACCTTTTAACTTTGAGATCGTTCTGAGGTTGAATACAGATTTAAAATCATAAAAAGAAATATCTATGTTTTTGAAATCAGATTTTTTGCATATCTATGACCGGAAACACTGGCATCTAACAATGCCTTGGAAAAAACAGTTAATATAACCCCAAATAGGAAATAAAATGCTTATTGAATAAGCATATTCTGTGTTCTATTCTGTCTTAAACTGCTCAAACATTGGCGTCTCATATTTTAGAGCAGTTGGCAAGTGGATAGAAGTACAAGTTAGCACACTTTAACAATATAGTAAACAACAATTTACCATGCCACTACAAATACCATAGTTTACACCTCACAAAAGCTTCATAGATTGTCTGAGGGAGGTTCCATATTAATTAAATACGTTGTCATTTTAAATGTATCTTGTTTAATGCTCATAAAGGGAGCGTTCTGGCGTTCAAAAAAAATGGAACTCAGAGTAACAGAAGAACGCGGGAGTTCTCGACGCTGTTCCGCATGCGCAGAGTGACTCTTAACAACTTACTGTCGAAACAATACAGTTGCAAAGCTAGAACGCGTTTTGTGTGAACGAAACCTTACTGTAAAAACAATGCGGAGTGTCTATTTACAGTAAGTGCAAATAGCCCGTCTTGTTGGCAAAGGCTATTTACAGTAACTCCGCCCAGTAATGTGTGATGGAGTTAGTTAACACTAAAAAAAGACACCAAAATAACATCAATTTATGTGGCGAAGATGGTAAGATATATGCTTTTTGACGCGATCGACTCGAGTTCGAACCTGCCTTTGCAGAACTTTTTTTTCTCCCTTTTCAAATCTCATTGCATCAGAAAGGCATTTATTTTAAATAAAAATTAAGGAAATAATCAAAAAGTTGAAAATAAGAGTATCGGGTAGGGTTAGGGTAGGTGTAGAGAGGGCTTTATTGTCCCAATAAGGTGGCATCCATTTAATAATTTGAATTAAAACTATAATTTACACTCAATACATTATTATTGCGTGCTGTTTTATAATGTACTACAATACTGAGGTGCAGATAATTGCCACTATTTGCAATAAGTAGTATAAATAGCAGAAAATCTTGCTATTTTAACATAGTGTAAATAGAATAGCTATTTGCACTTAGTGTAAATAGCATATCTTTAAAAAATACAGCTATTTTCACTTGGTGTAAATAGAATCCATTGCTATTTGCACTTAGTGTAAATAGCATCTATCGCTAAAAAAATGTTATTTGCATGTAGTGTAAATAGCATTTAATTGCTATTTACACTGAGTGTAAATAGCATCTCCCGCTATTTACACTTAGTGCAAATAGCCGCTGCCAAAAAAATAAAATAAAATAACGGCTGCAATTACGGTATTTAACATGGAAAATTCGCCGTGCACCACAAAACGTGTTATTCTAGCTGCTGTTTGATCTTTTTCTTGTGACATTCCTCGATATGTGTTACTGTAAGATATGAACTGCTAACAAAATGCTGCAAACACGCACAATCACATTAGTGCACTTACATTGAAACGCGCCTGGAATCCCGACCATTGTGACTCTCCTCTCTCTGACTGACAGACTGTTCTCCACTAATAGATCCACGGACTTCAGTGTGTGTGTGTGTGTGTGTGTCTGTCTGATGGGGGTCTGAACACACTGACAGCATATCTGAGATGTCCGTTACTGGAGGTGGAGCTACAGAGACTCTGCTATACAATAAACCTAAAGCACTGTGATGACACAATGGTACATGATACCAGATGCTACTTTGATGTTTATCACGGTACTGAATGATTACAGTGTCATACACCATGTCCAAATGATATCATGTCCAGAAAACATGGACAAACCTTAATTAGGACATGTCTGACAAAAATAACCATTTGCATGTTTCCAAATCAGTTGTACCACAATAATACCTTGTAGCTACTTCTGGTTTATTGATCATGTACCATAGTATGAATTTCAGTACTATGGCATATATAAAGCAGGCCTACCTTCACTTGACAAATGAATGTATAGAAATATAAATATTCCATACAGAGCCTCAATTAATATGAGCTCACTAAACTTGCATACAAATTATATTTTACTATTATTTATGTATTATTAAAGTATATGTTTCATGTATTTATTTGTACTTATTAATATTTTGAATTAGCTTTTATTTTTATAGTTATTTTAAAGTTTTAGTAATTATTTTGAGCTTTTTTTTTTAAAAAATACTTGCATTTATTTATTTAACTTTAATTTGAGGTTTCAGTTAGTTTCTGATTTTAGTTCAGTTTTGTATCTAATATTTATATTTTAGGTTATTTCAGTTAATGAAAATGATTTTTTATTGTTTCATGTTAATTAAAAATAACAATAATTTTAATATTGAAATATATTATCATAAAATAAAATTATATAGTATGTAATATAATAAATTAGGTTTTTTTTGTCATGGTCTGTGGACTGATATGTAAAATGTATACATTTTTTTCAAAATAGTTTCTATGTTTCAAAATGTATTTCTTATTTTTATGTGGCTAATTGAACCATGTGGTTTATATACATATAGTTTTAGCTGCATAGTGTAAAACTGTCTAAACAATTGTAAACATTAAGGGGTTCCTGATGAAGCTGAAGGTGGCTGGATTTTTAAAAAGTTGACAAAGAATCCATCTGAATAAAGTCTGTGGGTCTAAATCGTTTTTCATCTGTATCTGTTGATGTTGTGTCCATCCAGGTCCTCATATGTTGGTGGTGTCTCTAAACAGGATGAGAGTGTCTCCCCTCCTCCTGTTGCCTCCCACATGAACACATGCCGCTCATTCTTTCCCAGTCCCCTCATGAGTCGCCACCTGCTCCTGAGCGTGCGGCACAGCTGCTGACCAACAACAACAAATTAACACCCACCGCCCGTCCTGCAGCAAGTGAGCCATGCTGCACCTCCTCCTTACTGACACACAAAAGATGCTCTTCCTCGTACCTGCTCAAGTCACACTTAAAATGTCATTGCAATAGATGCAGAATATAAAAGCAAGAGCCATTTATAGTAAATAAACATGCACAAATAGCATTTGACAATCAGAAGTTTGTCCTAGTGCCATTTTTGTAGTTTTGATTAATATTTGGATCTTTTTGTTTTCTGTTTTCATTTTAATTTTAGTTAAAGTTTTAGTAATTTTGTTGTGTATTTTGTCATTTTTATTAGTTTTTTTATATGTCTATATAGTTTTTATTTGCGCTTTAGTTTTAGCTATTTTATTACTTCAAGTTAAACTAAAAGAAAATATTTATATTTTTTTTAATATATATTTTCTTTTATTTTAGCTCATGTTTATTTTATTTTAAGTAACAAATTTTAGTTTTAATTTATTTTTACAAACACACATATAGTTCTATAGCAATTTGTAAACATAAATATATTAACAAAAACAAATTCAATGGTTGGAGAATCAAGTAAATACTATACTACTATAATATAATATAATATAATATAATATAATATAAATTTTTATTTATTTAATTTTATTAATATATTTTTTTATTTTTATAATGTTTTTATTTTTTATTTATTTATTTATTTATTTTTGTTTGTTTATGTTTTAATTTTGGTTTTATTTAATGATAATAACACTGGTTTGTATGGTTTGAAATTTTAGAACAATAGATGCTGAACTTGAAGACAGTCAGTATTGTGTTTGTTTCTGGATCATGTTAATGTGATTCTTTAAACCTGTATGAATTTGAGAAGAACTGACCACCAAAAATCACTAAAACACCAACTGATAAGTGATGTTAGTTAAGAGAAAAGACTTAAACCAAGACGTTGGTGCAGACAAACAGAGTAATAAGTGTGCGGCCTATGAATACATCATATATGTCACTCAGCAGGCCTTTGTGATGATAATTTGTAACGGGCAAACGAAACAGCGTACGTTACATCAACAAAGACAGAAATGCGTTAGTCCGAATGGCAGAAGTCACCCTGCTGATGTGACTCGTGCCAGCGTGTGTGTGTGTGAGTGTGTGTGTGTTTGACAGCTGGGCTTGTGTCTTTGAGTGTGTGTGTCTTTGTCACATGTCTATTTAGTGCATTAGCAGGTCTTTCACAATGCAACAGCTTGAGAATGACCGAGTGACACACACACACACACGCAGAGAGAGGGTCCGTCTGCCCCCTCAGCTCTTGTTCTCCTGCTGTTCTGCTCCTGTGCGAGTGATTGTGTACCTGCTGTTCTCCTGAAGTCCACGCAAAAGGCCGGGGTCAGAAAGGTCAGCAGGCAGACGCCTGGTTAACCCTCCAGGGTAAAGACATCTCCACATACACACACACACACACACACACACACACACACTTCAGGACAGTAAGATTATATGTGAGCAGATGGACACCAGCGATGGCTTATCGTCTGCAGACATACAGCATAAATACATACATTTACATTTCATTTTTTCAGGCAAACACACACAGACTGTTTGTGGTGGGCTGCTTGTATTTGGCAAAAATAGAAAATAAAGTTGTGGTTAAAGTTTTCAATTTCACTATGCAAACTCAAGCGTTATTTGTATAGAATTATAGTTTTAATTAATATTTTGAATTAGCTTTTTTATGTTAGAATTTAAAATTTTGGAATTTAGCAAGTTTGCTGTGTGTGTTTTTTTATTTTTATTAGTTATTTTAATTACTATTTATGTTTAATTTATTTTTATTTCAGTATTAGTTGTTATTAGATTCTATTTAGTTTTACTTCTTTTTTAGTTTTTATTTATTTATTGCTAAATTCTGTTTACATTGTTTTCATCTAATATTTATTTATTTACAGTATATGTGTATTATAATATACATATAGACACAGCATCATAAAACACTTCAAGAATTTAATCACACACACACACACACACATACACACATATAAAGACAAAGCAAAGGTATTAAGACAGACACACACAGGTCTGAGACCCCAGACAGAGAGCAGATGGTATAATGGTAGAAAACACCCAAACCAAAATATGCAAATATCCATAAAATACACCCAAACGCACTCACACACACAAACACACATATAGCCATATTGTAGCAGTTTAGAAAAAAATTATACACTAACAAAAACAAATTGAATTGTCTGAGAAATATTGGAGAATCAAGTAGCCTAAATATGGCAAATAATAATTACGGCATAGTGTATACAGTATAGCCTATATCAAAATATCAGCACAACACCTTCATAAGGGTCTCTTTGTTTATTTAAATAAAAATTGACCAACCCTAACTCAGAAAAGATGCAGAAAGTTCGCCTTCAAAAGTCTTTACTGCTTATATTTTAATTATGTTAGATGCGTTTTATACATAGGCCTATCTACTCTTGTTCATTATTGGCTTTGGCGAATAAACAAAAAATGGCTGGCAAGAACAACAGGCTGATCCGCTGTTTTTTTTATTTGACGTAAGTGAATGAAATCAGCAACTCGCTTAAGTGACTGTAGCCTGCTGATGGAAGTGTTTGTGTTTCTCATCCTCCGATCATGCAAATAAAAGATGAAAAACGTAAAACAAAGAGACAGATAGGCTATAGCTACTTCTAAATAAAAATAACGCAAAATACAACGCAATTTACGCACACAGAGCCGTTGCACGTCTCCCAGCATTCGTTCATTCGCTCCTAAATGAATGTGTTTTTGAACGAATCGTTGACTCACTCAGGAAGACTCGCCTCATTCCAGGTTTCCATCCAAGGATTTTTTTGCCAAAAAAATATTTAACGCTTCAAAATATTTACGATATAGCTAATGGAAATGCCAATTATCGATTAAATTTCTCATGTGTCGACAAAATCTTTTTCCGTTTAACTTTAGCGCATAAATTCCATATCGATACTTCAAATGTCGCAAAAATTAGTTTGGAAACACTTTTTGTTGAGAAAAGGGGCTTTAACGCAAATAAATAACGCAAACATACTTATCTTAATTTGGTGTTAGTAGGCTAGCCTACCTTTACATTATCATTATTATTATTATTTATTCATTTATTTATTTTTTACAGTGCACTGTTCAGTTTAAATAGCCTGTTTAAATAGCCTTTCAGCTTGACCACCACACCCCCGTGATATTATGCCAAGCACATTTTGTTTTACATATTGGAACGTGAAGTACAAAAGTTTAAATTAATTAGTTCTGGCTTGTTAGCTTCTTTTTTAGTTCTTTCTACCGTTAAATTTAAATGATTTGTTGTGGAGTGAGGGGAAATAAAATAATTTTTTTTCATGTTTCTTCAATATTTTTTGCTGGCTGTATTGTATTATGACAATGAACAGGCTGTGTTGTCGAGTCAGTAGGCTATGATTAACTGCGCGCGTGAGGCCCCCCCCCCCCCCCTTGTAAAAGTGGAAACAACTTGCACTAGCCTACTCCTTCATTTGTGGTCATATAAGAGTAAGACATTATTCAAAACTATTCAAAATATTTCTTTTATTTGTGTACGTTCATAATAAAAAACAAAACGTACTGTTGTGAAATAAAGGAAACAAACTTCCCCTTTCTCAAGAGCGCATCACAAAAATTAACCGAAATTCTGCATATGCTGCTAATTGTTGCAGTTTTTTTTCTTTCGTTTTGTTAATTCATTAATTATTTAGAAAAATATATTTTGCATATGGGCCTATTTCTTTTATATATAATAGCTTATGTTTTTCTCAGTTCGCAGAAGCGCTGCAGGTGTGTGACGTGCATGTGAATCCACACCTTCATGTTGTTTATGCTGCTTTTTGTGTGTATAAAATGAATCCCTGGAAAACAAATTTAGGTATTTTTAATGGGTCAAGCCACCTATCAATTTAAATTTAATTTAATTGTAATTTAACAATCTTGTCGGTTAACGGTTAATATGGCTTAACGACTGTCGGTAAGGAGAAATAAAATAACCGGAATGAACATTCCTATTTCCTGTAAACGTTAATCAGAAAAATAATAATAATACAACTGCAACTGTTTATGATCGTTGCTTGATTATCAACAGTGGACTATCTATCTAGTCTATAATAGTACAAAAAAAATTTTTAAAAATTAAAAAAAAAAAAAAAACCTCATGACACTTAATAAAAATTATTTTATTTAGGCCTATACAATTTAATATAGGCCTACGCTTTTTTTTGTTTCAAATGAATGAAGAACAGGCTACTAGCCTAGCCTATAATTTACGCAATAGGATAAATTATGTATGGAAACAGCTCAAGGGCAACATTTTTTTGCGATGCACCAAAACTTATGCGACAATTCATTTTTTTAGGGATGACGTCATGACGCACACCATTTTATCGGTAAAAGGCCAGTTGGATGGAAACAGGCTGTAGACAGCAAATTTCGCAAAGTTTTTTTTAAGGCATATATCTTTGTCGATAACAAAACAGCGCAAAATCTGGACGGAAACTTGAATTGATGCAGTGCTGTTGAAGAATCGATTAAATAAATGTCAATATTTACTTCTTGTACTGTCACTTGTCGCCATCTACTGGTGCAACTATGTAACTGCAGAAAGAGTCACTGCAAAATCCCCTCCACTAATAATCTGCAACAAACACAGAGGGATACAAACAGTGAAAAGTCCCAGTGCTGTTATATAAATACTATTTTGTCGCCTTTTATTGTTGGCAATATTGTTTTTCTAACAATTAATCCCAAAAAAGCACTTTTTAAAAAATAAATTGCTGAACGTTTTCAAGTCACCTTTATTCATATAGTGCTTTATACAATAGAGATTGTGTCAAAGCAGCTTTACAGTGTTAAATAGGAAAATAATGTTTCAATAATGCAAACAAAATGCAGTTCTGCTGTAAAGCACCTCTAAAAAGAAGACAAAAGTAAAAGTCAGTTTTTAATTTCAAGTCATTTCGTTGTTGAATATGTAGATATTTGACTTTGTCTATAGTAATGTCAAATATCCGCATAGGAGGGTCTGTTCAGGATTCAGCACAAACCATTCATTTATTGTAGTTTCTCACTTGTATTGGGCATGAGGTTAAGAATAAACTGAGTCGTGGTTGCTTATTATGTTTATTATGTTCAATAAACATGACATTGATTATTATGTTCTATTATGTCATCATGATTAAAATGTGTTCTCTTATATCAGGGCATTTGAAGAATGATTACACCACTAGAGGGAGACAAACTCAAAGCTATTGAGATGAGTAAACCTGTAAGAGTTAATGAGAAGCAGCAGTTAACAAAACACAGAGAATCTTCATTACACCTCATCCACTCTTACGAAAAACTCCTAGAAATGTACCGTGGTACAGTGAAGGTATCAGATGGAAACAGAAACAAACAAACAAACTGTAATGTAAGCAAACTGTAAACAAACTGTATGTAAGAATTTGAATTAATGTAGTTTAAGGAATTCTAATTATAATATTCAGTTTATAAGTTTTTCCTGTGCTGAGGGTATTACTTTCTATTTTGTTGGTCTTTTGTAAAATCTCTTTAACTAACAAAAGTTCTTTTATGACATCATCATCATCCAGGAAGTGACATCATTTATTGGATGAAATCAACAGCACAAACATCAGTAAGTGTTAGCAATGGATTCAAGTTGACATCATCATGTTAGAGTTCAAAATACTACAGCACAGGAATAAATGATCTGAGAAATGAATCTGTTTTTTTTTAATGAAAAAGATTTTCAGAATGGTAAATATCAGAAGAAACTTCAGTGCTCGGTGTTTGTAGTTCATTGTGAGCTGGTTTTCTCTTTTGTGTATGTAGGTCAGTGAAGAGCATGACGACTAACCATCCCAACCTTTCCACATAGGCATATAAAGAGACTAATTAGAGTCTCTATTTGGTAATTAGGTTGAATAGCTTCACACTGTGCTGTCAGTGCAAACATGAGATTCTTTCACTACATTACCAGCCGTCTGAAGAAATAAAAGAAAAAAAAAAAAAAAGACGAAGAGCTTCAGTTGTCTGTGTTTGAATTCTGGAGATATAAATAATACCCTTACAAAAATATACTATGATAGAAATGTACTATAAATAAATGTTATGTCAAAATACCACAGTTATGGCATCAAAGAAAAAGACCATGGTACTTTGATATATAAAATTCATCTATGGTTCACCAAAGTAGTGCTTTGTTTTGTATGGTTTTAAATATTTATATGAATGCCATTTATTAAATAATAATAAATTTATATTTATTGTATTTATGTATTATTTATATTTATTATTTTAATAAAATAAATGGTCAAAAGCACTTTTTGAAGTTTTTAGTTTTTTATTCCTGTCAAAGGTACAACATATGATACAGTCTACCAAAAACTGACAGAGAATTCTTACTTACAAATTTACATTTATGTATAAAAGATTTACCAAGAATAATAAATAAATAAACAATGTTCTGAATACAATAATTTGTGTTGTGATAAAGAATTTTTTTTTTTTTTTTTTTTAATAAGACAGGTACATAGCTTCAATTCATCTCTTCTATGATGAACATGTTTGTAATTTCTGAATTAAAAGTAATTTTGATATTTTTGTGGGGTTTAAAATGAAAAAGTGTCATGTCTCAAAAATGTAAAATAAAATCTAATGAAAAACTTTAGTTAATTTAAAAAAAAAAAGTTGGAATGTTGGCATAAATTGTGGAATAATCTTTTATTATTCTTAAAAAAAAAAAAAAAAAAAACAGTCTGTGGCATGCATGGAGTCATTTTGTTGTCATGTGATGCCATGCATACTCATGTGACTCTTCTAGACCCTCATGACCTTATCAAGTCTTTTTCATTATTAATAAAGTATTTTGATCTTTTTATAAAGTAACACTGAGAAACCTGACATTCATGACTCAGAGGTTCATGATGATCCTGATGATGATTACTATTATTTAAAGGGGTCCTATTATGCTTTTTCACTTTTTGAATTTTAGTCAGTGTGTAGTGTGTATGTTTAGGTATAAAAAAGATCTACAAAGTTACAAATCTCAAAGTCCACTCCAAAGGGAGATATTTCGTTTTTTAAAAATCCCTTTTCAAGAACTACAACGAACGGCTCGTTTGGACTACAAAGTTGTTTTCCTGTATTTGTGACATCCCAAAATGGTCCATTAGAATATCATTAAAATAAATTTTAATAAATCATTAAAATCGAATGCACGTTTCAAAATCGAAACCCGGTGCGGGTGTTTTTATATCACTGTATTTCTGATGGAAACCGACTGTTTCCAGAAAATTTTGGATGTCATTTTCATTTCATCTTGCATGTAATGTCTGATAAAGCAGCGTTTGTGAGCGGAGCTCTGCTTTGTGTGCAGCGTTACCGGAGAAACCTCGCTCTCTCCCGCTACAACAGCGCCTCCCGCTGCCAGAGAATTAATTTGCTTTTAGTCATTCTGCCTAGCTGTTCGCCAGTCACAACGCACTGGGACAGCTAACCAATCACAACACATTTCGTTTTTCAGAAGGCGGGCCTTCATCAAACCCGGAACTAATCGAGCCGTTTGTGCCAGACTGGGGAGAATGGTATTGTAATAATGTAAATTATGTGAAAAATAATGCGTTTTTTGATCCACCAAGCATGAGAGCATGTTCTAGTACACCCCTAAAACGAAATCAAGACTTTGTAAAAGAGCATAATAGGACTGCTTTAAGATGTGTTCACATGTATGCCAGGAATGTTTAGTTAAAAATAAGTTTGTCAGAACCCAGTGAAACCAGCATTAACAAAATTATTTTTCATGTCTTGAAAGATTTTAATTTTTAATAAACTGTCTTTAAAAACAGTCTGTGGCATAAGGTTGTGGCTAGAAGAGATACGGCTCTGACCGGAAACGAACAATGGAATTTAATTTTCTAATTTTCATTATTAATAAAGTATGTTAATCTTATTATAGGGTAACACTGAGAAACCTGACATTCATGACTGAGAGGTTCATGATGATGATGATTATATTACTATTATTTAAGATGTGTTCACATGTATTCAGGATGCAAGAAATGTTTAGTTAAAAATAAGTTTGTCAAAACTGAATGAAACCAACATTAACAAAATTATTTTTCATATCTTGAAAGAAAGATTTATTTATTTATTTATTTATTATTTACAGTTTCACTGGTATAGTGTTATTCTATTAACATTCTGGCAACCTTATTTTATTTTATTTTATTTTTTGCTATCGGTCTTTTCTGCCTCAGTTTGTTTCTAAGTGCACTGATATTTTGGCTGTATTGCAACAAGCTTGACAAAAGTACTTTGAATCTGAAAACCAAAGCTGGATTTAGAGAGGTAGAGAGAGAGGTAGAAGGGTTTGGTTTGGTTAGTAGGAGGGAGTAAGTTGAGTTCGGGCTGCAGCTCCGCTCCGCTCCTCCGCTGGTATCCCAGGAATGTGTTGATCATGGCGGCCGCAGTGAAGCCCGTGAAGAGCGGACTGCTGGAGCTCCGCGTTACCGTTCACCACTGGATCCGTGTGCTCGCCACTCTCAGCGAGGACTCTTTCACCGTGAGCCCCGGAGACACCGCCGATGAGCCCGCGACCGGAGGCGCTGTTAACGGGGATCCCGCGAACCTCAGCGCCTCTCCGGTACCGGACACCATCACGAACGTCAAACGAACCGTCCGAGTCACTAAACAAGAAGTTGGAGGACTCGGAATAAGTATTAAAGGTAGCCTACGTTTATATTCGCTTATTAAAGTCTTCTTTGTTTACTTAAACTTATTCTTCATGAAACAGTTACTTTGAAACTGAGGAACGGATTGATCTTTCGGTTCAGTTATGAAGGTGGAGAATAACTAATGAACAATTCATGAAGGAATCATAAATATTATGCTATCTATCTATCTATCTATCTATCTATCTATCTATCTATCTATCTATCTATCTATCATTACATTATCACAGTTTATTCACTGTAGTTTAGAAAATTAATAAAATATAACACGAACTCAGAGTTAAACTGTGTCAGAACAAATTCATCTTGATAATGTCAGATAACTTTGATAGAAAGGTATATAACAAAACATGGTCAGGTCAAAGTGTCAAATCAAATTTTTGGTCCCAATTTTTTATTTTTATTTATTTATTTATTTATTTATTTATTTATTTAATCAATTTTACTGGTAGTCCACTGTATGAAGAATTTTTGGGTATAATATGTCACAGTTTACTTTATTTTGCTATCCTCACTTACATAAATGAACTATAGTGTCTTGCACCCACTAGTAAAAAAATATCAAAAATTATATCTGATGTCTGAAATTTTTTTTTGTTTGACTGTATCTATCTACCTTAGCATGGATTTCTTTTAAATTCCCATGGTAAAGTTGTGGTATCAGATGGTAATACTGAAAATAATACCATGGTTTTATATGGGTTTTCCAAGAATGCTATGGTACAATGTCTAAAATGTCTAAAAAACATGGTACTTTTTGGTATTTTTTGCAATCTCATACGATCAGTGTACCATGAAAATACAATGGCACATTCATTTCAGTATCATGGTATTATCATCTGACACTTTACTGTACTATGGTAGCACTACAGTAAGATAGACAGTCTTTTGGGTTTCTAATTTTATTTAGTATATCAAAACTTTGACAGCTGTCAGATTAAGTGACATATCATTGAAGGCCTCAACATCATTACATTTGATCATATCAGTTGTGATGTTTTATTAATAATGATTTGCATGGATGTGGTGAGTCGTTGGTTTGGTTCTGAGATTTACGATTCGTGAATCATGCAGTATGTGTGTGTTCTTGGGGGGAGGAGGGTGTTTGCACCCTAATGTCGACAGCTGAGCGAAGAATTACCCATCATGCTCAGCCCGTCACTGGCTTCAGATGAAAGCTGTGGAACGAGAGCAGAGAAGAGTATGGTGCTGTTTATTTTAGGGAGCCAGAGAGGAACGACCTTGCCTTCAGTCCGAAGTGCAGTTGTACATCTATATTTACTGTGGTACGAGTCTTTGGGCCTGAACACTTTTGGAAACCCCTAGAAAACACACATGAAAACTTTGCAGCACCTCTTTTCAGCTAAGAACACTTTGCTTGGGTTTGTATTGTTTTAATTTGTCATTAGCCAGAATTTGGTTACCCTATTGAATGTTGGATACATCTAGTTTAATTTAGGTATTGGCCTCAAACTGTAACTGATTTTATTATGGATATTTTGTCAAGTGTGCATTGTATTCTCAGCATTGCCACAAGGGGCACTTTGGCCTAAATGATCAGATTTTAATTTTTTAGAGATTTGAGGAGTAAAAAAACACCCACAACAAAGGAAAATATCTAAATTAATAAGACATAAATCAACTCCCAATAGTGTAACCAAATTCCAGTTAAATTCAATTAAATTAAATTTCTGGATAGTGAGTTTAAGGGCTCTCTGCAGCTCTCCACCAAAATAAAAGCTTGACGGTTTAATAAGGGTTATCATAGTTAACTAAACTAAATTGCAAATCAAAAAAAAAAAAAAAAAAAACATTAATAGAAATAAAATTAATGTTAACTGAAATAAAATAAAATATATTAAATCTTTTTTTCAGCTAGTTGTCAATGCAACCCTTTCAAGTATTTTAACTTGATTTACATAAAAATAACTAAAACTAAAACTGAAATAAGACAATAATATAATAATATAAACAAAATAAGAAAAATAACAAAAAAACACACAACATAACCTTAAAATAAAAATGGAAAATACAAAAATCTATTTTAAAATATTAATAATAACTATAAAACTATAATAGTATCTCATTCATACTAAAATAACACTAGTTTAACACTTGAAAATGAAGAATTTAAGACAAATTTTAGTATTGTAATTTTAACGTTATATAGTAAAAAAATACTGTTACTTTTCTTAAATATTCAATTTTATATTTTACAGTGAAAGCGTATTAATACATTATATATATATATATATATATATATATATATATATATATATATATATATATAAAATCAGCATTTTAATTCACAGTTTTTATCTGAAAAATCACAATAGCATTTTCCCCCAAAATCATGCCGCCCAGCTTCTAACACAATGATGAAATATGTACTCTGAGATCCAAAAGTCACACACACATTTTGGTTCAACATTACACTAAAATTCTTATGTTGATAATATAATTTGTAATTAAAATATTTGTGCTAAAATAGAAGCATTTCCTCTGGTGGACTGTATTTGCAGAACAATGATGCAATCTGCAGAAGGTCGTTGCATTTTAGCATTAGTGTGTTTGTGCAGGACGTCCTGGCAGGGACTGCAGAGGGAAATGATTGATAACTTGCTGGAGCTCAAGCGGAGAGCCCAGACATTGCCAACAGTATCTGGCAGGAGCCGAGCTCCCAGCCGCATGCGTGTCCCATGTGTCTTCAAAGGTCAAAAGGTCACCAGAATAGAGGGTAATTAAACAAGACCACTTATTATACACACTGATGATGATGATGATGATGATAGTGAGGAAGAACCTGCTAATGATATTCCACAACCACACAGTGCCTTTAGAGTGATATAAAACCTGGAACCACATACAAATGTTTTATGGTTTTTACTCAAGGTGGTCATTTCACATGCCCTTGAATTTCTAGATGTGTGTTTCTTTAAACACCAGCTTCTTGTAAGACACCAGCGATACCAGCTGTCTCATTCTCATTGGAAATTTCAAAAGAAGAAGATATGTGTGCATCACCCCAGCTCAAGGATGAAGGCGATGAAATTTTGATTGGTATTACAGTGTTGCCCATAAATCACATCAAAGAGCACATCAGTAGTCAAGATTGAGAGCTGGTTTTTGATGCAGTTGCTGTGTATTTAGCAATGCACCCTCATTACCTTTCAACTAGTTTAGTTTTAAGAGATATTTTGTATGTGATGAATTTAAATTGTTAATGAAATTGTGTTTGAGCAGGATAAAAACCTGGAGAAAAAAACTGACAATGACAATATAAAATACAAAAAAAAAACAACAAAAAAACAGGAATTTTCACCAGTTGACTTGAAGAGTTAAAAAGCTGAAAAATTACTTTTTACTCTGAGGACTTGTGACTTTGTTTATTATTTTTACTTTGTAGTAATACTAATACTACCTCTAATAATTATTATTATATTGATATATACAAAATTGTGCAGCCCTGTAAAAAAGCACAGCGAACTTGGGTTTTTTTAAATTGCAATTTTAATTTTAAAAATAGCATTTTAAATTGCAATTTTTATCAAACAATTGCAATGATTTTATTGTGGAGGGCAACTGCATAGAAAATAAAAATAACTTGGGAAATTTTGGGGATAAAATGATAAAAAATAGTTTACTTTAACCAGCTCAAACCTCTTTCAGTAACCATAAACTAACCATAAACCATTAAAGTTTTTAAAAACTCTTTCCACTCTCCAGTTTTCATAGGTCACGATTCCACTCTTTTCACTATAAAATAACATTGTTTTATTGTGATTAATATTAAATAAAAAATTCAACAAAATAAGAAATATATTGCAAAAATACTTTTCTAGAGTAAAATATAAACAATTAGTATTGAATAAAAATTATTTTATAGTACAGCTGTGAAATTACAATACTAATATTTACATCTGAATTTCTTCATTTTTAAATGTCAAACCATCAACCATTTATTTTGGCAGTTTGCCGACAAATAAATATATGCACTGCTGTTTTTGGAGTGAAGTGTGGCACTGTGTTCATTTATACGCATACAGCTCTTGATAACAGTGTTTCAGCATCTCAGAGCTTGATTCAGTAAATGAACCAAGCCACCCTGAAATACTGAAACACTGTATTGTGAGCACAATCTTCACTCTGATATACAGTATATTTATTCAAATTCACATTTGATTATTGCATTAATTTGTATCACAATATCGGTTTCGTTATATCATGCAACCACAAATTTGACACTTATAATATTTTATAGTTCAACAGACCAGCATTGATTGGAGGGAATGGTTAGAATGAGAACTGATATCCTCAGTTGACTAAAAAGTGGCAAAATATTTAACATGAATAATTAAATGCAGATTGTGATCATTTGCAGACCACTTTTTACTCGAAGCCTTTCATTTGAATAATTAATAATACAATCAGGCTACATAAATCTTTAAATTTGATCTTCGTCTTTTCCAGAAAGAATCTGTCTGTCCTCTATGTTCTCTTTAGTCTCGATGGCCATTTTTAGCTTCTGCCAGAACGAACGAGTATCTTCTCCAGGTTTGGGGCACCATAAATATGTCCTTTTTTTCACCAACTTCCGCATTCAGTAATACGGCGAAAGCTGGTGCGCAGGAATATCCTCCAGAAAAACTAGAACCAAAACGTCTTTCTGTTCATCAAAAAGTCTGAAGCTGGCCATCTGGATCTCATGCGAACACCAAACGCTCTTCAGGTAGTTGTGCGTGATCAGGCAGACGGTTTTGCGGCTGTTGTATATTGCGTCCATGATGTTGTCGATAATGGTCTTTCCTGGTTGGAAGTCTCGGTGATGAAGACACAATCTCAAGCCATGTTGATCCTCAAGTTTGGGCACAAGTTCTTCCAGGACCCATGGCTCCTCTTGAGCATTGTATGAAATGAAGGCTTCATATTGGAAATCCAGATGATTTGAGCTTTGCTTCCTCTTTCTGTCATTGAGGAAAGCTAAGAAGAGGTAGTACGCATAGACCAGCTGCCATTTTAGAAAGTGGTAGATAAATGAAATAACTAGAGTGAGAATGACAATGGAAGAGCTGTAGATAAAGCAGATAAAGTCGTAATTCACATTGCAGGATTCAGTGTTGAAGGCCGCCAGACTCTTTCCGCTTAAAGAAAGGGGATAGCGACATTCGTACCTGTTCAGGTAAAGCACCTGCGTCTTATTGTTCTTAATGGCCCAGTCGATGAACCAAGCGTTACTACAGTCGCACGTGAAGCTGTTGTTTTGCAAGTCAAGCACTTTGATTTGAGGAAGCGATTGGATGATGGTTTGGTTTATAAGTTGAAGGTCATTAGTACTGGCTCGTAGGATCGTCAAACTAGAGAGATTTGCGTCGACTAAGAAGTCCAAAGACTTAAGGTGAGTCCGACTCAACGTAATCTTATTTAGGCCTGATATTGGTTTGAAAAGCCTGAATGTCAAGGCATTCCTGTTCGCAAGATTATTACTTGCCAAATCCAAGTAAGTAAGATTGGGAGTGTAACTAAATGTGTCCTCATGTAAATTCTCTATGTTAAGATTCCCAGCATAAAGGTGTTGCAAGTTTTTGAGACTTTTCAGGAAGTTTGAGGGGATGTAGTTTAATCCTCGACGTTGACTATTAATATGCAAAACTCTCAGTTCACGTAACAGGACGAACGGTGGACTTTGTAGCTCCTCTTGAGTCTCGTATGAGATGTAATTGCAACTCAGATCTACACTCTGTAGGTTAGGTGTACCAGCGAACACAGCATGGTTTCTAGAGTTCTTTCTGTGATTTTGTTAGATGCAAGTTGCAAGTCTGCTAAATTTATCAGTCCCGCAAAAGCATATGGATAGATATTTAATACTTGGTTATCTGAGAGATACAAGGTCCAAAGGGAATGCAGAGCTTTAAAAGAGTCATTTTGGATGGCACTCAACTTATTGTTATTCAAATCCAGATATTGTAAGTTTTGGGGGCTGTATGTAAAGGTTCCACTGACCGTTAATATATGATTGCTGCTCAAAATGAGCTCTTTGAGATTTCCTAAATCCTTAAATACACATGCCTTGATTGTCACAATTCGGTTCCTGTGTAAATATAGTTGTCTTAACTGCGTCAGATTCGCAAAATCAGAACAGTCAAAATTTTCAATGCTGTTGAGATGAAGATCGAGGACCTGTAAGTTGGGGAGAACCTGAAGAGTGTCGTTCAGTTGCGTCAGATGGTTCTTTTGTATTCGTAACTCCGTCAAGTTGACTAGATGTTTGAATGACGACTTATAGATTCTCGATACTTTGTTGTTTCTTAGGTGCAACTCATTCAAAAGTGAACATGGTCTAAACATGCGATCGGTAAGTACAGAAAGTTGGTTATCTTCCAAGTGGAGACCCCTCAGACTAGGAGAACATGCCTTCTGTAAAAGCGTCTCCACCTTGAACCCCTTTAGGCCATCCAGTGCCATCCAGGTCACAGAAGGGAAATTCTGCATTATATAACCCAGATGGTTCTCTTCAATGTGATTGCTACTGAGGTTGAGTGTCTTAATTGTGTTCAGGAACGTCTTGTCTAGAATAAACCAATCGGAAGTCTCGGTCTGGAAACAGGTTGACAAGTCCAAGTACTCAAGATCAGGAAAGATGTTTTCTGTCATCTTGAACACTGTCAAGGGATTCATTGATAGATCCAACCTTTTCAAACCAAAGAATGCCGATGGGATGTCGCTTGAGTTGAAAACTCTGAAGCCATTATTTCCCAAGTAAAGTTCGTCCAGATGTGGTACTTGAAGAAGAGGATGGAGTTTGGAAATGTGCTTTAACTTGTTATTAGTAAGGTTTACGAGCCTCAAATTCGAAAGTGTCGCAAACGACTGGTTTTCAATCGCTTCTAGGTAATTCGAGTCGAGTCTTAAATAAGTCAGATTTGCAAGACCGTTGAGCAGTTTTGTGGTCACGGTTTTGATTTTATTGCTGGACAGGTTGAGCTCTTCCAGGTTTGGTAGGTCACTCAATGCATTGGCGTGTATTTCGGATATCCTGTTGTGAGATATGTTTAAAATAATCAGATTTGAAAGTCTGTTGAAATCCCCTTCAACGATCCAATGGATGGCATTGTAGGAAATATCCAGATTGACAGTGCTTTGTGGTAACAGTGAAGGTATTTTGCTGTAGCCCATCCTGTTGCACAGCACCTTCAGATGGCCAGAGTATTCAAAAGGGAAATAAATTGTGCAGTTACTTAAAGAAAACCCATCGGTCATGGTTATGAGGACACAACAGTTCAAAATGAAGAGAAATGCAGAACTTTGCCTCATTTTGATGTTTTCACCCTTGCACTTGCAGTGTGAAATCTACAAATAACAGAAGTCTGCAATGATATAGAAAAGAGATAATGAGGCGTGTACAAGACCTTAAAATAGGAATAGACTTCCTTATTTCTCAGTCTGGATTTGTTGTCTCAAACAGCGCCTTGATCTTCCCCTGTAAGACACATTTTTTTTGTTTGAAAACACATTATACTTCAACATTTTGATATGTCCACTTATTAAATGTCATGTGATTTACAAAAATTATTATAGATTCAGGAAAGTGTGAAAATGATGTAGGAAAGTCAACAAAAAGACCAATTTATTTCCATAACTGAAAATTATACAGGGTTTCTGCAGGTCTTGAAAAGTCTTAATTCACCTTTCCAAAAACTAAGTCTTAAATTCATAAAGTCATGGCATTACATGTTGCATACCCTAGTGAAAAATAAATATACTTAATTGTATTTCAAATATATTTATTTCATGATAAGTATACTAAAAATAGTATACTAACTGAAAATACATTCTAAATGTAGTTATTTCATGCTTTCATCAAGCACAAACTTAGTGCACTACAAATTCATTTGTAAAATACTATACTTTTTTAAAAAAAAAGGCATTTGGGGAAGGATGAAATATATATATTCATCTTTAAGAAAGTACGGCAATTTGTACATATTTTACGAGGTGGCTAATTCTTATGAATTCGTACGACCTCCCTCGTACAAATTCATACGATTTTTGCTAAATTGTACGTTTTTTACGAGTTGCCAATTCGTATGAAGTTGTACGAATGACCTACACCTAACCCCGCCCCTAAACCTACCTGTCACTGGGGTTTAGACAAATCGTACAAAATCGTACGAGTGGGGTCATACGAATTCATACGAATTAGCCACCTCGTAAAATACGTACGAATTGCCGTGAGACTGTGTTGGTTTTGCTGTACTTTTGCTAAACATCTGAACTCGGTAGAGTGCACAATATTGGGAATCTGTCTTGCAGATTTGGCACATTTTTCAGAAGAAACCTTTAGTGTCTAAAAACTCAATACAACTAAAGACACAAGTCTCACCTTGTATTTCAAATCTGAGAATGATGGGATTATTTTAAGATGATGCTGTGTATTTATATGTATGTATATATGTGAGGTATGAATTGAAACATCCAGTATGTTTCTGCTAACAGGTGCTGTAAGGACAGAGTTTCCAAACATAACTTTTGCATACAGCGCAAATGTAAGAATGAGGGATTTGCAAATAAAACTATTTAATTTGTTAAATACTGAAGTAATCCTTCAGTAATTTATTTTAGTTGAATCCTCTGTTGACCTGTTATGATTAAATGTACCATACAATACACTGTATTTGGGTTCTACTTGTTGAGTATAAAAATAGTGTAGATAAAAATAAATGTTTTGAGTTGCAAAATTTTTTAATAATAATTCACAATGATGCAGTACTTTATATAGTTATGAACTTTAACTTCTCAATAATTTAACCACACTTCAAATAGTGCTTTTCACAATTTTGCATGGTTGCAAAGCAGCTTTACATACATATGTGACCCTGGAGCACAAAAGCAGTCATAAGTAGCACGGGTATGTAGCAATAGTCAAAAATACATTGTATGGGTCAAAATTATCGATTTTTCTTTTATGCCAAAAATCATTAGGATAAAGTAAAGATCATGTTCCATGAAGATATTTTGTAAACTTCCTACTGTGAATATATATATATATATATATATATATATATATATATAAACTTACTTTTGATTAGTAATATGCATTGCTAAGGACTTCATTTGGACAATTTTAAAGGCGATTTTCTCAATATTTTGATATTTTTGCATCCTCAGATTCCAGATTTTCAAATAGTTGTATCTCGGCCAAATATTGTCCTATCCTAACAAACCATACATCAGCTTATTTATTCAGCTTTCAAATCTCATACATCTCATTTAAATGGACCCTTATGACTGGTTTTGTGGTCCAAGTTCACATATAGAAAGTAGTTACAAAAGTATGAAAACAACATATAGTCATGGACAGGGGCACAACTGCACATTTGTCGAGGGGTATGCAAGATCAGTGCCGGCGCCCCCCTGTATTCTAGTAGCCTCTAACACTAACTTGTGCAGAAAACTTTCTGCAAGTCAATGACCAAAATGACCCATTACTAGCTTGTGCATGGAAGGATACAAACTCATCAGGAGTGAAAAAAGTGATAAAGGTTTGAACCCCCTTCCCTCTTTTTTAATACCACAGGGAAAAAAGTAAAAAGTAAAAACAAGAAAAAAAAAGAAAAGTGTGTCACATAACATCCCCTTTAATTCCTGATTGTAGACCCCAGACAGTAGAACACATTTTTTTTATTCTTTTTTTTTTTCAAACACGTAATATTACTCACTTGTTATATAATATAATATTATTTATTTGCCTAAAAGTTATTCATATTTTTGCACATTTTTATATAGTAAAAATTTATTTGAAAGAACATCCGGAAAATTTGCCATGCTAAGTGGAAGATTTCTGCCAAGATTTCACCTGGTAGAAAAACAAATACTATTAAAATGAATGTTATGATTCCCACTATGGCCACTAAATGGCAGCAGAGGATCATTTATTGTCCCCTTTACCATTTCCACTCTGTAATATAGTTCTTTTCACATGTTTTGCTAATGGATTTATATTTAGACATTATAAAATCACTATTATAACATTTAAAAATCTCTTTTTTGTCAAAGTTCAGCATTGTTTTGTATTGAAGTATGAAGTAGCAAGAGTTTTCAACTCATTGAATCTACTTGAATTACACAGATGGCCTATTTTAAATTTACAACAGCAATTTTCAGTGAAAAGTGGCTAGTTTGTATTTTAATAAAAGGGCTCACTATAGCTTTATTGCTCAGTAAGCTTGGTTCTGCGTCTTAACACCCCCAAAATCTTGTTCTCCATCATTGCATAGACCCACTCATGGATGAGACATGCAGATAACCATAGTCAACCTTCACTGAATTTTATATAATCAATGAACTCTGAAAAAGTTATCAGTCATTCTATTCTAACATTCTATTTGTTGTCAAAATTAATTTATTGCAGCACTTTTGTCATACATAAATCAAACTCTGTACAAAGGAAAATAATGTAAGAATGTAAAATGAGTTGTTTTATGCATTTTATGGTTTCATTTTCTTTTCATTTTCGTACTTTACAAGTTAACAAAAAATTAGTGCATATTTTCTAGTACATTTAACTGCACTATGCTCACATTTGGCCTACTTGTACATTAAATTTAATAATAATAATAGTAATAATAATAATAATAGTAATAATAATAATAATTACATAGCCTATCATCTTGCGCCCTATTGTGATTTCAAATTGCAGAATATTTCAGTTGGCTGCATGCATTTGAGAGACGTTCTTAAATGTAATGCACACACATGCATGCATGCACAGCTTTACAGCTTTAATCGCCATTTAGGTAATTTCGTGACTTAACTGACGATGTATGCTCGCAGTTTCTAGTGCGGTTTTTTATGTTGAAGTGATAGAGCGTGCGCCTCATATTCGCATACAGTTGAAGAGTGTGCGTCGTGAGCACAGTAAAACGGCTGACAGGCCAGGAAAGTTTGTTTTACTGACATATAACCATATCCCATCAGACCGCAGTTCCCTGTTGTTCTACTGAAGCTCATTTGGCACCTGTAGCCTATCTTTTCCGCGCTTGTTTGACTCGCGTGCCGAGGGCAAGCTGAAGTGCGCGTCTGAAAAGTCTCCCGTTTGTTGTGGTCGCAAAGAGATAGCCTACGGCCGTTCCGCGTCTTAATAAGTTTATATTTTTCAAATACATGTTTGAACTCATTAAAATGCTAAAAAATGTTACATAAAAATGTTGCATTAATTATTTTTAATAACTAAGCTTTTGATTATTTATTACGTTTTATTACTATAGAAGATTTTCACAGAATGATTTTGGCAAAATGGCGCCCCCCTATGTGTGGCGCCCCTATGCACTGCATACCCCTTATTTGCGCCACTGGTCATGAATTTGAAATGGTGAAAGAAATTCACGAACTTGATCAGAAGGTTTATTACTTTAGTATATTCCCAATACACTCCAATGCACCTGGATCAACATTTTGTTTCCATTAATGGTTCTTTAATGTCCGTGTACGGACAACGACAACGTTGCACTTGGAAATGTGGACTGCAGCCCTTTGGGCTGTCAATTAATTATTAAGCGAATTATTAATATTATCCTGGCCAGCCCTTGAAACTACACAAAAAGTTAAAATGTCAAATAAAATCAGAGACGTTAACTACATGAAAAGCAACAAAATGTATTAAAATAATTTCAATTGACATATAAATCAAAATAAGTTACTGCGAGACCGTCAAACCGCCAAAACATTTCATTGCATTTTACATTAGAAACATTTGTGCAGTGCATTGAGAGTTGAAACGTGCAGAGACAACGGGCACAGATCTTACGGATGGGTTTATTCCATTCGCATGCACTGAAACATAAGCACACATTCTTCCACCAACTAACGGAACTGTCTGTGTTTTAGTGCATGTACAAGAATAAAACTAATGTTATTCCGGTTTATCCAATTGTTTCCTGCAGCGTTAATGACAGATAATGTCAGGTAAAAAGGAAGCAAAACATTCTGCAGATGATATTTAATGTTGTGTCTGCTGACTTTAACAGCTTCAGGTTTAACGCACTTTCGTGTTCTATACAGGTCATTTCACGTTTATTTTCAGGGACCGCTTACTGCGCCTATTTTAAGACTTTTCGGCGATTCGCAGTCTTTAAGTCCATATAATTTGTGCCGACATTGATGGAAAAAAAAAAACTGTTTACTTATAGTAGTATTTGTAGCAGTGTAGAAAGACTACAAAGTAATCGCAGTTTATCACAGCGTATGTTTGCTTTGGTGGCGCTTCTGGTAAAGCGAGTACAAGTGTGTGGCAGCGACCCGGGTTCGAATCCAGTCTGCAGTGTTTCCTTCAGCCAATATTCAAATGTTTGTGCCCAATGTTACACTGATGTTCTCTGGATAACTGAGTTGACTGGTATGCTGGGGGTCTTAAGCCTCTTTCACACAGCCATTCCGGAAAATGTGTCCCGGTGTTGTGCCCATTTTCGACCCCTGCCAAATTATTACCCCCTCTCATTGAAATCGCTACCTGATTGCCTAATCCTAACCCCTCCCCCACACCTTACCCTTAACCTACCAATACTAGGGGGGTAGTAATGTGGCGGGGGTCAGAATTTGGCACAACACCGGGACTTGTTTACATTCACACAGAAGGCACTCCGGCAATTTTCTGGCGATATTCCGGGAACAACGTGCAGTGTGAAAGGGGTTTTAGTAAAAGGCAGTTTCTTAAGCTGTGCCATTATTTGTAAAGGTCAATTTATTGCATTAAAATCACACAATAATTGTGCCATTAGCACACTTCAAGTATACTTGGAATGCCATTGCAATGCATTTTCAAGTCACTAAAAGTAAGGGATAGTATGACCTCAGTTTGTTATTAATATAATATTAATATATGTTCAACACTCTTACAGTGTCACCAAAATACATTTGAAATTTATGCTGAATGAATTCTGCATTCCAAAAATTAAATAAAAGAGTGGATACTTAAAGTGTGCTTAAGTATACTTGGAATAGTTCCACAAGTATATTTATTACAACTTTAGTTGAACTTCAGCATTGCTTTTGCACAACTAAAATGCATTTAGTACAAAATTAGTTGTTCCAATTTAGCAGACTTTAAGTATACCAATTTATAGTGTGCCACAAATATATTTAGTTATACTAAAGTACATACAAATAAATTGTACTTAAGTATACTATTTTTTCACTAGGGTACATTGCTTAAAAATGAACATAATCTTCTGTATTTTTATCTTGTTTTCTAATACAAATACAAAATATTTTTATCTTGGTTTCTAATACAAATTTATAAACATCCTTAAATCAAAATACATTTACTTGAGATCCAAAATGAAGATATGAAGTCTTGTTTTCTGAGAAATAATACAACATAATATGTTTCTTAAACTTTCTTTACTTTGTCTTAACAAGGTCTTAAAGTTCTAAATGTAACTTTGTAAAACTTGCAGGAACCCTGTAGTATTTTATTTTTAATTTGCAATTAAAGACGAATGCTTTTGGATATATTGTAAGCTACTTTTTTGAAAACATGTAAACTGCAATTTTATCAATTGTAAACATTTTGTTAATTATCTGATAATTTAATTATCTCACTGAAATATTTGTTTTGTGCAATTAGTTTAAAAACACTTTGCCACTAGTTTGATCTAGTTGTCAGTATTACAAATATAAGAAAGAGGTCCCTACCTTGTTTGTCTGTATTTCTCAGTAGCAGCATGACATGCAACCCAGTATATCAGAGATCTATAACAGGTTTGAAGGAAGAAGCTATTTGAGTAGTTCCTTCTGTTTTAATGCTGAACTTTGACGGATGTGTTGTCACTGCTGTACTGTCTGCTTGTTTGCAGGCTTCTTCATAATTTCATCATCACAGATTGTCTGTGTAGATTCATCACTAAACCATCCAGGTGTTTAAAACATTCCAAAAATGCACTTTTTATTAAAATCACTGGACTATAAAAGCCATCACAGATTGTTCATCTTTGTCATCACATGATTAAAAAAAGACTTGTTAGTCAGCAGAGGCGTTCTTACTGCGTTAAGAGTAAAAACATAGAAGAGAAATTTATCAACAATAAAAAAATATGTAATCCCAAATATATCTTTTGAATCGCTCATCACATATTATTTTTCAGTATATGGTGGCCAGTTTAAACATTTGTCTTTGTGTTTTCAGTTAGCTTAGCATGCATTCAACTATCATGTGTTTATGTATGTTGTTTTACAGGTGGTAAGGAGAATAAGATGCCCATCCTGATCTCAAAGATCTTCAAAGGACTGGCAGCAGACCAGACGGAGGCTCTTTATGTGGGCGATGCAATTCTGTCTGTGAACAGCTGTGACCTCAGAGAGGCCACTCATGATGAGGCTGTTCAGGCCCTGAAGAAAACTGGCAAGGAGGTCATTCTGGAAGGTAAGACGGAGCAGATCGTTTGGCTTCAAGGAATAGTTCAGCCAAAAATGAATTTTTTTTACTGTTTTTGGTCCTTGGAACACAACAGGTGAATTTTTATGTGAATATCCTGATCATTCTTTTACATATAATAATAGTGGGCTGTCAAGCTCTGGAATGACAAACACCATGCATATTTCTCTTCTGAAGTCATAGAGAACATTAGTGTGAGGAACAGACCCAAATTTAACTCTTTATGTGCTGGAAATTATGAAGGATCAAACCTACTGTAACTCTCCTGAGCATCTGAATCATGAAGAAATGGTTCTTTTGAGCCTGATTGTTAACTAAAACCGTTTAAAAATAACTTTTCATTACTGTATACAAAACACGTTCAAAAATATTTTAAAAAGATGTATTTCATTTCAGCTACAGTAGTTGTCAAGACAACATTTAGTCGTTTTTGTTTAGTTTAAGTTAAAATACTAAAATAACTAAAAATAAACAAACTGAAAAATAAAATAAAAACTACATATTTAATTAAATATTTAATATTTGTGTTACTTGATGTGAAGAAAAAAGTTAAGTGAAATAAAATAAAATATATAAAAAATAAACTGATCTGATAACAGCTAAAGTAGTTGCTAAAGCAACATTTCTCATTTTTGTTTAGTTTAACTTGAAGTACTAAAATAACTAAAAATAAATAAACTAAAAATACTAATATATATTTAATTTAAAAATATGAAAATAAAATCTTATTCTAAATATTAGCAAAAACTATAATAGTATATCAGTGATACTAAAATAACACCGGTCTGATCTTTTAAGTGAATCATTTGATTCAGTACATCCAGTTTCAGTCTGAACGATTCATTCCCCAATCAGAATGATTCCTTGACTCAGTGATCCATGCACGGTTCACTGGAATACGGAAATATAGAATTATAAATGGAATATAGAATATTAACCATTTATATGATACTTTTATGGTATTTTTTCGTTTTGGAGCTTGACCCACTCATTCACTTTCATTGTATTGAAAAGAGCAAGCATGATTTTTTTTTCTCAAAGGAAACCGTTTTTCCATATTCCAATCCGTTTTATTTTGTGTCTCCATACTTACTCGTGTAACTACTCATGTAAACGTCTTTAAATAGGGAAAACATGGAAGTGTCTGGTAGCTTCTAAATTCATCTTTGTTTGGATCCTAAGGAATGAATGGTGCTAAGCTAAACGTTAGCATAGTGGCGCCGCGCGCTAGAGCGATTAAGTGCACACACTGAGACGGGAGAGGTACGTATTAAATCGTCTAAGTTGAGGGAAAAACATATTGGAATATGGAAAAACGGTGGCGTTTTCCTTTAAAGTTACCTAGTTTTGGAACATGAGAGTGACAAAATGAATTTTGTGTAAATAAATATCTGTCTGCCAACTATAGCAAATTAGCTCAAAAAGGGAATTGTATATAATTAATTACAATTAATTATGATTAATTACAATTATTGATATCGGCTGACAGTAATAACTGTCGCAGAGTTAAATTGCCATCAGCTGATCTGTTCGTCCAGCGAACATTCAGTGTAAATTCATGTCAACTCTAAGAAAGGATATTTTCATGGCCACAGAAAATATCTTCCTATTAATGCATTAGAGCATGTAGCAAGGGTCAAAATCGTAAACACATTAATATGCAAGGCAGAATCAGAAACTCATGTAATTTGTGCACAAGAGTTTTATTAACTAAACGCTAACACACATAACTAATCTAAACAAACAACGAATATCATACACTCACGCATACATACAAAGTGGAGCTAAAGTGGATGAATGAAGCCATTAGAGAAAACAGAGAATGCAGTTATGGAAAAAGTAATTTAACCACCTGAGTAAAACCATTAGCGCCGTTTACAACGGGGTCTATAACTTATACTAAACTTCTGTTTCGTTTAGTTAAATGTACTATACTTGCACTGCCTTTTTGTCCAGAATGCGGTCTCGGATGAAAAGTCTTGATGGTTTCAAGGTTTTTGGACTCGCGATCACGTTCTTCCGGGTTGAAGAGTGATGAATTCCAAAGATGTTCTGAGGTAGAAATGTTCTTCCAGGTAGAGAGTGGAAAAAGAGCTAAGAAAGAGATCTGCTGAGGTCCGAGGAGCTTTGGTTGAATGGAAAGACAAGGCCGTAAAGCCTGGCACAAAAACTTATTGGTCCCGAAGAGTTCTAGCTCACATCTTCCTCATCCTCTTAGAATCTAACAGAACCGCCGACTGGGTCTTTGTGGTCAAGAGTCATCTCCCAGGCTGGGGAGATCACCCACGGCTCTATGTTGGGCCGATCGGGCGCGCCCGCACCGGTTAGGCTCTCCGTGAGTCCCTCACGGAGCAATCAGAAGATAGCAGAAGAGCTTTTTGCAGAAGAAGTTTTTGCAGAAGAGAGATTTTTTTAGAAGAGAGGGCCGGACCTGTGTGTGAGAGCTTTATCTGGTATAGAGGTCACACCTCTGAGGAGTCAAAGAGCCAATGGACTCCAGTCTCTTTGGAGGGAAGGTTTTACGACTCTTTGTCTCTGAGCATGGCAATTTGCATGGGGTTGGATTAATAGTTGATATACAAACTATTAAAGATTCTTAGAACACTTATATGTTGCATAGGTAGCAACATATAATATACACTCTCAATTAGATCATCCGAAGACGAATTGATAGAGATCAAACATGATATAAGTGAGGTAACATTAAATGGTTATCTATCATAAGCATGCATAAAACAGGATACAGTACAAAAGACAATATACAAGAACAGTAACACTATACACAATGACTTGAGGATATGTGTGTTCATTCAAAGAAAGGTTTTTCAATGAATTAATTAGAGCAGAGTCCATTCTTATGTGCCTTAATGTCTCTTTCCTAAGGGAAAATGAGGTGAGTGTTGCTCGGCCCGCATTCCTTAGAGCAATAAAACTAGTGTTATCAGGTTGGTTGCTATGGAACCGGGGGCCTGGAGTCATCACAGACATACCGGCACCCAGAATGTGTGTTGGGTGAGGGGCTGTGATTATTTAATCTAATAACTAATTTGATTTGTTAAATCTGATGAACAAATGTGTGTCTGATTGGTCCAAATGCTACACAACACTGTATAGATTACAGTATTCAAACAGCAAACCTTCAAGCCTTTTGCAGCATTAAAGTTGATTCCTTTTTTAGTTTGCACACTGTTTCCATTCTTTCTTCCTCTTAGTGCAGGGGTCAGCAACCCTTTTGACATAAAGTGTTCAAATGGGAAACCATCAGACCTTAATAACTGAGCACAAGTGTTTGGAACTAAAATTGACCATAAGTATATCTGTGAAAGATAATTACATTAATGAACATCTTTAAAAGGCTTGATGGAGTCCATAATGGAAGATGGGCTGTATAGTTTTATGAGCCTGCATGTGCGTGTGGGATACCCGTAATGCCATATCAGCATTTTAGCCCCTTTAAGAAGGCTCTTAAGCTCCAATGATGCAGGAGTGAATGGTGTTTGGATGTGATGCTGCTCTCAGGTCGTACTTATGAGTTCGGAATTCAGAATTACGATGAGATGTGCCTTCAGTGATGTTTGGACTGGATGTTTTGACAATTTCATATTGCTCTCTGACTTTTTTTTAATACTACACACACAGAAAGCTTTTTTTTTTTTAGCACCATAGCACAAGAAAATGAAGAGCAAATGATGCACATTAGGCTGTGTGTTTCAAAAATAATTTTATTAATATTTCTATTTAGTTTTTCCAGAAAAAATGTTCACATTTTATATTATTTTAAATACAGTTTTATGTATAAGGCTTACATAAGTTGGTTAGATTTATGAAACAAGAAAAAAAAAAAAAAAACACAATTTGGCAATAAGGTTAGAAAAATAATTATAATTAATAATTACATTTACATTAATAATTCACATTTATGCATTTACCAGACACTTTTATCCAAAGCAACTTACAAAAGTTAAATAATTCAGTAACACTTTGCAATAAGGTTTCATTTGTTAACATTAGTTAACTATATTAATTAACATGAGCAACACTTTATTGAACAAGCATTTACTAATCTTAGTTAATGTTAAGTTTAATGTTTACTAATACATTATTAAAATCAAAAGTTGTATTTGTTAACATTTGCCTGAACTGAAATAATATATACATATAAAAAATATATATTTCAGCAAGTTGCCAAGGCAGCATTTGTTGTTTAGGTTAACTTAAAGTCTTTAAATAACTAAAACTAAATAAATAAATAAATCTAATAAATAAAATTTATAAAACTATTGACATATTTAAAAAAAATAAATAAAATAAAATAAAATAAAAAATTACCTAAACATTAGCTAAAATTAAAGTGCAAAAAAAAAAAAAAAAAACCACTCCAAAAAATCTAAATAGTCATGTTACCTCATAGATGAGCTAAATTTCACAATTACAGCTCATTTTGTTCAGTGAAAACTGGCTTCCACAATTATACTTTGAAAGACAAAATGAATTCTGACGTGACTTAGAGGTAGTATATTAGATGAATATTAAAGAAGAAAATGATATCAGACATCTACAACTCTTGACACTTTGTCTCATTTTCTTCTTTAATTTTTGCTTAATGATCCTAAATCTGTGAATTAGAGACAGACGGGCAGCATGAGAGAGTCACAGCAGGAACAATTGGAAGCATGAAAACTCCTGTCATCTGCTGCAGCTTTTCCCACCATGCTTGGGCGCAAAAGGCTTGATTTTTCAGAGGCTCATCACACACACACACACACACACACACGAGAGGCTCAGACTCTTACAGTCGTTTCTATCTCAGGGATTTACTCTCTTCTGCTTAGTGAGTTTCTCTGATCCAGTAATTGAGTGTGTTTGGTTCTTGCTTGGCTTTGCCTCCTGCTGCTTTCCTCCATCTCTCACACATCAGCCATTACATCTGCTTCACCGCTGAGGCATTCAGTCCTGCTTGATGGATCATTTTATGGATGTGGAGAATAATCTCTCAGACACACACTTTTAACTTAAGCTGGGGGTCTGATCAGGTTTACTGGTCCTGTTGTGTTTATTTCTCTGGCACCTTTTGCCTCACACATTTCTGTCTGTCGTTCTTGTTGAGAGTGGGAGGATTTTCTCCTGTGACATTTGAATCAAACAAATCATGCGTGAAAGTTTGTGACCTTCAGCTGCTACACATTTATTGACTATAAAATCCATCATTCATGGGAGAATATGTGGGTTTGTGACTTTCTCTGTGTTTGAGTTTTTATCTAGCAGTGAAGGATCCTTTCTGTGCAAAAACTTGTGCTATCTCTCACATAAACATGTCATCCGGTCTGATTTAAATACGAAAGTAAACAGAATCCTTCTGATTCCACGTTAACACCGTGTCCAAACCAAACGTGACGCAACATGTTTCCAGTGTCAAGTCATGTTTCTGTTCCTCACTGAAAGTGTAAATTCTGCATGACAAAACCGCAGACGATTGTTTAATCATGCATTTTTTTTTTCAGTAAGGATGCATTAAGTTGATCAATAGTGACAGTAAAGACATTTATGATGTTATAAAAGATTGCTATTTCAAATAAATGCTGTTTCTATTCATCAAAGAATCCTGAAAAATAAAATGTATCGCAGAAATACTGGGCAGCACAACTGTTTTCAACATTGATAATAATCAGAAATGTTTCTTAAGCAGCAAATCAGCATATTAGAATGATTTCTGAAGGATCATGTGACACTGAACACTGGAGTAATGATGCTGAAAAATTCAGCTTTGATCACAGCAATAAATTATATTTTAACATATATTCATATAGAAAGCAGTTCTTTTGAATTTGAATAATATTTCACAATTTTTTTTATGTATTTTTAACCAAATAAATGCAGTCTTAGTGAGCATGAGACACTTCTTTCTAAAACGGTACATAATCTTACAGTAGTGTAAGTGTGCATTATATTCAGAGTGGATTGCTAGGATACTGTTTACTGTAATATTATGAGATACAGAACACATTATGCAATATTAAACCATTATACAGTGGTATGCTATATGTTTAATGCAATTGATGTCCATTATTTTACAATTTAAAGTGTGAAAATCAAGTTACGTACATTGTATTGTGAGAAACAGTATGCTGTGATCATGTACTAAATATTTTGGCGAATGCACATCATCCGAGTATTCCATGCATGCATAATATTCACAAACTGTATACAGTATACTATAAAAATAGTATGAGTAGCATGCTATTCTGAACATATCGTTTGTCAAATGCTGAGATCCTCCACCCTGCTGCTCTTCTGAGATGCAAACTGAGCGCATGACTTCATTCCAGGTCAGATCTTCATACTTGTGACCAAATTGAATATTTGCACTTAACTAAGTTAAAATCATAAGTGCTTCCAGCTGTTTTTACGGCTTCCAGTCAGGAGGAGAAGTTGCGCCGTATTTCTGGGAGTTTCTCTCCAGATTATTCAGTGAGATCAACTTTGACGTTAATGAAAAGAAAAGCATGCATTAGCTACTTGATCCAAGCACACGCTGCTCATATTAAACAGTTTAAATATGGAAACACACACACTTTTAAGTTCATCCTAGTGAAAAATAAATATACTAAAATGTATTTAAAATACATTTATTTCATGCTAAGTATACTACAAATACATTTACATATTTATGTACTTAATAAAAATACCCTGAAGCTGTACTTTTAGTATACTAAACTGGTATGCTTAAAGTCGGCTAAATTGGAACAACTAATTTTGCACTTAATGCACTTTAATTGTGCGAAAGTAGTTCTGAAGTTCAACTAAAGATTTACTGAAGTATATCTGAATGTGTTAAAGTGGAACTATTGCAAGTATACTTCAGGTACACTTTAAATATATTGCTTTTAAAGGCCGATATTATTCAAAAATCATACAATCCTCATCAATAGTGACATTAAAACATATTTAGGCTTAATATTAAGAAATGTGCATTGTCACAAGTAGTACTCCAAATAAAGTTTTTTTATAATTTTTATATCAGTAAGTCTTGAGCGATATGTCAGTAAATATGTTAATAGATTTGAGCTGTACTTAAAATAAATGTATTTTAAATATATTACTTTTTTTTGCTAGGGCATACTCTTAATTTTGAAATGCAATGACATTGAGATATTTTTAGGTGTGCAAATACTTTTTTGGGGATTGTTTTGTGTGCACCGGTTTGGTCCGGTGGTTTTGTGTGTGTGCATGAGTATTTTCAGGAACATTTTTGTGTAGGCGATGAGCGACATTCCTAGCACAGCATGCTTCGGGAGTCACAGCGTAGCCAATCGGACAGATTCCAGACGCTCCCACAGCAACCGGAGGGCAGGGGCTCTGCTGTAGGGATCTGTTGTGTTTGACGTGGCTCTGGGCTCTTGTATTTGTCCAGTCAGGCAGCAAGAACAACTGCATGCCTCCTTGTCGCCCGAACCGGGCCTCAGCACCTGGAAACCAGTGACCGAAGTCACCAGCTAGAAAAATCTCTATCTAGTCTCTTAAAGGATGCTCGCTTTGTGTCCCAAAGGGTAGGAATGTTCACGTTTAGATAGAGCAGGGACAGCGCAGACAGATTTATATCTTGTTTTTCTTTTCCCAGAAACATTTTAAGTGAGTATGTGAATGCAGACATGAATGTTTGGCTAATGCAGCGCAAGAATGCGAGGGGGCGATAGAGTTTGCCTCAAATGTCTGTGTCATTAACTAGATGTTTTTATTCAGCTAACTGGATTCACTAACTCAGAAAGAGAAACTTGCTTTCTCTTTCATATCTCAGGTATGGAAGCTTGCTTCCATCACAGAATAAAAAAATATAACTGAGACTTTTTATTTCGCAATTCTTTTTTTTTAGAATTGCAAGTTTATACCTCACAATTCTGGCTTTTTTCTCATAATTGCAAGTTTATATATCACAATTCTGAGTTTATGTCTGTCAATTTTGAGTTTGTCTCACAATTTTGACTTTTTTCCCGAAATCTGATATTATGTCTTGCAATTTTGACTTTTTTCTCACCACTCTGCATTTACATCTCGCAATATTGACTTTTTTCTCTGAATTCTGAGATTACGTCTCGCAAGTATATATCTTACAGTTCTGGCTTTTTTTCTCATAATTCTATGATTATATCTCAATTCTGGCTTTTTCTCATAATTACGAGTTTATATCTGTCAATTCTGAGTTTATATCTCGCGATTCTGGCTTTTTTCTCGTAATTGCGAGTTTATATACGTCATTTCCGAGTTTATATCTCATAATTCTGACTTTTTTCTTGTTACTAAGAGTTTATATCTCACAATTCTGAGTTTATATCTGTCAATTCTGAGTTTATATCTCACAATTCTGGCTTTTTTCTCGTAATTGCGAGTTTATATACGTCATTTCCAAGTTTATATCTCATAATTCTGACTTTTTTCTTGTTACTAAGAGTTTATATCTCACAATTCTGAGTTTATATCTGTCAATTCTGAGTTTATATCTCACAATTTTGACTATTTTCTCTGAATTCAGTGTTTATATTTTTGTAAATTCTTAGTTTACATCTTGGTCATTTCTGACTTCAGAAGAAAAGTCAGAATCATGTGGAAAAAAAGTCAGAATTCCAAAATAAAAAGTCCAAAAAGTGATGGAAACAAGCCTCCATACTCAGGAGACTTAATTATGTTTCATATAAAATATAAATTTTGTCTCAGATGTTTGTTTAGAAAATTCTTAGGAGAAAAACACAAAAGAGATTTTTTTTTTCTCAATTAATTACAAAGAAATGGCATGTAACAAATTAAATTAAACATGAAATTTTAAAGTAAAAAGAAGCGCTTTAATGAGAAAAGTTTGTGTTCACATTGAGATCTCTGACTTTTGTCAAATCTGAGCACAGCTTGAGATCTCTTCTGAAATGCTGGAGGAGACATGTCAGACATTGGAGAAGACTTCAAGAAGTCATCGTGTGCTCTCTATTTAGTCTTACTGCTGTTGAACAGAAACAATTGAGATACTCAAAAAGAGATCTCAAAAGTGATTTTTCACTTTCACTAAATGGTGTAAAAACAATTTTCACTTTGAAATTGCTAATAAATTTCACAATTATTTACAAATAAAATGGCAAACAAAAAGAAACACGGAATTGTAACTTAAATCTTTTATCAGAAGAAACATCTTATAAGGCTTCAAGTCTCTTCAGTCTCATTGCTGAGATACAATTGAAATACTAAAGAAACATCAAAAGTGATTTTTCAAGATGCATGAATTTATTTACATCAAGGTATTGGAGTCTTACACATTTCATATAATGCAATGATGCACAAATTGAGTTTGTGTAGCGAAAACTGTTTGCATTCACATACTAAAGCAAAGACGTCTTTATTTCACAGTGGAGCTGAATCTGGCATTGGACAGGATCCTAACATTTGGTTTGGGTTAAACCAAATCATTCAAAGAGGAGCTGTGTTTTTCCGCCTGCTACTCATAAGAACAATCATGACCTCCTCCCTGTTTCCTTCCTTTGCTTTTCTTTTTCCTACCGTTTCCACACTGAAAACCAATAACACTAGACTGCTCCTATTTTAATCAACGGAGCCAAACACACCCATCATTGCTCTTTAATCTCTGTAACATTTTCTCCTAGACAGCAATGAGACTAAATGGAGAACAAATGGAGACTTTGTTTAAAGCCAATTGGATTTTTCTGAGTGAAACAGGATTTTCCATGTGAAACATGTAGGATGGGACTTGATTTTGAGCCATATTAATGAAGTGTATTCTAGAGTTTCAGAAGACATCTGTGTCTCAAATTGTGCTTCAAATTTGAAAAGATCACAAAGTCTCATCAAATGATCTGAGCTGCTCTCTGTGTTCATTTTATAGCTTTATACTCTTACTGAATGACAAATCTGTGTTTCATTAAGATAATTTAGGAGAAACATCTCAAACAATGTTGAAATCCAATGAAAAATCCACAGAGATTTCCATAAATCTCCTAATCTGTGAAAGAGCAACCTCTGCTCTTTACCGTTTCCTCACAAAAATGCACATCGCATGGCAATTTTAATTCCACAAAGGCCATTTAGTATCAGTCCCGAAGGACTTTTGTGCAACAAAACCCTTCCATCTATAAATAGCCCCAGAACCCTCTAATCTAAACCTCTGACGGGAGTCTTTTGTTGATGTGATTAATGTTTGGTACGAGATGCGAGACCACTGAAGACTTGAATTATGAGAAATCAGCAACAGAAGGACGGCGCTGTGGGACACAGTTGTGATTGGAACTAACGAGAAGTAGAAGATGAGACTATTTCATAGTGTGTGATCATGAGTGTGTGTGTTTGTGACATGCAGGAGGTTAAAGTTGACGGGCATCACTTAACATCAGAGTTTTGGATTTGTCGACTATGCATGAAAATTGACATCGCATTGCAATAGACATTGCATTGTTTGCATATGAATAAATAGATGCAAGAATCACAATTCAGTATGCAAATACTGCAATGTCATCAATGCTGTTGGCTGTATTTTAATGCTGATCATTCCATTCAAGTCAATGGGAGATTTTCAAACTTTAGTCTTAAATTTCTTAAAACATATAAAGTTTATAAAAACCGAAGGTAGCACAACTGAGCCTGAATTTATTTAAAGTTTGAATGGACTTGGTACATTGACAGAAAATCAGTCTGCAAATTGCATTTTGTTAATGTAGTTTTCTCTGTATTTGTTAAGATGAGACTGGAGGATGAATTTTTAAGGAAAGTCAACATTATGGGTTTGCAACCCATTTTAGTGCTGGACTTTAACGTTTTTTTCCACATGAAACATGTCATTTAAAAGAGAAAAAAATGTCAAGAAGTAGCAGTTGGACTTGATTTTATTCATTAGGTACAGACTGGACCATGAAAAGTCAGCATTACATAATTAAATAAGAGTTTATACTACCATTCAAAAGTGTTCAGTAAGATTAAAAAAAAAAAAAAAAAAAAGAAAGAAATTAATCCAGCAAAGATGCATTAAATTGATCAAAAGTGACAGTAAAAACATTTATAAAAGATTCATATTTCAAATAAATGCTGTTCTTTTGAACTTTCTATTAATCTGTGAATCCTGAAAAAAATAAAATGTGTCACGGTTTCCACAAAAATATTGGGCAGCACAACTGTTTTCAACATTACTAATAATCAGAAATGTTTCTTGAGCAGCAAATCAGCATATTAGAATGATTTCTGAAGGATCATGTGACACTAAAGACTGGAGTAATGAAGCTGAAAATTCAGATTTGATCACGGAAATAAATTACATTTCAACATTTTTTCACACAGAAAACAGTCATTTTAAATTACAAGAGAGACGCAATAAAAATCTTACCAACCCCAAACTTTTGAACAGTAGTTTAGTCTAAAATAGAACTATTACATTTTGATGAAAGATTGATTTTGAGTTTTTCTTTGTGACTTTTTTTTTAGGTATAATGTCAGTGGTGAATCATTCACAATAAGACCAGGAACATGTATTAAGAAAGTCAGTAGAGTCAGCTTTATTTCCCGTCGAGTTTACGTCACCTTTAAAGAGCATGTGAGGCTGATTCTGCTGAATGTGTGTGTGTGTGTGTGTGTGTGTGTGTGTGTGTGTGTGTGTGGTCAGCAGGTGAAGGACTGAGGAATTCAGAAGCAATATGTGAAAACAGACTGTGTGTGTGAGAGATGCTGCATTCACTACTGTAAATGTATTTATAGAGCGAGAGAAAGACGGCTGTGTTTGTCCGCAGTTGTATGTGCTGACTAGCTGAAGTGTGTTAGTGAACGCTGAGAAGAGCTCTATTCTGAGCCGCGGAAGCCCCTCTCTGCCTGTATCACTCCCTCCAACAGAGACAGACAGACAGAGACAGGGGTGTGTTTCACACTTCAGCCTCTACAGTGAAACTCCATCTGCCCTCCATAGTGGCGTCTTCTATTTATACCATCATGAATGTGTGTGTGTGTGTGTTAGAGACGGAGACTACTATGTGTGTTCATGCTGAAGGGCTTGTCATTTTCACTGTCTGGGGGGTGTGTGTGTGTGTGTGTGTGTGTGTGTGTGTGGTTTATTAGCACTGTTGAGGAACTAAATGTAGCGCTGATACAATCTTAACTACATTTTTCAGTCACCTGATCATTTGTGCAGATTCACAGTTGAGAGTTGATGCAGTAATCAAACACTTTCTATCAAATTCAATCTTGTGAATTATTTCTTTCGGAATGTAGCACTGAACCAGTTAAAAAAAGATTTTTTTTTTTTTTTTAATAATAGTATAACAGTTTAATAACTGGGTTTATTTATTTATTTATAATTTAATATAAATGTATCTAGTCAAGTTTTATACTCTGAATCTAATTTATATATTGATAAATGTCCTCTGATGTAAAAAAAAAAAAAAATCATTCATTCATTCATTCATTCATTCATTCATTCACTCACTCACTCATTTATTAGTTCATTTTTATTGAATATAAATTCAATAAAAAGTTTTATACTTTTAGCCTAACTGAGCTTTATAAATTATAAAATTTTAATCTTGATCATTGGATATTTATATATTGACAAAATATATTTCTGATGATTACAATCATGCAATAAACATGCTCTCTTTCAAATTTTTTCTTGTGAATAATTTCTTTCGCAGTGTAACAATGGACCAGTTTAAAAAAGAAAACCCTTTTTTTAAATTAAATGCTGCTGTTTGTTACTACATTTTGGACTTGGTTTAATGAATGAATGAATGAATGAATTTATTAATTGATTGACTGACTGACTGACTGACTGACTCCATTCATTCATTCATTCATTCATTCATTCATATATTTTTTTTATTTAATATAAATGTATTTATTTCAACCTAATTAAGATTTATAATTCATTAAATTATAATCTAGATTATTGAATATTAATTTAATTTCTTATTTGTTTGTTTATTTATTTATTCGTGTTGTTGTCATATTTAATATAAATTAGATCATTGGATATTGAATTGCTTCCTTCAATATCTTCAGTGTAGTTCGGTCACGTGTAAAGGACATTGCTCTAATTTTATTCAATAGCTGTTGTTTGACCTCTAAATTTTATAAACTAAAGTGTTTTGATTTGACCTTTGAATTGTATTAAACCGCTATGGCATTTCATCTCCAAATTGGATAAAACGGATAACCTCAGCCTCTTATTTTCGACCTCTGGAGGTCAGAAGGCTGTAGTTGTCGAATAAAATGAGGAAAAAATGTGACAGTATTTGGACATTTACTTTTTTTCTATGCATGTTACATTCTAGCTTTGACAATAATGTGAATATGTGGCCATTTTAAAATCCACTAAAATATTCAGCATTCAACTCAAGCGTTTTATTAACCTCAAACACAGATGTGTATGTGAATGTTGATTTATGACGGTTTCCTGTACTTATTTCTGACAGCATGCGTATATTATGCATTGTCCTTTTCAGTTCATGTGAAGTCAAATAAAGCGTCAGAATCTGCCACTGGTTTGTCTAAACTGTCTGACAACAAACTGAACACACTGAGCAATACTTTCCTAATGGAAATGTTTTATTTTTGGTTGCGAACTTTGTAACTTCTTCCTCTTTCATCTGAAGCTGCTTTATTGGTAGTTTGTTCTTTCCCAGCAGGCACTAGACGTCTATGTAACGTCAGGTTGACGTTGGACATGACGTCGGACAGACGTTGCATTTTGGTTGAAAATGAAAATCGGGTTGACGTCAATATTTGACGTCAATTTGACGTTGACTTAACGTTGGATTTTGGTTGCACAACCTAAAAACAACAAAATTTCAACGTCAGCTGACGTCGGTTTTGGACATCAATTTAACATTGACATTAGACGTTGAATTTACGTTGAATTTTAGTCACCCGACGTCGCAACCGAAATTTAACCAAATATCAACGTCTTATGACGTTGTGTGCCTGTTTTGTGCCTGCTGGGTTCCTTTTATAGCCGTTCAACTTAAATCAGCAAGATTTCAGAGTTTAGTGGGTTGTGCCCACAAATTGAGTCTACAGCTGTGTTCAAAATAGCATACAGTACTACTTATAATATTTTTGCAGTATGCATGCTGTGAACAGTATGCATAGAATATCTGTGAACTAATGCATTTGACGTTTTTATTTTTGCATTCACAATATTTTATTTTATTCATATATTTGTATTAAAAATGCATTTGTATTTTTGTATTTTTAATTAACTTTGTATTTAAAAATACAAAAAACTATTTTTATTATTTGTATTTTTATCAATTGTATTTTAAATTGTTTGTATTTTTATGTGAAATTAAAAATGTTTAAAGATGAAAAAACTATTTTTATTATTTGTATTTTTTATTAATTGTATTTTATATTGTTTGTATTTTTTATTTGAAATTTAAAAAATGTTTAAAGATACAAAAATTCTATTTTTATTATTTGTATTTTTTATAAATTGTATTTAATATTTTTTTAATTAGAGAATGTTTAAAAATACCAAAAAATCTATTTGTATTATTTGTATTTTTTATAAATTGAATTTTATATTGTTTGTGTTTTTTATTATTTGAAATGTTTGTTGTTTTATGATGCATGAATTGTTTCACATACTAATCTTACAAAATATCAGCCAGTATTCAGTGTTTTCTGTGTGTGACCATCTCTGTCTCTTTTTCTCTCTCTAGTGAAGTACATTAAGGAGATGTCGGCGTTTTTTAAGGGCGGATCGACGACGGGACCCCCGGTGCTCGATTCCCCTCCAGCCACCCCTCAGAAACAGACGGACCCCGCGCTGAAAGAGACCCGGACCATCCTGCTCCGAATGTGCCACGTGACACGCAAACAGTGTCCGCCTGACACAGAGGACAGGTACACACGCACCTGTGGAGTTTACACTGTGTTTTATGAAATGATCCGTATCTGATTAGGCTGATATTGGAAGATCAGGATTTATTCCAGCTTTTCTAATTCAAACATTAAACACTTTCTATGCCAGGTTATGAAACCACTAAATAGTTTTCTGTCATTGCATTTGTTCATTAAAATGTTTCATTTGTTTTTACAGCTTTAGTGTGCATTGACGCACTGAAAAAATAGGCACATTTATATTATAATAATGAAAACAGATACTGTTCAGAAGTTTGGGCTCGGTAGGATTTTTAAATGTTTTTGAAAGGCTCTTCTGCTCACCAAGACTCCATTTATTTGATGAAAAATACACTAAATACTGTAAAATTGAGAAATATTATTACAATTTAAAATAACTGTTTTCTATGTGACTTTGTTAAAATGTAATTTATTTCTGTGACCAAAGCTGAATTTTCAGCATCATTACTCCAGTCTTCAGTGTCACATGATCCTTCAGAAATCATTCTAATATGCTGATTTGCTGCTCAAGAAACATTTCTGATTATCAATGTTGAAAACAGTTGTGCTGCTCATATCATATCATATCATATCATATCATGTCATGTCATGTCATGTCATGTCATGTCATGTCATGTCATGTCATGTCATGTCATATCATATCATATCATATATTTCATATCATATATCATATATCATATCATATCATATCATATCATGTCATGTCATGTCATGTCATGTCATGTCATGTCATGTCATATCATATCATATATTTCATATCATATATCATATATCATATCATATCATATCATATCATATCATATCATATCATATCATATACTTAATATTGGCCATTATTTAAAGCCATAACATGGCTTAAATGAAATGAAATGAAATGAACTTTTTAATACTGGTCAATATTTAAAGCCATAACAAAATTGTTTTATATTATACTGTATGGTTTCACCTCAATGTTCTTAGTGACCCTAAACTTAATAACATAACATAACATAACATAACATAATACATTTTTTAATATAATATAATATTTTTTATATTGGCCATTATTTAAGTTTAGCTATAACAAAATTATTTTAAATGACATGTATCTCACTCAGTATTCTGATTGGATGAAACACCTGTCAGCACATTCAACATTAATGCATCATAAAACAGCCTACAGTTTGACTAATAAACTTTATTAGTTGGCAGAAGAACTGTTAATAATGATTATTATGGTATTATGTAAAAGCATTATGTCATGAGAGGTCATAGTGAGACTTGCGTTGTAAAGTCTGCTCTTCTGTCTCTGTAGGTATTTTGAGGTGGTGTCTTCAGACAGGAAGACGTCTGTGTTTCTGCGGGCTAAAGATCACGCTATGGCTCAGGCCTGGTATTACGCCATCCAGACCGGAAGCACAGCATTACTGAACAGTGCCAAAGCCGAGCTGAAAGCCCTGCAGCCCAGTCTGGACGTCACACACATCGGCTGGATCATTGAGCAGGTGAGAAACACACACACACACACACACACTGTGAGACGAGATGAGATGAGATGATGCAGCAGAGTCCAATAGTATGTTCCTGCACAACCGAAGGCTGCAGTTTCAGGACCGCATTTCTAGGACCCTATTTTTTGTGACAGCACCATCT